>LD700014.1:0-15296 GCA_003118335.3 Papilio memnon | reverse complement strand
TTAAAAGAAATAATTTCCCATTCTAAAAAAAAAACCATATTTTCTATAATAAAATAAATTATAAAAAAAAAATTCATTATTCTAAAAAAAAATAAAAAAAAAAACCTAATAAAACAAATTGAAAATTTTTTTATAATTTAAAATGAATCTTTCATATTTTTGATCCCACAAATCAATATTTTTTTTAAATTATTTAAATTAAAATCAAATTATAAAAAAATCAATTTTTAAAATTAATAAATTTAAAGGTAATCAATGCAACATTAATAATAAATATTCACGGGAAACACCCCTGTAAAATCTGTAAATTCTTATATTATATTTCCCATGTTGAGAATAAGAGTATAAATATAGACTATACCCAGCTCTAAAAAAAGAAATTATAATAAGACTAATTATAGATAAATAAGACCATCTAACAATTCTATTAATTAATCTAATCTCCCCCATTAAATTTATTGAAGGTGGGGCAGCTATATTTGATGATATTAATAAAAATCACCATAAACTCATAGAAGGTATAAAATTTATTATTCCTTTATTTATAAATAATCTTCGACTTTGTAAACGTTCATAGTTAATATTAACTAAACAAAATATTCCTGAAGAACATAAACCATGTCCAATTATCATAACATAAGAACCTAAATATCCTCAATAATTTATAGTTATAATCCCACTAATCACTAATCTTATATGAGCTACAGAAGAATAAGCAATTAATGATTTTATATCTACCTGACAAAAACAATTTAATCTAATATATAAACCTCCTAATAACCTAATAATTACTCAAACTAACCCATATTTTATATTAATCTTTTGAAAAATAATTAAAATTCGTAAAAGTCCATATCCCCCTAATTTTAATATAATACCCGCTAAAATTATTGACCCTGAGACAGGAGCTTCCACATGAGCCTTAGGTAATCATAAATGAACAAAATATATTGGCATTTTAACTAAAAAAGCTAAAATTATTGATAAATATAATAAAAAAAAATTTTCATTAAAAAACTTAAAAAAATATATAATTATACAATTATAAGCCCTAAAAATAAAAAAAATACCCATCAATATAGGTAAAGAAGCAAATAAAGTATAAAATAATAAATATATCCCCGCTTGAATTCGTTCAGGCTGATACCCCCATCCAATAATCAATATTAATGTAGGAATTAACCTACCCTCAAAAAATAAATAAAACATAAATAAATTCATAACTCTAAAAGTCAAATATAATATAATTAATAAAATAATAATATTAAACAAAAAAAAATTAACATAAAAATTTACTTTATTTAAATTTTCACTTGATATAATTATTAATAAACAAATTCAAATTCTCAATAAAATTAACCCATATGAAATTATGTCACATCCTATTATATACCTAAGATTATAAAAATTTATAATATTAATATTAAAATTTATAAATATAAATATTATTAATAATAAAACTATTTGAACCATTCAAAATATATTATTTAAGAAACATAAAGGAATTGTAAAAATTATTATTATTAAAAATTTTATCATTTATAATATATTAAATCTTTGAAAATAATCATTCCCATGAGTCCGAATTATAGAAACTAAAATAGATAAACCTAAAGCCCCCTCACATACTGAAAATAATAAAAAAATTATTAATATATATATATCATATTCAATATAACTCAAATATACAACTAATAAAAAAAAAAGTCTTAAAACAATAAATTCCAATCTTAATAAAACAATTAATAAATGTTTATGTTTAGAAATAAAAATTATATTCCCAATTACATATATTATTATAATAATTAATCATATATTTATCATTAGTTAGTTTTTATAGTTTAAAAAAAACATTGGTCTTGTAAACCAAAAATAAGCTAAATCTTTAGAAACTTCAAAGAAAAAGAATTACTTTATCTATAATCTCCAAAATTATTATTTTTATAAACTACTCTTTGAAATATTTAAAATATTTTTATCTATAATAATTATTATATTTTCTATTATAATATTATTTTTAAATCATCCCCTTTCTATAGGACTAATAATTTTAATTCAAACTCTTATCATTTGTCTTTTATCTGGAATATTAATTAATTCTTATTGATTTTCTTACACCTTATTTTTAGTATTTTTAGGAGGATTATTAGTTTTATTTATTTATGTCTCAAGTGTAGCTTCTAACGAATTATTTAATATAAATTTTTTTCTAAAAAATATTATATTTTTCTTATTTTTAATATCTTTAATTTTCAGAATTTATTATATACATAATTTAAATTGATTAAATTTTACATTTAACATTGAAATAAAAAATATAATAAATTTTTTCATTTTTTTTAACAATGAAAATAAAATTAATTTATCTAAATTATATAATAAACAAACTCATTTAATAATAATAATATTAATTGTTTATCTTTTTATTACTTTAGTGGCTATTGTTAAAATTACAAATATTTATTTTGGTCCTCTTCGATCAAATTATTAATTACTAATGATAAATAAATTTTACCCTATTCGAAAAATTCATCCTTTATTAAAAATTATCAATAATTCATTAGTAGATTTACCTTCACCCTCTAATATTTCAACATGATGAAATTTTGGATCTTTATTAGCCTTATGTTTAATTATTCAAATTTTAACGGGATTATTCTTAACTATATATTATACAGCAAATATTGAATTAGCCTTTTATAGAGTTAATTATATTTGTCGAAATGTAAATTATGGTTGATTAATTCGCACTTTACATGCTAATGGAGCTTCTTTTTTTTTTATTTGTATTTATATACATATTGGCCGAGGAATCTATTATGAATCTTTTAACTTAAAATATACATGAATAGTAGGAATTATTATTTTATTTATTTTAATAGCAACAGCTTTTATAGGTTATGTTCTACCTTGAGGACAAATATCCTTTTGAGGAGCTACAGTAATTACTAACTTACTCTCAGCCATTCCTTATTTAGGATCTATATTAGTTAACTGAATTTGAGGGGGATTTGCAATTGATAACGCAACCTTAACACGTTTTTATTCATTTCACTTTCTTCTTCCATTTATTATTTTAATATTAACTATAATTCATTTATTATTCCTACATCAAACAGGTTCTAATAATCCTTTAGGTATAAATAGTAATTTAGATAAAATCCCCTTCCATCCATTCTTCACATTAAAAGATTTAATCGGATTTATTTTATTATTATTATTATTAAGAATACTAACTTTAACTAATCCTTATTTATTAGGAGACCCTGATAATTTTACCCCTGCTAATCCTTTAGTAACTCCTATTCATATTCAACCTGAATGATATTTTTTATTTGCTTATGCTATTCTACGATCTATCCCTAATAAACTAGGAGGAGTTATTGCTTTAATTATATCTATCTTAATTTTAATTATTTTACCTTTAACTTTTAATAAAAAAATCCAAGGAATTCAATTTTACCCTCTTAATCAAATTTTATTCTGAATTATAACATCTACAATTATTTTATTAACTTGAGCAGGAGCTCGACCAGTTGAAGAACCTTATATTATTACAAGACAAGTTTTAACTTTATTATACTTTTCATATTTTATTATTAACCCTATTATCAGAAAATATTGAGATAACTTAACTTTTAATTAACTAATTAATGAGCTTGTAAAGCGTTTGTTTTGAAAACTTAAGAAAGAATTTATTATTCTATTAATTTATACTAAATATATTAACTAATTAAAAATAAAATTTCACTCCTATAAAAAATAATAAAAAATTTAATGAAACTGGCAAATAACTTTTTCAAGATAAATATATCAACTTATCATATCGATAACGAGGTAAAGTACCTCGAACTCAAATAAATAAAAAAGAAATAAATGATAATTTCAAATAAAACCCCAATCTTAACCTATAACCTCCTAAATATAATAAAATAAATATTATTCTTATAAAAAGAATTCTAGCATATTCAGACAAAAAAATTAATGTAAACCCCCCTCTTCTATACTCAACATTAAACCCAGATACTAACTCTCTTTCACCTTCTGCAAAATCAAAAGGAGTTCGATTAGTCTCAGCTAATCTTGAAGATAATCAACATAATCTCAAAGGTAATATTAAAAAAAAAAATCAAATAATTTCTTGATAAAAAAAAAAATTAATTAAATTAAAATTTATAATTATAATAATTCTTGATAATATAATTAAAGCCAATCTAACTTCATAAGAAATAGTTTGAGCTACAGCCCGTAACCCCCCTAATAAAGCATAATTTGAATTTGAAGACCACCCAGCAATTATTACTGTAAATACTCCAATTCTCATACAACATAAAAAAAATATAATCCCCAAATTAAATCTAATTAAATTAAAGTAATAAGGAATTAACAACCAAGATATTAAAATAACAATAAGACTAACTACAGGAGAAAAATAATATACTATATAATTAGAATATCTAGGAAAAGTTTGTTCTTTATTAAATAATTTTACAACATCAGCAAAAGGTTGTAAAATTCCCATATAACCTAATTTATTAGGACCTTTCCGAATTTGAATATAACCTAAAACTTGACGTTCTAATAAAGTTAAAAAAGCAACTCCAATTATTACACCAATAATTATAATTAAAACACCAATTATATATAAATAAATATCCTTTATTATCATTTACTATATATATAAATAACTTATATATTAATGACTTCTAAAATCATCACATTTTTTCTGTCAAAATAGTTATAATAACTATTAATAATATTCATTTAATAAAATTATTTTTAATATTTGATCCTTTCGTACTAAAATATTATAATTTTTTAAAGATAGAAACCAACCTGGCTTACACCGGTTTGAACTCAGATCATGTAAGATTTTAATGATCGAACAGATCAAAATTTTAAACTTTTGCATTTAAATTTTATCTTAATCCAACATCGAGGTCGCAAACTTTTTTTCCTATTTGAACTAAAAAAAAAAATTACGCTGTTATCCCTAAGGTAATTTTTTCTTTTAATCATTATAAATGGATCACTTAATCATAAATTAATGTAAATAACAAAAAAAAAGTTAATTTAATTTTTCTATCACCCCAACAAAATAATCTATTTAATTTTAATTTTAAAAATTATATATTAATAATAATTAAATAAATTATTAAACTCTATAGGGTCTTCTCGTCTTTTAAACTTATTTTAGCTTTTTTACTAAAAAATTAAATTCTATAAATTAATTAGAGACAGTATATATCTCATCCAATCTTTCATACAAGTCACCAATTAAGAGACTATTGATTATGCTACCTTTGTACAGTCAAAATACTGCAGCCCTTTAATAATTTATCAGTGGGCAGATTAGACTTTAAATTATTTTCAAAAAGACATGTTTTTGATAAACAAGTGAATATAAAATTTTGCCGAATTCCTTTTATTAACTTTTAATAATTTTCCCCATAAAAAAAAAATTATATACTAATTTTATCATTATATCTAATTTTATTTTATTAAAATATAATTTTTTATAAAAATTTAAATTTTTTTTTAAAATCTTAATTTAAATTAAATTATTGATAAAAAATTATAATTTATAAAACAATTTAAATTTTATAATTTTAATATATGAATATACCTAAATAATTTATTATAAAAATTTACTTTAAAGCTTATCCCCTAAAATATTTAATATTAATTAATAAAATTTTCCCCCAATAAAAATTTTAAATTTAATATTTAAAATTAAATTTTTTTCTAAAAAAACTAGATATCTTTAAAAACGATTAACATTTCATTTCCAATTAATTATTAAAAATAATTATTTTACATTAACTTTTATAATTAATTAACTCTTTTAAATTCGAGAAATTATTATTTTATAATTATTATTAATAAACTCTGATACACAAGATACAATAAACTAAATTTACTTTTTCATAAATTACTTTCCCCTATTTCAAAATTCTTCTATAATACTATTTTACTATAAATTAAAAAATTTTTTCTATATATATACTTTAACCCCCATTAAAATACATTTTTAAAAATTTTTTTTTTAAATTTTATTATTAATTTTCCCCCCTCAAATTAATTAAATTTAATATCTTTTCAATGTAAATGAAATACTTATTCAAGCTCTAATTTGATCTTTCTAGAAACACTTTCCAGTACTTCTACTTTGTTACGACTTATCCCAATTTATTAATGAAAGCGACGGGCAATATGTACATATTTCAATTTTTAGTCATTCTAATAAATTAAATAAAATTACATTTAAGTCCACCTTCAAATAATTTTTTAAAAATATTATCCATTTAACCAATTATTATTGTAATCCATTATATTCTTAATTATAATCTGCATCTTGATCTGAATTAATTTTAATTTTAAATTTTAAAATATTATTTTTTTTTAAAAATATTTTTCTAACAACGATATACAAAATTATATAAATTAAGTAAATTTATTCGTGGAATATCAATTATTAAACAGATTCCCCTAAATGAACTGAAATACCGCCAAATTATTTAAGTTTCAATAAATAATTATATACTATTTTAGTATTTTTATTTAATTTTTAATAATAGAGTATCTAATTCTAGTTTTTAAAAAAAATTTTATAAATTATATTATCTCATAAAATTTTAATTAAATTAAAATTTCACCTAATAATTTTATATTTAATTTCAAATACTAATATTTATTATTACCAATAAAATTTAAATTATTTTTTGTTTAACCGCAACTGCTGGCACAAAATTTGTTAATAATTTTAAATATTACTAAATCTTAATTTCTTAAATTTTTAATATTAATTACTATAAATTATTTTTTTTTAAAAATTATTAAAATAATTAAAAATTCATACTAAAATTTACATGTAAAATAAACTTAAATTAAATTTTCTAAATCATAAAAATTTATTTATATATAAAAATTTTTCATATAGATTTTTTTTTTTTAAATTAAAAATTTATATGTATATATGTATACATACATATATGTATGTATATATATAAATATTTAATATATAAAAAAAATCATATAATAAAATATTTATTAGCCATTAATAAACATTGAATAATTTCTCTTTTTTTTTCTTCATAATAATTATTAAATACCTAAGTTGCTATATAAAATTTTATAAACTAAAAGATTATATTATATTATAAATATATTAATAAATTAAATCTTTTTTATTATATTATTATAATTAATAATATATTAAAAATTTAATATATATATATAATACTAAAAAAAATTCAATTTTTTCTTAAAAATTAATTTTTTTTCAGTTAATTTTCAATTTAATTTGTTACTAAACCATTCTTAATTTTTTATTTATATAAATAAATAAAATTAATTGAAAATAAAAAAAAAATTGAAAATAAAAAAATTAAAATTAAAAATAAGCTAAATAAGCTTTTGGGTTCATACCCCAAATATAAAGGAAATCCCTTTTTTTTAAAATAAAGTGCCTGATTAAAGGATTATTCTGATAGAATAAATTAAGTAGAACTCTACCTTTATTATATTTTATAGAATTTAACTATATCTAATAATATCAAAAATTATTGTGCCCCTACACTAAAATATATAAGTATATAAATTACATTAAATTTATAATTTAATTTAAGCCCCCATTTTAAATTTCCCCCAATATAAATTCTAATAAAATATTTTTTTACTTTATTCTAATTTTTAGAACTTTTATCTCAATTTCATCTAATTCTTGGTTAGGATGTTGAATTGGTCTTGAAATCAATTTACTTAGATTTATCCCACTAATTACAAGTCACAAAAATCTTTTATCTTCTGAAGCAGCACTAAAATATTTTCTAACTCAAGCTATTGCTTCTATTAATTTTTTATTTTCTATTTTAATTAAAATAATTTTAATAAAAAATTTTGAAATTAATTATCTAATTTCAATTATAATTAATTCTTCTATATTAATAAAAATAGGATCTGCCCCTTTCCACTTTTGATTCCCCAATATTATTGAAGGATTATCATGATTTAATTGTTTTATTTTAATAACCTGACAAAAAATCTCCCCCATAATTCTTCTTTCTTATTATATAAATAATAACTTTTTAATAATAATTATAATTATTAATGTTATTATTGGAGTTTTAGGAGGTATTAACCAAACTTCTCTTCGTAAATTAATAGCTTTTTCTTCAATTAATAACTTAGGGTGAATAATAATTTCATTAATAATTAGAGAAAATTTATGATTATTTTATTTAATGATATATTCCTTTTTAATTAGAATTTTATGTTTAACATTTAATTTAATAAATACATATTTTATTAATCAATTATTTATTATCAATATAAATTCAATTATTAAAATTTCATTATTAATTAATTTTATATCTTTAGGGGGATTACCTCCCTTTTTAGGATTTTTCCCAAAATGAATTACTATTAATTTTTTAATTATAAACAATTTTTTTCTTATTTCTTTTATTTTTATTATAATAAGATTAATTATATTATTTTTTTACATTCGAATTATTTATTCATCTATTATATATAATTATTTAAAATTAAAATGATTTACTTTTTTTTTAAAAAATAATTCAATACTATTAATTAACTTTTTTAGAATAATTTCTTTATTAGGTATAATTTTTAGAACTTTATTTTATATATAAGGTTTTAAGTTATATAAACTAGTAATCTTCAAAATTATAAAAAAAGAAATTCTTTAAGCCTTAGTATTTAATTATACTCCTTAAAATTTGCAATTTTATATCATTTTTGAATATAAAGCCTAATAAAAGAGATTACTCTCATAAATAAATTTACAATTTATCGCTTATTATTCAGCCATTTTATTAGCGAAAATGACTTTATTCTACAAATCATAAAGATATTGGAACATTATATTTTATTTTTGGTATTTGAGCAAGAATATTAGGAACCTCATTAAGCTTATTAATTCGAACAGAACTAGGAATTCCAGGTTCTTTAATTGGAGATGATCAAATTTATAATACTATTGTTACAGCTCATGCTTTTATTATAATTTTTTTTATAGTTATACCTATTATAATTGGAGGATTTGGAAATTGATTAGTACCATTAATATTAGGGGCCCCTGATATAGCTTTCCCCCGAATAAATAATATAAGATTCTGATTACTCCCCCCATCCTTAACTCTTTTAATTTCTAGTATAATTGTAGAAAATGGAGCTGGAACTGGTTGAACAGTCTATCCCCCTCTTTCATCTAATATTGCCCATGGAAGAAGATCTGTTGACTTAGTTATTTTCTCCCTCCATCTAGCAGGAATTTCCTCAATTTTAGGAGCAATTAATTTTATTACAACAATTATTAATATAAAAATTAATAATATATCATTTGATCAAATACCTTTATTTGTGTGAGCTGTAGGAATTACTGCTTTATTATTACTTCTTTCCCTACCTGTTTTAGCTGGAGCTATTACTATATTATTAACAGATCGTAATTTAAATACATCTTTTTTTGACCCCGCAGGAGGAGGTGATCCTATTTTATACCAACATTTATTTTGATTTTTTGGGCATCCAGAAGTTTATATTTTAATTTTACCGGGATTTGGAATAATTTCCCATATTATTTCCCAAGAAAGAGGAAAAAAAGAAACATTTGGATGTTTAGGAATAATTTATGCTATAATAGCAATTGGACTTCTTGGATTCATTGTTTGAGCTCACCATATATTTACTATTGGTATAGATACAGATACTCGAGCTTATTTTACTTCTGCTACAATAATTATTGCTGTTCCTACGGGGATTAAAATTTTTAGTTGATTAGCTACTTTCCATGGTACTCAAATCAATTATAGACCTTCAATTTTATGAAGACTAGGATTTGTATTTCTTTTTACAGTAGGAGGTTTAACTGGAGTAATTCTAGCTAATTCATCTATTGATGTAACTTTACATGATACATATTATGTAGTAGCTCATTTCCATTATGTATTATCTATAGGAGCTGTATTTGCAATTATAGGAAGATTTATCCATTGATACCCTTTATTTACAGGTCTTTCCCTAAATCCTTATTTTCTAAAAATTCAATTTTTTACAATATTTTTTGGAGTTAATTTAACATTTTTCCCCCAACACTTTTTAGGATTAGCAGGAATACCTCGTCGTTACTCAGATTACCCTGATAATTTTATATCCTGAAATATTTTATCTTCCTTTGGCTCATATATTTCATTATTATCATTAATAATAATAATAATAATTATTTGAGAATCATTTATCAATCAACGAATAATTTTATTCTCCCTTAACATACCTTCTTCCATTGAATGATTACAAAATTTACCCCCTGCAGAACATTCTTATAATGAACTTCCTATTTTAAGAAATTTCTAATATGGCAGATTATATGTAATGGATTTAAACCCCATTTATAAAGGATTTATCCTTTTTTTAGAAATGGCTACTTGATCTAATTTCAATCTTCAAAATAGAGCCTCCCCTTTAATAGAACAAATTATTTTTTTTCACGATCATACTTTAATCATTTTAATCATAATTACTATTCTAGTAGGTTATTTAATAATTAATTTATTTTTTAATAAATATATTAATCGATTTTTATTAGAAGGACAAATAATTGAATTAATTTGAACTATTATTCCAACAATTACCTTAATTTTTATTGCTTTACCTTCTTTACGTTTACTTTACCTTTTAGATGAATTAAATAATCCCCTAATTACATTAAAATCTATTGGTCATCAATGATATTGAAATTATGAATACTCTGATTTCAATAATATCGAATTTGACTCTTACATAATTAATTATGAAAAATCCAACATTAATAATTTTCGTTTATTAGATGTAGATAATCGAATTATCTTACCTATAAATAATCAAATTCGAATTATAGTTACTGCCACTGATGTTATTCATTCATGAACCATTCCATCCTTAGGGGTTAAAATTGATGCCAATCCTGGTCGTCTTAATCAAACTAATTTATTTATTAACCGACCTGGTATTTTTTTTGGTCAATGTTCAGAAATTTGTGGAGCTAATCATAGATTTATACCTATTATAATTGAAAGTATCTCAATTAAAAATTTTATTAATTGAATTAATAATTATTCCTCATTAGATGACTGAAAGCAAGTACTGGTCTCTTAAACCATTTTATAGTAAATTAGCATTTACTTCTAATGAAAGAATTAGTTAATTTATAACATAAATATGTCAAGTTTAAATTATTACTTTAGTAATATTCTTTTATTCCACAAATAATACCTATTAATTGAATTATATCATTTATTATATTTATTATAATTTTTATTATTTTTAATATTATAAACTATTATATTTTTATAAATAAAAATAACAATAAAAATATCATTAATAACAAATTTATTAAAAATCTTAATTGAAAATGATAAATAATTTATTTTCCATTTTTGATCCCTCAACAAACATTTTTAATTTATCATTAAATTGAATTAGAACTTTTATTGGATTATTTTTTATTCCTTATTCTTTTTGAATTATTCCTAATCGACAATTTATTTTTTGAAATTTTATCTTAAATAAACTCCATAATGAATTTAACATATTATTAGGTAATAATAAATTAAATAAAGGATCAACTTTTATTTTTATTTCTTTATTTACCTACATTTTATTTAATAATTTTTTAGGTTTATTTCCTTATATTTTTACAAGAACTAGTCATCTTACTATTTCTTTATCTATTTCCCTTTCATTATGATTAAGATTTATAATATATGGATGAATTAACAATTATCAACACATATTTATCCATATAATTCCCCAAGGTACCCCCTCTATTTTAATACCTTTTATAGTATTAATTGAAACAATTAGAAATATCATTCGACCAGGAACTTTAGCAATTCGATTAACTGCTAATATAATTGCTGGTCATTTATTATTAACCTTATTAAGAAGAACTGGTAATAATATAACTTTTTATTTTTTATTTATTTTAATTTTTTTACAAATTTTATTAGTAATTTTAGAATCTGCAGTTGCGGTTATTCAAGCATATGTAATTTCCATTCTAAGGACATTATATTCTAGAGAAGTTAATTAACAATTAATGTCAATAAATAATAATCATCCCTTTCACTTAGTAGATTATAGCCCATGACCATTAACAGGAGCTATTGGAGTAATAACATTAGTTACAGGTATAATTAAATGATTTCATGAATTTAATATAAATTTAATAATTTTAGGATATATAATTATTTTATTAACAATATATCAATGATGACGAGATATTTGTCGAGAAGGTACATATCAAGGAAACCATACAATTTTAGTTTCAAAGGGATTACGTTGAGGAATAATTTTATTTATTATTTCAGAGGTTTTTTTTTTTATCTCTTTCTTTTGAGCTTTTTTTCATAGTAGATTATCCCCTAATATCGAAATTGGAGCAATATGACCTCCTTCTAGAATTATACCATTTAACCCATTCCAAATTCCTTTATTAAATACTATTATTTTAATTACATCAGGAGTTTCTGTAACATGAGCTCATCATGCTATTATAGAAAATAATTACTCTCAAACTACTCAAGGTCTTTTTATTACTATTGTATTAGGAATTTACTTTACAATTCTCCAAGCCTACGAATATATAGAAGCTCCATTTACTATCGCAGACTCAATTTATGGTTCAACTTTTTTTATAGCAACAGGATTCCATGGTTTACATGTCATTATTGGTACAATTTTTTTAATTATCTGTTTTTTACGACATTTATCAACTCATTTTTCAAATAAACATCATTTTGGATTTGAAGCAGCAGCTTGGTATTGACATTTTGTTGACGTAGTATGATTATTCCTTTACATCTCTATTTATTGATGAGGTAATTAATTTATTTATATAATATATTTAGTATATTTGATTTCCAATCAAAAAGTTTAATTTAATTTAATATAAATAATCATATTATTATTCATTATTTCAATATTAATTATATTAATTTCTAATATTTTAATATTCTTGACAATTATTTTATCAAAAAAATCATTTATAGACCGAGAAAAAAACTCTCCTTTTGAATGTGGATTTGACCCTAAATCTTCTGCCCGAATTCCATTCTCTTTACATTTTTTTCTAATTACAGTAATTTTTTTAATTTTTGATGTAGAAATTACTTTAATTTTTCCTTTAATCTATTCTTTTTTCTTAACTAATTATTTTACAATAATAAAAATTAGGTTTTTTTTTTTATTAATATTATTAATTGGACTTTATCATGAATGAAATCAAAATATATTAAACTGAACAAACTAGGATTATAGTTTATTAAAAACATTTGATTTGCACTCAAAAAATATTGACTTCAATTTATCTTAAATATGAAGCAATTCTATGCATTTAATTTCGACTTAAAAGAAAGAGTTTCTTACTCCATATTTTTAATTGAAACCAAAATAGAGGTATATCACTGTTAATGATATTAATGAATTTTTATTCCAATTAAAGAAATATGAAAAAATTAAGCTTCTAACTTAAAATATAGTAGATTATATCTATTAATATTTCTAATTTATATAGTTTATCTAAAACATTACATTTTCATTGTAAATAAAAAAAATTTTTTTTTTTATAAATACTTAAAGATTTATTAATCTCCTTAATAGCTTCAATATTATACTCTTTATAAGCTATTTAAATTTAAAATAATAATAATAAATAAAAAATTAATATTCAAAAAAAAAATCTAAATAAATAAATTTTAAAATTATTAATTTGATAAAAATTATAAAAAATCGAATATTTTTTAATAATATTAAATATTCCTTGACCTCTATATATTTCTCTTCACCCTATATCAACATTCTTTAATAAACTTTGACCCAATTTTAAAAAATAAATATTTAATCCATAAGTTGATAAATATGGCATAAATCATATTAAACATAAAAAATTTCTTAAATTATAAGTTATTATAAATTTATTAATAGAATAAATTTTTATATTTCTAATTAAATAACCTAAAAATAAACCAATTATTACTACATAGATAACTATTATTTTTAAATTAAAAGGCAAATAAATTATATAAGGATAATTAAAAATTATTCATCTTAAAAATCTACCAACTGTTAATCTTATAAATAATAATATAAATATTCTTTTTAATATAACATAATCTTCATCATATAAATTATAAACTACTAATAAATTATAATCATTAATTATTAAATAAAATAATAAACGAATTGTATAAAATATAGTTAACCCAGTAGATATATAATATAAAAAAAAAATTATCAAATTTAAGTTTCTTATTCTTACTATTTCTAAAATTAAATCCTTAGAATAAAATCCAGCTAAAAAAGGAAGTCCACATAAAGCTAAATTTGAAATATTTAAACATAACCTCGTTAAAGGAATATAAAACCTAATTCCCCCTATATATCGAATATCTTGTGTATCTCTTATTATATGAATTAATACTCCAGCACATATAAATAATAAAGCTTTAAATATAGCATGAGTTAATAAATGAAAAAATGCTAAATCTGACATTCCTATTCTTAAAATTCTTATTATTAAACCTAATTGACTTAATGTAGATAAAGCAATAATCTTTTTCAAATCAAACTCATAATTAGCTGAAATCCCAGCTATAAATATTGTTAATCCTGATAATAGTAATAAAAACTTTAAAAAAAATATATCAATTAATATCATATTAAATCGAATTAATAAATAAACTCCAGCAGTAACTAATGTAGAAGAATGAACTAAAGCAGAAACAGGAGTAGGAGCAGCTATAGCTGCTGGTAATCAAGATCTAAAAGGAATTTGAGCTCTTTTTGTTATAGCCGCAATAATCAATATTAATCCAATAATTTTTATTATATAATCATTATTCATAAAATTTAAAAAAAAAATATAATTTCACCTTCCATAATTTATTATTCAAGAAATAACTATTAAAATTATTACATCTCCAATACGATTTGATAATGCAGTTAATATACCCGCATTATAAGACTTTACATTTTGATAATAAATTACTAAACAATATGAAACTAATCCTAAACCATCTCAACCTAAAAAAATTCTAATTATATTAGGTCTAATAATTAATAAAATTATTGAAAATACAAATAATAAAACTAAAATAATAAAACGATTTAAATTTTTTTCTGAAAATATATAACTTTTTCTATAATAAATTACTGAAGAAGAAATTATAAAAACAAATATTATAAATAATAATGATATTCAATCTAATAAAATAGATATTACAATTCTTATAGAA
>LD700013.1:5331612-5342593 GCA_003118335.3 Papilio memnon | reverse complement strand
AGGCAACGCATCTGCAATTGCGGATGTCTATGGGCAGCGGTCGCTTCCCTATTTCGGCGGATTTAGGCGGCCACTTGCTCGTTTGCCACCTTATGGTATAAAAAAAAAATGTATAGAATAGATAGATATACTCGTATATAGATAGTCGATTTACATTTTATGATTTCGTTATCTCAAGGTTTCTCACTGTAGAGTTTAAAAGAACATAAAAGTATGCAAACAAATTATCGATAAACTTTGAAATGTGTCCTTGATTACTCGATTTGTTAAAAAGGAATTAGCAAATGCAGTTATTATGTTAAACACACGGGGGCACAGTGGGGGTACAGCGGGGGCACAGTGGGGGCACATTTGTTTTATAAATTGCCAAGTTACGTGTTCAAGATTCAGGCCTCGCGGTCGCGTGAACTCCCTCGTAATCATCTCGTTTAGAGAGGGGGGTGGGAGGAGGAAGCCAACCTCCCCCCCTCCCGGTGCCGTCTCATTGAATCGACAAGGAAATCCCTTTTGTTTTGAGGACTCGGAACTGAGCGCGACATTATACACAAATTGTTTGGATATGTACTTTGTCATTCAATTCATTGAAATGATTCCTGTATAAGTAGACTAGCCGTTTCCGTGCGGCTTCATCCGCATGAAATTATGAAAATTTTACTTTATTTTGTTACATTTGTCAAATTATCAATTCAAATGTCAAAATGACATGACATAATGACAAAGCATTGCAATCTTACTTCCTTGATGTTGGCAGTTTCTAGCTTATGGTCCCTTTCCCACATTAGGTTTTTTATCCAATTTATTTATCCCCTAAGTTTAACAGCGTGAAAATATGTAACCTAAAGCGTGCCGTAAATAAAGGGCTTTTTATTAAAGAAATAATTATTCAAAAATATGCTGTAATTGCTGATATCTTACGCCACAAAGTAGTGTGTGTTTACGCTTTACTATATTACTATAGATAACAAAGAAAGACACGACTGCTTACAGACAGAGACAGATAATTCTCTCCGTTTCACAAATAGATAACTAAGGTACTAAGTATTACACCATCGGAATAATATAATTTTTGTTGTAATCAAATAAGACAGCGAGATTAATCGTAAAGACGGAAGACGTGCTTATGTTATCCTTAGTTATGCTTAGTGTGCAATAAAGGTATTCTTATTCTAAGACAGGTTCTTATTCGTATGTCACGTTATACAACTACTCAGCTGTAACTAAACAGTGAACTGTAGAGGTAACACATCCGTTCTTACTTGGACATCGATGTTTTTATAAGAGAATGTCGCAATGATGAAGACAAGCGACTTTACTGGGATAGAGTGACCGCCGCTACCGCTTACACCTCCACATCTGCAATACCTAATTCTAGGGGATGCAGTTGGGTTTCTTCCTTTCCAATACCGTCCCCCGCCAAGTCTATCCCCCGTTGCCTTTGGAAGAGGAAGAAGCCTCGTTTGCACCCTGCATCAATCGACGAAAGGCAAAAATACTTTCACTAAACGCTTGTCTTCTGTGTAGTCATGGCGTTGCACAGGGCTGGGAGAGCGGGTTGCCTAATGCCTAATGACGTTACGCAATAATCTTTTCAATTAAAGCGTTTGTTTACAAATAAGGCTCAGCGCTGGTGCGTGTGCGCGGCTGCCGGCGGCGACAATGTTTGTTGTAATGCCGGAGCACTGACTTTGATTGCTGTACTGGAATAGTGTAAGCCGGACCGTGCATGTAACTTACACCTGGTAGCGAGACAGCCAGCCCGACCAGTGCGCCGGCGCCGGCGGGCACACGCACACCACTACGTGTCTACGCGCACCGTGCTCACTTACTTCAATCCGTAGTAGTGTAATTATAATACACAATTTTTATTACGTGCTGGGGAAAAGTGGAAAAGTGAAAAAAGAATACGTGTGTCCGTTCTCACTAAAAAATACAAGATTTTGCGGCCTTTTGTTTTTTGTCGTAGATACGTACTTGAGTTTTGTTAAAATCGCTTTTGCCTTTGACACGTCGCTCCAACGTTACGCAGTGTGCTGTTACGTAGCATACATTAACATTTCGCAAGCCTGAGGCTTGTCAATATAAAAAAGTTTGTATTTTTGTTAATGAACAACTTAAAAACATGTCAAATTGTACGGTGTAAACACCGCACAATACATGAAGTACAAAAGTATCTTTAACTACGGTGTTTTGTTTCGTATGTACGGATACACCGTACACAAATATTTAGTTTCAAAGCAGTAGGAAGCAATTGTTGCAACGATTGAATGATGTTTATCGAGTGATTATTTGTATTTTTGACCGACTTCCCAAAAGAAGGAGGTACTCAAGTCGTCTGTATGTTTTTTTTTTTATTTATTTTTTATGTGTGTTATATAAATTGTATTTAAGTATTCCTATATCGGTAGAATGCCTATAAATTCTGTATCATTTAGGTCACATTCACATAAACCATAATTTACAAGTAATAGTAGATTTTTTTCAGTAAGAAAATTTGTATGTTCTTTGACAACCGGGTGAAGCCGGGGCGCGTCCCTAGTTATACGAAAGCATTCGGATTGGCTGGGGGCAGGGGGTAGCTGCGAGCCCTTACGTTATACGAAAATTGTTCGCTTTTTATTACATCGTCCACATTTTCTGTAGCAATTCCAAGCGAAACTCTATTAAGATTGTCTGAGTAGAGGCGATTCTTTTGATTCACATGTATATCGACGATTTGCTTGGATTTTGTGTGAATTCGGTGACTGTTCTTTTATGACATTTTAAACGTCGGCGGCGCGATTAATTTCTTAAAAGTTTAACTAATTAATGTCCATAAGCGGATTAAGTGCAAACATTTAAGAGATTATTTATATGTATATGTAAATTGTCATTACCTGTAATATCATCATTAACATCATCATCGTCATTATCAACTCACAAGGCAGGGCGATAGGAAACTTGTTTCTATAATAATGGCTGGCACGCCCTGGACTGCTTGCATTTTAGTGCTTCAAGTGCTCGCCCACAGCGCGCACTGCGACCACGACGCACACAGTGACCACAACGACCACATAGACCACAGTGACCACAAAGACTATGGCGATCACAGTTATTACAGCGAACTGGGTGAACAGAATGACCGTGGGGACCAAAAATACCACAGTGACAACGGAAACCGCGACCGTAACCCTGAAAGCGACCACGACCCCAACAGCGACCACGGCGATCAAAATGCTAATAGCGATCACAGCAGCCACAATGACCCCGACGCTAACAGCGATCGCAGTGACCATCCTACCAATGACGACCAGAATGACGGCGGTGTGCACAGTGCCCTCGCCAACCATGGGATCTACAGAGACCTCGGTGCTCGCAGCGATCTGGGTGACCACGGCGATCATCATGACCAAGACGATAACAGCGGCCACAACGCCCATGACGATCATAGCACATTTGTCGACCACAGTGTCCCCAATTCCCACGATGCCGACAGCGTCCAAACTGGTCACAAGGCTCGCTTCGTTGGGAGAGAGCACATTCTCGCGACAACTGCGAGCGGCGGCGTGCGCGGCCGGCTGGCGCGCGACGGCAGCTACTTTGCCTTCCTTGGCATACCTTACGCTGCAGCGCCCACGGGATTGCTTCGGTTGAAGGTAGGGTTCGTTCTTGTTATTACTGCTATTGTAAAATATTTTGTGTATGATTTATCAATTTATTTATATGTTTATTATTTTACTATGACTACAATGCACATACGAATACGAGTACTGTCTTAATATTTCTGTGTAATAATTAAATTTGTTATTAATATTCTTTGTAACCTTAAATATGTAGTTCCTTCATATAATAACAAACATGTCGTTTCATTGTAAATGTCTAAAAATTATTATACATATGCTTAAATTGTTTACTTTATATATTGGTTGTGTCCGCAGGCGCCGCAGCCAGCGCCTGCGTGGAACGGCACCCTGGCGGCCGAGCGCGAGGTCATCTGTCCCCAGCAAGGCGTCGGCGAAGAGGACTGCCTCGTAGTAAACGTTTTCGTTCCAAAAATAAAGGCGAAGCGTGCGCTTCCCGTATTAGTGTACATCCACGGGGGAGCCTTTCGTTATGGCTCCGGGCCCACCCGAGGCGTGGCGTCCATAGTCCAGCAGGGCGTTATGTTAGTGACCATCAATTATCGCCTCGGCCCGTTGGGTTTCCTTTGTCTCGGAATCGACGAGGCTCCGGGTAACGCGGGCCTGCAAGATCAGGTGGCGGCCTTGAGATGGGTAAAGACGAACATAAAACACTTTGGTGGCGATCCAAATAGTATTACCTTATATGGAACGGATTCCGGAGCGACGTGCGTCGAAATTTTAGTGCTTTCGAACGCGAGTGCAGATTTGTTTTCGAGAGCCGTAATCGAATCCGGCGCTAGCAGCGCGACGTGGGCGATCGACGACCGTCCCCTGTGCACCGCCAAAAACTTCGCGAAAGCATTTTCCGTGTCCGAGCTAGAACATCCGCATAAATTATTGGAACTATATCAAGATGTACCGGCGAGTCTGCTAACCAGAGTCAACGAAAAATTCGCTAATACCTTCACCGACGGCACGTACGGCTTTGCGCCGTGCGTGGAGAGGCCCTTCGAAGGCGTGCAATCTATTATAACGAGTCCACCGGCGGAACTCATGAGGAAAGAACGACTCAGTGACACGCCTTTAATGTTTATATTCGCTTCCCTCGAAGGTTTGTTTCTTAGAAGTAGAGAATATTACACGTTAAATTATATGAACAGAATGGAAGCTAATTTCGCGGAATTTTTGCCCTCCGGCCTCAACTTCGATAACGAAATTAAAAGAATCGAAAAAGCCGCGGAAGTGAGGCGTTTCTATTTTGCAAACGAAACCGTAGAGAACAACAAATTGGCTTATTTATGGTATTTCGGAGACAGCCAGGTGCTGAGGGCGGTCGTCGGCGCGGCGGAGGCGCACGCCCGGCGCGGCCGTCATGTCTACCTCATGGAGTTCGCGCACGGCGGCTCGCTGGCCGCGCGCAGCGGCGCCGCCGGACGCGACCAGCTGTACGCGAACGAGGCGGGCCACGGCAGCTTCAGTGCTCACGTTATTTTGAACAAAACCGTACAATCTGACAGCGACCAATTGGCAATCGACAGAGCGGCCACTCTCTTGTGTAATTTCGTAAAATATGGGTAAGTATGGTAAATAAGCCGAGTGATTACTATCAATATTTCGACGAACATGTACATATATGTAAACACACAGAAACAAGCTCAGATACATAAGTTCAAATTAATATGGTTTTATTCGTAGTAGCTTTTGGGGCTAGCTAGATGGGGTGGGGGGCAGATGCCACTTAACCCGCCTAGCGGCGCCGTTAAGTTTGGTGTGTCTCTGCACTTAATTACGGACTTATAACGGTGGCTGTAACAAGCATCCGTTATTCTCTAACTCATTGTTGTAATAATAACAAAAAGCCTAATAGACATATGAACTATTCCAGAGAGCCGACACGGAACGTGACGCAGATGGTGCCGCTGCGCTGGCCGCGGCTGCGTCCGCCACTCGTGCCCTACCTGCGCTTCGGTGACGACCTCCAGCTCCTCGAGGCGCCCTACAGCGAGAGGATACACTTTTGGAAACAATTATTTTACGATTTCGGAAAAAAAAAATCGAATTACGAATCGTATCTTTGCTAGAATAATAATAACTTGAAATTTGATGTTTTATTGTAAAATAATAGATTTGATAATAACAGGCAGAGATAGAAATGTCTGAGCGGTTATGGACAGTAAAGTTTGAACAGTTTTAATGATTGTTTATTGTTAGATAAGTGTATCGACTCGTACAAAGTGTGCGAAGGCCTACAAATAGAGACTTCAATGTAATTAATAGTACAAGTATCCATACTCGAGGTCGTAGTCCGCGGGAGTGTCCGCGGGCGCTTGCGCCGGGCCGGCGGAGGCTGCGCGACGCGTCATATACCCTTCGAGGTCGGGGTAGGACTCCAGCAGCATGCGGGCCTGCTTCTTGGTCATGGTGCCGTTGATGACGATGTCTCGGAAGGTGGCGTTTTGCATGAAGTTCCTGTTGAGCATCCGTATCTGGTTAAGCTTTTTCATGAGCGCGGCGTCAACCTTGATGATCTCCATCTCGTGGATGTCCTTCACGGACTGCCGGTCCTTGCGGTACTGCTTCTTTAACTCTTTGATAAACCTCTTCAGCTGCTTCGTCTTCTTCTTTCTCATTGCGGTTCCGTTCTTATAAGCTCTATCCAATATTTTCCGTATCTCTTTTATGATGTTCTGAATGTTCTTCTTGATTTTGCGCTTTCTCTTGTCTCTGTCGCGCTTGCGCTTCCGTTTCTCCCGTTTCTTCTTTCGCTCGCGACGCTCGCGTGAGTTGACGTCGCGCAGCCTCTTCTCCTCGGAGTCGGTCTCGAGGCTGGACTCCTGGAAGGAGATGTCGAAGCCGCCGTACATGTCGTAGGTGGAGAGCTGCAGCGCGCAGCACACGAAGGTGGTGCGGCCGCAGGAGAAGTCTCCGCGATAGATGCGGTACTCCGCCTCGCACTCCATCGGCAGCATGCACGTGCCCCACGGCATGTCATGCTGGTTGGGGTCGCCGCACGGCACGCCCCATGGCCCTTCAACATCGCCATTTATCTACTTACCTACTTACATATCCATACAAATACATCTTACTAAAGTACTTTAACAAATTTAGTTGACAATCAAACAACTACTAAAAAAATAAACTGCGTGAAGTAAATCGCGTATTTTTAATTTACTTTTAATGTAGTTATTTTTACAGCACAAAATATAGAAAAAATGACGATTTAGTCAAGTTAGATTTATAAATAAAATAAAAATATAAAAAAAAGATATATCTCCGAAGTGAGATGATCGTTGTCAGAGTAAGAAGTAAAGAAGCAAGGCTACACGATGTATTGGATCGGTTACTAGAATCAAACCAAAGCCAGCTGAAATAGTTTGTGTGCAATAAAACAAATAGTCGATAAAGAAGCTAATTGAGGGTGTGTGGTGGACGTAGGCTTACTCGCGGCGGCCATGTTGACTGTGTCGCCCTTGGGGATGGAGGAGTTGAGCGCCTCCAGCTTCTTGGCCAGCCAGATGTCCTTCCACTCCTCCTTCCAGTTCTGCATCTCTACGCTGGAGCTGGAGCTGAGGTAGTCCTCGGCCTCTTTCTTGTGGCGGCGCGCGAGGGCCGCGGCCGGACGGTATAAGTTCATGATGGCGTCCTGCTGGAACCCGCTCGGCTCCTCCTCCAGCCCGCGCGCGCCGTACTCGCTGCCTCGAGGCTTCATCGTTAAACTCAACGCACGCGCCTTCATTTTGATTTTCTTTAACGTTTTTACATCGTCCGCTTTGAGATAATTATTTATTATTTCATTTCTGTGAAACGGATCGGTGATCACATCTTGTGCGTCTTTCGCCACATTTTTATTGCTAAATATTATTTCGTGGTCGGCAAAAGGAATGATGAAGATGACGTCGATGAAGGCGACCAGGAGGAGGCAGTTCTGTACGGAGCTCATTATTGGCGGTGCACCCGGGACATGACCGCGGCCGCGGCAATGCGCGCGACCTCTTGCCGCCATAAAACCTTTACGGCCATAACTTATTTAAATCATGAAATAACTTCTTGATATTTGTATTTGTATTATTTCACAAACTTTAATGGACAATAAATTTTAATACCGATATAGGGTTTTTTTTAAGTTTTTTTAAGCTAGCGCTGGGTGGTGAGTGACGTAAATGTATAACTTGGGAAATAAACTAGAGAATTTGTTTACGGCGGCACCGTTGAAGCGGAGGGCATAGACATCTATCTAAGCTTAATATTATAACTGAACGCGAAAACGAAAAATAAAAAGAAAGAAAAGTAAAAGAAGTAATTAAAAAACTAAATTAAATTAACCTACTTAAATTTAACGCTATATATTTTCACGCTATTAAACGTAGGGAGTAAATAATTTGGTAAAATCCGTCATGCGGGAAAGGGACAAAACTACAAGTTGACAAAATGATGGAAGAAAGGTTGCCATGGTAATGATAACATTAACATTTATCCAATGTCAAAGGCCATCATTGAGTTTTTAAATTTTGACGTTTGGAATTGAATATGTCACAAATGTAAACAATAAAATAAAGTTTTTATAACTTAATGCGGATAAATACGCACGGGAACAGCTTGGATGAAATAAAATGTGTTGTTTTATTTATTTATTTCAATAGGTCAATTATATAACAGCAATAAAGTCCTTTAGTTCCTAGACATACATTTGTGCACATTGTATGTAACAATGTAGCTCCATGTGTATTCAGCAAGTCCATTAGGCCACCACATCCAGGGCATTGTTTGCAGCTAAGCAATAACTTCAACAACCGCCTCCGGTCGCTCCAGCCACAAGAGCTGCTCCTTGTCTTTGTCCAAAAGAAAACTCTTTATTGTCCCACAAGTGTTACACCTCCATTGCATCAACTTCCTTTTACTTTTTGTTTTCAATTGCATTTTTGCTGAAACCCCATCGACAAATGTGCAGCGACACTTTTTACAAACAAGTCTTTTTATATCTGGATGTCTAAAAACAAACACAGTAATAATAATATATTTTCCATAGGTTTTAAGCAAATAGAGTTTGAGTAATGCTTTTGCACAGTACAATCCCTGGAAGCAGTAAACTGCAGGTGTACTTTAATTCAGGTTTATTGAATGTTGGTCCGTGAAATGACTTTTTATAACATCACTGGTGTTATTCATATGATAATGTTCAGATTGGAACGCCAGTTTATTTTCATTCATCACTCAAATTTAAACCTAAGCATTAGAAGTTAATGACTAACTTACGAACATTTTTAATACATTTTTCTTTGCAACATTGATTATGAGGTTTCCATAGTATGAAGATAATGCTGCATTTTTACCTGCCATACATTTACTTATCTAAAACAATATTAAATATCGTACTGTAATTAAGGGAATATAATGAGCGTAAAATTGTCTTTATACGCTAGTATAAGAAAAGAATTGCAGCGAACAGAGAATAGAAGACAAACCTGATATAAATAATTTATACGCTGAAAAGAATCATTACCGTGTACCTTACGCATCTTTATTTTTCTCGAATTATTATAATAAAATGAAATTATAAATACGAAGTAATGCAATGATCTTTTTTGTTATTTTGGTTTTGCCAATTTGACATTGACATTTTATTTAATAGACAATTCTATCAAGCACAAGTCCATGAATGTAATTGCTGTGGTTCCAATTTATGTTTTATGATGATCTAGTTGCTGCAACTGCAATAGTTAACTTAGAGCCAGCGCACAACTTTGAGTAAACTATCGCACAACTGTTCTGCGACTGTCGATTTTTTCGCAGCCAACTAAACTGTTTAGTTGCGCAACTAAAAATCGAGTAGTGTGAGCACCTCCATATAAGCTTATAGGACACAAAGCAGGAGTAGAGTTGTGCGATAGTTTGGTCAATAGCGTGGGCGCGCTCTTAAACCATTATAATTAGGTATATAGGCAACTAGTATAACGTGGCGTTCTTATATCGTTGTAAATAAAAAAAAACAAATTGCGATAAATGGCTGTTATAACTTTTTAACCAAAGAGAAAATAATCACTACAGTTTTGACAGCTCTTGTTTGGCTTTTGTTCATCTTGTTGACAGGTGGTAGGGACTTTTCTTGTCCTTTCTTGTCACTTCTCAATACCGATTGTATTTTAATTTATTAATTAATTGTTCATGCTATTCAACAAAATTATCAAATCTATGCTTCATTGTCAGTAAAAACATTTATAATAAATCCTTATTTATGTAAGTCTCTTAAAAATAACCTTCAAAATTAAAGCTAAACCCAAACCATAATTTACCCATGATCTTCATGATTTTCCTAAATAAAAATGTTAAGTAGGAGACGATTTATCTTGTCAAAGTTAAAATTAAGAGGACTGTGCTATTGTCGATTAGTTTCGACACAAACAAATGTGGGTGAAATAGAAGTGCCTTTTACGAATGGGTGAGTTTAAAGTTAAAATATATTACATAGAGCTGAGGAGAGGCCGGTCTAGACATTTACGTTGATATAATTAATAAAAGATCTAATGCAGAGATTGAACACAGTTGCAAAGCTGGTTGTCCCACACAAACACATGTTATAGCAAAGCACAACTTGTAAATCTTAAAAACTAGATAGTAACATTTGACATTAGACTATCAATCTTTAATTTGACCCTTTAAAGACAGATGTTCAAAACCTTTAATAGCTGGTGATCAAGTTTAAAGGGTCCCATCAGTGTTCTAATGATTGGACATTAGTTCAGCCAATGAAGTGATGCAATCAAAGCTAGTATAAAAATGAGGTCTTGTAGAACAAGAGTAACTGACCTAAGTTAAACTAGAATGGCTATATATAACTTTTAGGTTACTAATAGATTGCTGATCCATTAAAGGCAAGAGGATTGGGACTACTAGTTGATGTTTATGGATATATTGAATGTTTCAGAACAACATTGAAATTGTCAACGGGACGTTATGCAAGGTTTGCAGATGGGGCGTGCGTGGCCACACTGGGCAACACCAGTGTGCTGGCTACCGTGGTAGCCAAAGCCAAGGCCAGCTCCGCTTCCTTCCTGCCTCTTGTGGTGGACTACAGACAAAAAGCAGCAGCTGCTGGACGCATACCTACCAATTTTCTTAGAAGAGAGCTGGGTATTTACTTTTATGATATATTATATTACTTTTTTTTTAATATAGATATATTTAAGAAAAAAAAAGGTTTATTTACTTTTATGATTGTCTATGGAGCTTAAGCTTTATATACTTTTTGACAGTGGTAGAGCCCGCTTTAACATCTTAGCACGAATGGGCCGGCTCGCCCGGTGCAATACCATGACCACACAGAATACAGGCGTGAAGTGGAAGCAATTCCGCGTTTCGTCTGATGTGTGTGGTGCCGGAGGCCC
>LD700013.1:5289960-5311432 GCA_003118335.3 Papilio memnon | reverse complement strand
CTATAAACAACGAAAGGATTGATATCTGGCAACTCTAAGTCACTGTTAGAAAGGGAAATGTACACACGCAGCCCTCTCACTCGCCTTCAATTTTATTTTGCGTGCAACAAGACTCTTACTTCTTTAACATAAGGTTTTATTTTCTTTATTTTAACTGCAATAGGTACAGCTAGAGCACACTCCTGTTGTACGTCGTACTTATTACTTCTATGCTGCTGACTGGTGACTGCTGACATGACATGACACGACCGCTCCGCTCGGTCGCTCGCTCGCTCGTCCCTCGTCCTCTTCGTCCTCGTCCCATTCTGTCAAATAATTTCGTTCAGTGGTCGCGTATATTTCGTCGTCAGCTATTTGGATCAATGATTTTGTATTTGTTATGATCGGTGATCATCCGTCGAATAACAACATCGACGGCTAGATGCGATCGGATAAAGACAAGGTTAAAGTGACGGTGGCCAAGTGTTGTTGCGTAAATAATTGAGCAACCGGCGGTCGTATCCACGACGAAATGAACCGCTTTTTGCAAAATAGTCTAGATAAAGTCTAGAGTGGTGTGTGCCAGTGCGGGACCGATGCGTATTTTACGCTGTTGCTTTATTTTATTGCTATTTGGTGATCTATAGTGACAATCATGGGGTCCACGGGGCTGACTTTGGCAGATTTACCAAACATTTTTATAATGCTAGGCGCCCTCGTTGCTTTGTTCGTGATGCTAGTCATACTTCTTAGGTGAGTTTGATAACAATGTCTGTGATAACTACGTCTACTTCCTTACAAAAATGTCTAATGCCTACTTATTTCGTTATCTGCATTTACATCATGGAGAAATGAGACATATATTAAAATAATAGCTATGCGTTGTTTACTCAGCTGATGTTACTGCTGTGACAGTGTCGGCGGGATGGCCAGCTTGTGCTGTGTGTGTGTGTGCAGATAAGGCATCTGTCACATCATTGTTAAGTGATAAGACATATTTTTTTATAAAAAAAAAGTAAATTAAAAATTGCCCTTATAGAATGTAATAAGAATAAAATCAATTAAGTACAGGAAAAAGAATCATATATTTGCATTAGATTGGTTTTATGTATTTTTTTGTCAATTGACAAAAAGATGATTTCTAATTTCCTACTTCACTTAGATTGAACATTATATCTATTTGTATTGTTACTTAGAAATATACATTTAATAAGTATAATTGAGGTACATATGTTCTTATCAAGATCTGTCCTATGTCCATCCCTGAATCAAGACCAGCTGCACTCAATGAAATGAGGCAATCAATTTGATAGCTGTAATATGTGTAGGTACAGGCCAAAGTGATGGGAGTGAGTATTATGTTCACAAATTATGCATATTGATAGACAACTTCTTACACAGACTATTGTAAGCCATCATTTTGTGATTTAAACCTTGTTTTTTGTTTTGTTTAAAATTTGAAAAATACCAATTTTGTGTAAATAACATAAAAAAGTGTAGGAAGTGATGTTTAAAAAAATTTCTAGCAAAATTTGAATTTCAAACATAGGACAGTTTACATAGGAGCCATTGATATGTTGTTTCTTTTATAGATGTTTCTTTTAACCATTAAAAACCTGATTTTATAAATTAAAATAATAAAATATATAAGTGTACCCTTTTCTGTGTTTACTAATGGTGAAAAAATAGTAAAAAAATCAAAACTATACTTTTATATACTGTCCTGCCAACTTGTTTGCTGAGAAATCCATATCTTCAAAGGTCGCAACATTTTCGTGATAGGCTCCTTTTTGTTTTCTAACTTGAAGATTGTCTATCACTCAATGGTAACATTAAACAGTAGGTAGCCCAATGTGCTTTATATGTATGTATGTATATTATATGTATATATTTATTTCCTTCATTGCAAACACAAACACACACAAGCTTACACAAATACACACACTCAAACATGAGTGAAATGTTGGCTTATATTCAACTGCCCCCTGTATCATAAACTGAACCATGTACTAGTAGTTAAGGGGAGGCTGAAAACCAGTGCGGTCTTTAGTGACAAGCTGGAGACCGCATCAGCTGAGCCTTCTCCTTTTGGCCAAGAATTTTTTTTTATTTTCATTTTATTAATATGTTTTGTAAATTTTGTTTTTTTTTGTGATTTTTTTGGTCAATAACTTTTATTTATATATTTTATTTTACAAAAATACAATATTTTTCCTCTTTTTAATATTATTCTAGATAATATCATAAATGTGAAAATTTAGATGGTTGGATGGATATTTGTGTTTGTTGCCTAAACCACTGCATGGATTTTGATGAATTTTGGCTTAGATATATATACGAGTATATATATCTAAGCCAAACTATATATATACTACTACTACTACTATATATATATATATATAGTTATAGTTTCCAAAGAACACATTGGCTACTTGATTTTGTTTTTTTAATTCAAGGAACACCATGCAGCAACAGCATAGTGGGACCATCTAGTTATGTGACCAGTATGAAGCTGTTACAAAAAAGTTTATATAGGACATCAACTTTTCTAGAGTATGAGCACTTGTATGCCGTGTGCACCATCATAGATGGAGGCCTCCAATTTTTTTATTATAGTAAAACCGTGAAAATTATGCAGTCACATAGGTAATGTGACATCTTGAACCCTTCTAAATTACAGTTCATTAGTTTATATAGACAAATAGAATCTAACAATAACATTGCTAAAATCTGGTACCGACTTTGAATAATGATAAGAAACACATATATTTTCCTTGTTTGTATCACAAATGTTGGATATTGCTTTATTTTTATTATCTGCATCTAACATGCTGAATGTTATACGCTTCGGTGAATTAATTAAGACAAAAAATGTTTGCAAAACAGGGTTTTCTTATATCTGAATTGTTAAATCTTATTTCCTATAGATAAGGTTAAATCTTGTTTGGGAAAAACCAAACTTTTGCCTAATTCACAAGTTAACACAATAGTAAAGGCAATATGCACTTGTATTCATACAACATTGACCTTTACCAGGGTGTCAATGTTAATCTACATGTCATTCTATAGTGTGTCTAAAGTGCATGCATAAAATACCTCCTACATCTTATAAATACTCATTTTGTTTGTATTATTTTAATATACTAAAATACCGAAACCTGCTGTTGTTAAGAAGGAAATTGAATTTTTGTACCCCGAGGAAGTTTACATTGTTTACAATGACTCAGATGACAGGAGCTATGTTCAAGTAATTGATGCATCCTGTGGACCCCGCTGCTCTCCCCGGTGCTCTCCGCCGTCAGTCTAGACAAACTAATTGCTCCTAATGTTGTAATGTCTTTTGTCATTCTATCTTTTAATTAACTAAATTTAATTTGACTCCTCTGTTATAAAGATAACTCAGTCTCGTTTATTACTACTTATATCATTTAAAATCTACATTTGTGAAAGAAACTCCAAGTTGTGGCGTATAGTCGCGCGGCACGACTACGATAGCATTGCTATCCTTAGATCAAGTCATTTAGTAGCAATTGCATTAAAAAGGATAAATAATGAATTTAAGCTCCAAGAAATAAACACAAATAATGTTGACAATTGAAATGTCAATAGTGTGTGCGTTGCCAGGAAGAGCAGCGGAACCCCCCCCTCTCTCAGAGACTCCACAAATAGATACAAAAAGTACTATAATTAGCACCATAATAATGATAGGCTGTTACCCATACAGGCTTAGATCATTGACTGGTGACGCCAGACGCTAGTAGTATGCAATGAAAATATATATATTATTCTGCACTGTTCCATCTAGTTGCATCACCGGAAGCAGCTAATTACACGTAAGCTGAATTATTGTGCTGTTAGCTGTGCTAACGAATCGACCGGGACGTCTGCATGCACAGCAGCCGCGCACCGAGTGTTCAACGTGTTACGTGTACCGTCTGTGCACCAACTAAGCAATTGTTATATGCGTAGCGTGTAATCAATTATTTTATTGTAATTACCATACCATTAGGTCATTAGAGTTTAGTTGACCTTATATTAAAATAATTTTCGCACTACAACCTTGTTTTTATGCAGATTTTTATTATGCAATAGGCACAGTAAGAATGTATGCGATTGCGAATTTGCGAATATAGATTTACGTTACAGAAACGAACAGTCTAGCCTGGCCTAGGTCTTAGTTACAAAACACTTAATTCAGTCCCTCCCTGCAATGAGCAGAGTTCTTTTAACGTTTTTTTAATTAATAATTTAGTTTATTCACAAAACAAAGTACAAAAGAGTTTTGTATGTGCGTGCTAGCAGCAGGTTAACATGTGCGCCCAACTATGAAAGACAAAGCATGTGGCTTGTGAGCTTGTGACGAGACGAGGTGGTGGGACAGAGCATAGCGTGATAGCGGGATAGTGCTGCAGTCACAGAACTGACGAGACGCGAAGCGGAAATCAAGTGGCGTACCTTGTTATTTTTTATTTCACACGTGCAACCATTATTGTTTGTATAAACTTGTTCGCAATAATGAGGTCTAACAGTTCTTTCAAATGAGAGAATGAACTCAATCGGCATGTAATTCCCATCCCTCGCGTGCTGAAAGCTAGGCCCGCGATCGCTGTTGTGCGAAAAAAGGACAACGCAATCATATTGTAAGCTCACACACCACCGAATTACATGCAGATGATGCATGCGATGTATTTTATACCAAGGCGAAAACTTAGAAACCACGAATCAAACGGCGCAGTTGGGAATCCTTACTCGTACGTTCGTTCCTAAAGTACTATTGGGTCTATTATCGTTATCGGTGGCAGACGTTGAATATGTTTTGTGCAGTAAACAAGGTGTGTACTGCTGTGTACAGGAACATGGAAGTGATCGGCATAGTGGGCGAGGGCGGCGCGGGCGCCGAGGCGCGCGGGCCGGCGTGGGCGCGCAGCATGCCGCCGCCGCGCGTGCTCATGCAGCGCGTGCACATACCCTTTACCTTCAAGCTGGTCGAGAACCTGCCCGTCTCGTACTCGGGTGAGTAACATCTTCACTTCCACTCACTTTTTTATACGAACCTGTATAGCACGTTTTTTTTTCGACGCATGACGAAAACGACGTACGACTGTCGAAGCTTCGGATTCACAAAACTCGGGAAAACTCAATCAAATTTCGAACTTTGATGGTAAGTAGCGGTTACCGTCGACGGTGTGAGTGTGCAAGAGGAAAGTGGTTGATGACGTCATGTTTTATATTATACTGTGGGATGTGAAGGCACTGGCTGGTCTCCGAGGGCGGTCTGCAGATCACAGCTGCGGTCGTCCACGGCGGAGTGTTGCAACACCGCGCGGCATTAATTCAGCACACGCACCGCGTGAACTTGAAACAGCTCACGTCGCTCGCTCGCTCGCTCGTTTGAATACCAAAATAATTGTTAATCATCATTAAAGATTACGACGAAGGTTAAGTGTAACTCAGTGTTAGTATATTTATTGGATCGCTGTTGAAACATACCGCCTGCCTACTGGATAACCTACGATCATTACGAACGATATTAGGAGGCCGAGGCTGATACTCAGATGTACGAAAAACAAATCCTCTTGTAGTTAGATACTGGAGCGAGCTCCGGCCGATCTATGTCCTCTATAGCGGCGACCGAACATAGCGTAGGTACTTCAATTCAATTCAAAAATTATCACTATTGTAGCAAACATACATTTAACGCGGTCAGTGTGCCAAATTAACACTCAATAAACTATAAGACCAAAATAAAAATAAAAGACAAATAAAATTAATTTTATAATAACTGTTGTGGTTAGTATGACGGTGAGTTTGCCGGCAGCCTTCAGCTTGCAGGAATTAAGGTGCTCGCAAGAAACATCGGAGCGAGCACCTTAATTCTAATTTATTTTAAGGAGAATTTCAGTACAGTTAAAAATAATATGACATCCGCTTGTTTTCTAGCCTGGTAACGTTTGCACAGAAACCAGTTTGCGTGTGTTTCAAAAAGGCGCGAGGCGAGCATCGCCTCACAGCCGCGTTGATACCGTTACCTTTTGGCGAGCGTTTGACCCAAAAGCAAAGCAACGCCGTCACCTACTGCTCTACTCACCGATCCGTGTCGACAAACATTATAATACATTTGATCCAAAAAAATATATTGATTCAATGTTCACAGAAGCCAATGATTGGTGATGTTGCAGGCGCGGAGTGCGTGGTGTCGTCGCGCGTACGCTACTGGCGCGCCAGCTGGTGGGGCGCGCCCGTGCGCGAGCTGCACCTCGCGCTCTGGGCCGCGCTGCCGGACATCCTCGCCAGCGACCACCTCAGTTTCGAAAAGTGAGTGTCGGCCGCTCGGGCCCTAGCCCCTGCCGTACTGGATCATTTTGGAATGTTAGATATTTTATCCGCAAGAAGAGTTTCCGTAAGGACAGTAGATGCTCAGTGCCAACTGGGAATATGCAATCAGCGTGACGCGTTCTCGTATCCCCGTCATTGCGGCACGCTTACGTCACCGCGTCTTCGGCGTAACTTCCCACCGCGAGTAACGGGAAAATCACTGGTTGCGATGGACGAGGCTTTTACACATGACGCAGTTGTCATTATTTGGTACAATATGATGATGATAAAGATGACTTGGATAATGCTATAGACTATGTTAAGACATAGCGAAGTTCCGGCGTGCGCCTGCGCACCTCACTCCGTCTTCATGTTTGCAAACGGTCAGTTGAGCAGTAAGACCCAGCAGCGCTGCCATCTGGCGCGCACGACTTGTTGCTTAAGGGAAAAGGAGTCTTAGAAAAATGGGCATGAGAAATGTGAAAGAGCGCGGCGGTGGGGATGCGACAAGGTGAACATCCTGTACGTCTTGCCGCTTCGTGATAGTTAATGAGGCTTAATGGACCTGAATAATGTTAAATCTCATTTGCATTATTTACTTTACATTTGCAATAAATACGCATATGATTTAATCGTTCCATATTATTAAAACTTTGATAGAGATTTATTTTTCTCTTAGAGCGAAACACTTTTGATATAAAACATTGCAGACTTTCTGCTAAATAACCAACGTTTCGTAATAATTATAACCGTAGATTTGCGTTATAAGTTTGTAGGATGAATTGCAAAGTAAAAACTTGATAAAACAAATTTAATAATTATTTAAACCGACACAAAGATCCAAAAATGTTCAGCAAATATTGAGGTAGATTTGCGCGGCGGCGACCTCGAGCGTCGCGCCATCGCCCACCGCGACAATCACTTATTATATTTATTTTTTTCGGGTAAATGATGACGTTTCGAGTACTAAACGAAATAAGACAACTTGTCTGCGATTCCAGGTTCGGTCCGCACGAGGAGCGGCGCGTGCGGTTGGCGACGGAGAAGCCGCCCGCCCTCGGCGCCCCGCCCCGCTCCCGCTACCCCCTGGTGGTGGTGCTGGCGCGCGACCTGCGCGACACGCACCGCCTGCGCCCCGACGACACGGTACACACGCCCCACAGCCCCGCAGCCCCGCGCACACATCCCCCTGACCACCACCACCATTGTTGTACATGTGCACGTTGTCTCCGCAGGTGGCGCTGGTGAGCGTGGTTCACATCCGCGACGAGCAGTGCGCGCTGCCCAGCGGCGTCATCGCGCAGTACCTCAAGCAGGCCAACGGACACCTCTCCTGCCTCAAGGTAAGCCCGCCCCCGCCCCGCCCCTACGCCCCGCCCCCATTCATACTGAGTGTGCTTCTTCTGTGTGCGCAGCAACTGTACGTGTCCGGAGACGTGGGCGCGCTGGACGCCGTGGGCGCGCTGGACGCCGTGGACGCGCTGGACGCGGACGAGTGCGCGCTGTGCTGCGTGTGCGCGTCCGCGCCGCTATCGCGCGCGCTGCTGCCGTGCCGACACGCCTGCCTGTGCGCGCGCTGCCTGCGTGAGTGCCGCCCCGCCCCGCCGCGCCCCGCCCCGCCCCTCGCCGCCCCGCTAACCGCGCCTCGCTTCCCTTTGCAGCCAAGCTGGACAAGTGCCCCATCTGCCGCAGCGACATCACCAGCTACTTCTGTCTGCGCAACGAGGAGGAGCCGCGCGCCGACCGCAAGCCGCGCCTCGCGCTCAACCGCCGCCTGCTCGACCTCTTCCACTACCACTAGCCGCGCTACGGACCGTGTTGTAGTGCGACACAAAGACATTAGTGTACGTTGTTGTGAGGAGCGGTCCGCGGGCTCGCCGCCGCACGCGGACTACGAAATTATTTGTGATATTGTTTTGCCGACTGACCGTTTGTTTATTCGTTTGTGCAATAAAGTCTGCAGTCCCCACTGCCACTTACCGTTCACTCGACTTTCCTTGAGGTGTCCCGATCCCGACCCCCGCCGATATGCAGCAATAACTTATACGAGTTGCACCGGCCCCAATGCGACTGCATTTGCAAACAAAATGGACGTAGTACGACAGCAACTAGACATCTAGGAAATTCACTAAATTCACCAATTAAAAAAATGACTGGGAGTGAAGGAACAGCCGACCAGTATAATTTATATTTTATTATAGCACACAAACAACAAGACTTACTGTAATTATACTAAATGTAATATATGAACTATGTTAACTAGCAAGTAAGTTGAAATATTGTACAGCCGCGTGTAGTCTTCCAACTTAGCTTAGAGTCCTAATGTAATGTAGATCTCATTGTCAGACACTTTCTGAATATATGCAGTTGAATGTGAACACGTGTATCATTGACCTCGCCGCTCGCGCCGGCTCTCTGTCGGAGCCAAACCTATTCATATTTGAATAGCTTTTATTGAAACGATATGAGTAAAACAAAATACACTATTTTTATAATGTAATATGTATTTTTAAGAAAAGTGCTAAGTATGAGCGGCGGAGTCGTCTTCAGCCTCCCTCTGGCGCTGCGCGTACAGCTGCGAGCTCTTGACGGCGGAGTACAGCGCGAACAGCAGGTGCAGCGCCTGCAGCAGCGGCCGCGCCCCGCGCCCCGCCACCGGCACGTCCAGCACCGCGCACGCCAGCGCCGCGTACTGCGCCAGCGAGCAGCGCAGCCCCGCCCCCGGCACGCCCGCGCCCGCCCGCAGCGCCGCCTCCACGCTCGCCGGCCACTCCTCCATCAGGCTGTCGATGTCCGGCATTTTACTGAAAACACGCACACATTCCACTACTGGCATTTGATACATTCTATAAGAGGATGGAAATGTACAGTGTGTCAGACCAGGTGTAGGCGAGCGCGGGCGGCGGGCGGCCGGCGTGCAGCTCGCCCACGTCCCGGATCCAGCGCTCGATGGCCGCCGGGTTGCGCTCCGCCTCGCTCAGCTTCCGCGTCAGCTGCAACACACACACACCGTACAGTGCTCACACACGAGCGGTCCGTTTCGTACGACAATGTGTTTGCAAGATAACTTATTCGATAGTAGCAAGGGTTTTGAAAGAATAGTATTTTCTCGCCGAGTAGTAAAGTTAGAAATTTAATACTTTTCCATTCTTCTGTGGTACTGTAAGTGTCGCGCCAGGTAAAGTGCGAGTAAGGATGGAGATGTGATAGTTACGGCGGTCTTGCCGCCGGCGGAGCGGGCCAGCGCGCGCAGGCGCAGCTGCAGCAGCGCGGGCTCGCTCTGCGCCGCCGCCGGCTCGTCCAACAGCGCCGCGCCTGCGCACGCAATACTCACACTTCATGTAAACGTTTCACAATAAAGTAGACCTATCTTTAAGTCTACATCAAACAATATCTGCTAATTACTACAAAAACTCACGATATCCTAAAATTCGTAAGAAAAAGAACTGTTTTAAATGCAAAAACGTGAGAGTGGAGGAGAATGCACAAACCCAAGTTGTCAATGTGCTCGAGCAGGCGGTCGGCGAGCGGCGGCGCGGGCGCAGCGGGCGGCGTGCCGAGCGGCGCAGCGGGCGGCGTGCTTAGCTTGAGCAGCGCGTCGCAGTCGCCCACGGCGGGCGCGCAGTCCGGCACGAAGGCGCGCAGCCGCCCTTCCAGCTCGATCTTTTGCGGAGTGTACCTGCACCAACACTGGGTCTATTATATATTCCGCTGCCAGCAATTAGGATGAACTTTTTTAATTTGCAGACCATTTAGCGTATTTAAAAACGTAAAATGCAACACGACATTTGGAGGTCGTCACTCGGCTTGCGCGACATTATGACATAGTTTAAGATGAGCCACGCACCTAATTAAAAATGAATTTTAACACATTAACAATAAATTCAGCATTCCAAATCGTTGAGTGATGCCACGACAGTTTTGCTGGTCCTTGCCACTTATTTTGTGGATATTTAGAAAATGAGGCACAGGAATTAAATGTTAGAATAAAGTAATACATGTGTAGCAACTTTAAAACGTAAGCCATGTTCAGCTTCAACGAGATGGTTGTTGCTGTCGCAAGCCGAGCTCATGCATACTTATATGTTACAATGATTTCGCTTGTTCTTGGAAATGTAATGGCTCACTTCATTATGTACTGGAACAAGTTCTCCATATCGGGGGGCACCTTGAGGTCCTGAAAGTGCTTGGGGTCGTAGGTGCCCTCTGCAGAGAGTGCGGGTCCCGGAACCTGACGCACCGCCACCTCCTCGGCGCTGTCAGACTCTAAAATAAATACGTATTATAATGTCAATTGTATTGACTTGTAACAGTAGCTTGGCAAAGTAGCAGACAGGACAAGATGAGAGGCTTACATAGTAACAAGGATTCACGCCGTGTCTGTCGCTTTTAAGTCTATATTTTTACAACAAACGTTACTATATCGTCCGTGGAACCGACCTACTCAACGACTGCTTACAACAAATGTTTTGTGTCTTGCTACTGACGACAAAAGTAAATCTACAACGAGAACCAGAGTTGGAGGTGTCACGGCGCCGCTGCGGGCCGCCGCCGCCGGCCGCCTCGCGCTGCTCGGGGCTCTTCGCTCTTCTCTGAGGCGACTAAACACAAATAAAGATATAAATGACAAAACCGCGGATTCCTTACATTATTTGCATTGTTGTTTTATTATAATTGTGTTAAATGTATTTTGCTAAATTGTGCTAAAATTAAGCGCGGCTTTGTTTTCGAAATTACATCGACTCGATGATAATGTGATAGTAACTGCGCGTGCAAATGACAAGCTATTTCTAACCACAACGCGTCAATCTTTTGCTCTCGATTATTTGTGACAAGCGTATATTAGTTTTGACTACTACTAGTTTTGAGACGCCAAGCGCTGACCTGATTGTGCGGCAGCCGGGCGGGCAAGGCGCCGGGGCCGGGCTCGCTGTCGCTGTCGCTGTCAGAGTGGAAATCGTGGCGCACCGGCGGCTGGAACCTGCTCATAGCGGCGCGCACGGCGCCCTCCTCGGAGCTCCCGGAGCTATCTACTTCCTGGCCCTCCACCGCTACGCTCTCGTCAAACATGACCGCATCCTCGCCGCGGATAGCGCTCGCTTTGTCGCCGCCGGGCTGCGTCTGGCAGTGTTTGTCAGTCGTTGCCATGGCGACGGAAACGGCACGACGAGACCGCCCGGCGACGCGCGAGCCTGTAATCCTCGACCTTTTTACTTCATCAGGGATGATTCCCGATTCCTGGTACGGCGTGGCACAGGTCAAGCTGCACGCCCACGGCCCACGTGTGACCGTGGCGTCCCCGTAAACATATTGACGAAAGGTCGTTGACCCCTTTTGATTGTTTTACGACCGCCGACTAAAATAATCGAGCGCATGTTCAAGTCTCGCCCTGTCTTCAGATCTATTTCAGGATAGGTGTTTACGTTTCCTGAAAAATGGGACGCAGGAAGTCGCGCTTTCCGCCCTACTATATGTAGAGTAAACAAATTTAGCGTCTAAATTATTTTTTTGACGAGTTGTAAATTGCAATCCCATAGACCTAATGGCGACATAGGTGCATTGAAAGAATTCATCATGCTGAATCACTTATCTTCAAATAAGGTGGACCGACCGAATCCACATCTTAAAAATGCTTTAGTACCGGAAGTTAGTAATAAATAAAAGACAACTTTAATAAAAAAAAGTGACTTTAATAACTAAAATAACATGCGACCTGACAATCATTCACGATATATTACAAAGTTATAAAAACCAATTAATATGTCAAACGAAACTCTAAAAACAATACAAAACTATCAATCACTAGTTATCAAGGATAATTTTTACTAGAACAAAATAAGAACAGAGTTACACCACTAGTTAAATAAGCAAATGTAAAATATTTATTTTATAGACGTTACAAAAATACAAGTCGTTACAGCATGTTGCAAATATGGAATAGATTATCAAAAATAATTTTACGGGCTATATAATCTTAAGAATAGGTAGAGAACAAAATGATAACATGTTCGGTTACAATTAGGAATACCCACAGTAAAACACGATCGGAAAATAATTTAATAATTGTACAGTTTTTTAAATGTAATATTGTAATGTAACATTAGAATGTTAGGATGGATAGAACAACAATGTCAAAGATTCCTCTATATAATGTAAAGCTTAGTCGCCATCAGTACAATTTCATTTAAATTTTAAAGGGAAACTATCAGTATAGCGATTATACGAGTAATGTTAACTCGCAGTATCATCTCGTGACGTAAGCATTGTTCATAAATTACTTTACAAAATCGTAGTAATCACAGAATATAAAATTAGCTTGTAAAATGTATTAGTGACATTAATGTAAATACAACTAGATTCGTGCAAACGTTGGTTGTGGTTGTGAAACCATTATTAGATTAGGTTTCGGAGGCAACTGGTAAACAGTTTACATATTATCACAATAACAGTCTTTCGAATCAAAGTGTGTTGGCACATTGCAGAGAAGATTGGAGAGGTCGCGTCTCATGCGACTTTGTTTAAGAGTTCGTCGCAGATCGCCGTCAGCTCCTCGTTAGCCTTAATCTTTTGTGCCAAAGTCTCCTTCAACGAGGAAATATCCATCTCCTTTCTCTTGATCATCGCTCCGTATTTTAAGACTTCGGCTTCGTGCGTCTTGTTCAGTTTGTCGAACTCGTCATTCTTATTGTTCAAATTGGACGTCGCGTGCTGCTTCAACAGTTCGTAGTTATTCTGTATCTTTAATACGTTCTCATCAAATTCCTTAATTGATCGCTTATATTTGTCTTCGTTGTCTTTGCAATTCAGAATTATTTGTTTATTCTTCTCATACTTACTATGCAGGTCATTAAATGACATCGTCATGCTCGCCAGGTGCGCATTCTGTTCGTTTCTTTCATTTATTAGTTTCAATCGTTCTTCCGCATGCGCCTTCTTGTCCTGCTCTATTTCCGCCGTCAAACTGGCAATAGTTCTCTCGTATTCTTCGACTACAACCGCCATACCCTTGTTCATTTTGGTTTTCTCCGCTAGACATTTGTTCAAGTCGTCTACTTTTCTGAGTCTCTGTTCACCTTCTGTTTCTAAGGTTTTAACTTGCGATTCCAACGTACGCAATCTCTCAGATAATTCCTTACTCTCCGACCTTAGGCCGTGAACGTTTATTTCTTTTTCAGCTAATAACTCCCTTAACTGTGTCAGGACTTGATCTGTTTCATTAGTTCGCCCACGTACATCAGTCATTGACATCTCCAGGTTTAACGCCGAGTTATCGCCACTCAATGAGAGGAGGCGGTCTATAACAGCGATGGCAGGCGACGTAAACGTATGGGATCGCCGATTTGCTCTCGGCGGTGTGCAGGATTTGTTTCTTGGTGAAAAGACAGAATTAACAGCAGGGTTCACCACCATCATTGGTTTTGAAAGTAAAACAGTAGCATCTTCAAAATTGGCTTCCAAAGTGCTTTCTGTAGTTTCGTTAGCGTTTTTATAAAAGTCAATATTTGATAATGCTTTTGAAATTCTCTTCGGCGTACTTTGTCCTTTTTGAATTTGACTAATAGTCGCTGCGTCTGTGGACATTCGTCTTGCAAAGAGCGGATCGAACTTTAAGAACAAGCTCTCTCGACCACTGTCGGCAACGACATTGCTTTTATTCTGATTCAGGAGGAACTGGAAAGCTTCAGCATCAATAAACATTTCTCCTTTGTAGGCATTGTTATTGATCTTTTGAGTCGGTATATCAGAAAAATCTATCATGTCTTCATGATCACATTTTTTATCAACATCATTAAATTCTTCGCTTTCAAAGAAAGATGCTTCTACAGTGTCATCGTCTTCAGTATTCACTTCGTGGACCGTCGCTTCTGAGGCTTGTGACGACGTGCTTACATCAGATGAGTCAAGTTCGTTTTTATCTACACTTAATTTGCGATCTACATCTTGCGTGTTGACGTCACATTTTTGAGAAAAATGAGTCAAATTACTAGAAGGTACTTTGAAAATGTGCTTAGAACCATCTTCTAAATCTGGTGTTGATGATGAGGATGCATTCTCTTTCACTTTTGAGATAAATGCGCTTGACATTTCAGGCAAATTGAATACGTTTTTAGGCTCGCTACTTTTAACTGAACTGTCGTTGTCTTTTTCATGCATTGAAAAGTTTGTAGCAAATCGTTCTTGGCTTACATTTTGTTTGTTCATAGCATATTTGGAATCCATTTTGTCAGTCTGGCAAGCAACTACCTCTATAGTATCAACGAAAGTATCTTGTTCCGGCAGAGTTGAAGGAATGTCAGGTGTAACATATGTCTCGTGTATGTCATTTAATGAATTCTTTACATTTAGACTATCTCCTAATTGCAAATTTTCATGTTTTTCTGGATTTAAAATGTCGGAAACCACTACCGTTTTGTTTTCTTCTGTTGAAACTATATCCCTCGAATTAAAAACGTTTATTTTCTTGTTATTAAAACAGTCACTTCCGTTTTCCTTATCCAGAACTGAATCCATTATCGTTTCAACTTTAATGTTTTTGTCTTTAAGTAAATCCTCATACTTCCTGTTACTTTCACCATGGTCATTTATTGCAGTATTGTTTAATACATTGCTATGAACAAGTTGTTTAACTTTATCCATACTTATTATATTTTCAAATTTTATCTCTTTATTTGCGTCCATATTAAAGGTTGTATTCATAGCACAATCATTCGGCTCATTCGAATAGGTACTATCAAAGTTAGGTAATTTATCTGATAAGTCATTGAAATTACTTTCAATTACAACGGTTTCATCTCCTTCATCCATTGTTGTCTTCATTTTTTCATGTTTCATAAAACTATTTGACTCTTTGTCAGTTTCTTTTAAATCATATATCATTGAAATTGTACTATTTGTGACAAGCACTTGATGATCTTTGACTGCACTATCATCAAACAAATTCTTAGCTGCTATGGTATTCTGTTCATTTGTTGCAGTATTCATTATTTTACAATTATTCAGAGAACCATGTTCAGTTATATTACAAGGATCCTTGTATTCCTTGTATTCCTCTAAAGTCAATTTTTCACTGTTAGTTTCTTTATTAGCAACACATTGCAATAGATGTTTATCATCTTTATTCATTGATTCATCAGTTAGTTGTTTTTGGTCATTTGTTTCTGTATTGACTGGTATAACGGATACATTTACCGGGGTATCAACTGAGTCGATAATTTGACTTTTCATACAATCTCCTTGTTTGTGTAGACATACTGGTTGTAATGGAGTTTCCTTTGTTACAGATACATCAATTTTATCAGATGGCTTTAAATTAGTGGCTTCCAGGTTATCTTGATCCAGTTTTAATTCATACTCATTTTGAACATGTTTGCAACTTTGAGTCACTACTGAATTACTATAATCTACACTCAAGTCAGTTTGATTCAAATTTTGTTGTTCAATAGTGCATATAACTTTAGGTTCTTTCACATCTGTAGTATTGGGAAATTCAATAAAGTCATCATTATTGTCATTAGGTAATGGAACTTCACCAAGATGATTTTTTTCATTATAATCATTAATTAAATCACATTTCTCTGTGGTATTCTCTTCTACACTCAAGTCATTTTTCATCAACCGCTGAATACTTTCATCACATGATCCCGGCATTACACTTGTGTTGACATTATTCTCTGGTACTCTATCAGATGTACAATCATATACAACATTTATTTTTGATTCAAATTCTTTTTGATCATTTATGTCGCAATTTAAAGATATTTTGTGATCTGAATTTATTGCTGTAGATATATCACCAGTAATTTCAGATAGTTTGTATATCACGTATGATTTGTTTTCTTCACAATCAGTTAATAAACCTTCAATGTTATCTATCACTTGTTTAGTATTATCATGAATATGATTATCATCATTCCTAGTAATATCACAAGCATTATCTTCTTTTACAGCCAATTTGCTGTAGTAGGATTCCCCATTAAGGGTCATTTCACAGTCAACAAATTCACCATCCGACTCTAGAGCGGAAATTTCATTCTGTAAAGAAGGAAGTTGCATATTCATAGCATTCCCGCTTTGGCATGTAGAAGCATTATTTGACATACTCATGTATTCTTCTGTTACATTTTTATTCTCACTTTTGTCCATTTTTAAAGTCTTTGTAACATTTTTTGAAGGAAACAATTTATGAACTGGAATTTTTTCATCCTTGAAAAATATGGTTGTCTCATCCTTCCACTGCAAATCCTTCTCAAGGTCATCATTGAATACAATACTATCTTTTAAGGGACTGCTTCTTCGAGACTCGCTTGTTACTTTCCTGTTATTTGCAATAGGGGTTGACACCACTACTGTTTGACACCTATTATATTCCATGTCTTCTAAAATTGAGTCATTGACACTGAGACTTTCTTGTTTCATATTGGATATTGTTGTCTCAGCGGGGGGAATGGGACTTTGAGAGGAACGAAACATATTGAGTACACTCTTTAGACCTCTCATTATAGGTGAGCTTCCGTCATGCTTTGGTATTTCCTTTGTGGGCGTTGTCGCTTCTGGCGTATGTGTCACAGATGATGATGTGCTTGGCAGGGACATGTTTTCATCATTATCAACTGCTCCACTTAGAGTAACTGACTGTATGGTGCGCAGCACTGATGGATTCCTATCATCAATCACTGTATCACTTGTATGAATGTGCAATGGAAGTGACTGTAGAGAATTTACCACTTCAGATTTAGTGATTGCAGAATTTAAAGAATGAGTCAAATTATTATTTTCAGTGTTCCTAGCGGTTGTGTTATTTTCAGAGTCATTAAGACTTCTGGACATAGGAGAAGCGGCAGGAGTTATTGAATACCTCAGCTTCATGTTCAATTCCGACACATCCAGTTCCTCATATCCCTTTTCCATGCAAGGTGTTCGGGGCAGCACATTGCTGTGGTGGGAACTATTCTCTTTGTTGTCAAAATCGCTTTCTATATCGTCAATGTCCATGGGCTCCACTTGAGCCATTCTGCCAATTTAATTCAATGACTTACAAATTCTCCTGCTTCGTTACTGAACCACAATCCTTCTGTTGCCACTTATTGTTATTGTCATTTGACAAAAATCACTTAACACACGTTCACTTTAATATTTAAAATATTTGATACACTCGAGTTTCACTTGGATTTCTAATGCATATCTATAAACGAATGCAATGTATGTCATAAAAACAAAAATGTCAGAACGTGAATTTCAGTCAAAAATCTATTTATAACTTCGTTGTGGCGCAAACATCTCGACGTTTAGTTTATATAACAGGCTCCCGAAGGAACAAGGGAATCTTGCCAAAAGCTGTTACGACCACACACCAATACACCGCTCAATGTACCGAGACCGTTTTGCCGTTTTGTGTTTGAAATTCAGTAACATTTTTAAAATTTAAACGTCAAATATAAACTTGCCACACTGTGCTTGGCTTTTATTTTTTCATTTGCCTAATGGAAGAATTAATTTTAAAACAAAATTATATCATTGGTGAAAGCAATGAAACAAGAACTAAAAGACTCAATTTCTCGGTAAGTTGTTAGATGTATTTGATGTTTAAAATATTTTATTAAAAAAAGAACAATTCACCCGGGCGGCAACACTGGTTAATACACCACTGCCCAGTGACCAATGAGTTATTGAGGTCTCGCTCGGCTTCAATTTTGCGAGGTCGTTCCTGTTCTAGTAGTACTTCCATGCCAGTGACACCTGACATACAGTGACAGCTGACAGTTAACCACCGGCTAACATTATAAATGAGTTTTAAAATTGTTCAAGGGTGCAACTGCAACACATCAGTTTACTTCACGGTTAAGCGAGTTTGTTCATAAATTAGTTGATTACAAAATATGACATGTTAAATTCACTACATATCCTTAAACATTTGGATTACGTTTTCTTGTTTCAGAATGAATAATGGAATGTGAGCATGCGGTCACAGTGAAAGTGCTATTTTTTGCTCAATCAAAAGAGTTGGCGGGCACTCGGGAGGCTACTATTCAATTACCTCCGAGGATTAGTTACAAGGGACTTCTCAATATCATTACAGAGACATACAACTTGCAGCCTTTGAGGAATAATATACTTTTAGCTAAAAATGAGGAGGTTTGCGAGCAGAGCGTAGAGTTGGAGATCAAACAGGAAGATAGAATTGCAGTGATACCACCATTGAGTGGGGGCTAAGCCGCTTGTCATATGGTACATTAGTTATAGATATGGATTACCTAAAATTGACAGAGGACAAGTTGTCGGTGGAGGCTATCAGTGAGCTGGTGGGGGATAGCAGCTGCGGAGCCATCTCTGTCTTCATTGGCACAACCAGAGACAACTTTGAAGGAAAAAAGGTAAGTTTATTGTATTATTTATTTAGTTGTGGGCTTGTTTGTTATGTAGTTTATATTGGTATAGTTAATTATAATCAGTGTGTTGCACAGGTGGTGAAGTTGGAGTATGAAGCGTATGAGGCAATGGCGCTGAAGGCATTCAAAGACATTTGCAATGAGCTGAGAAGCAGATGGCCGGCTGTGCACAGTATCGCTATTTACCACAGGTATAACTATACAGGATGATAACTTGTTATAAGCAAAGTTCCAACCAACTTTACTAACTTGAAGGATTTACAGCAATATTTCTGCCATTGTGAAAATACACTAGAGTCTAGTTTAGAGGCACTGCTCATATTTAGCCTTAAAGTTGTCATATATTGTAACTTTAAATAATGCTTGATCAATGCAAGTGTTTATCATAGTCCCAATGTTTGTATGCAAGTCAATATTATAAGATGTGAATAAAATTGACAAATATTGTTTAAAATGATATGTTGACATTGTTTGTAGTGTTACATCACTTTATTTGTTCAGTTGTTTTATCAGTGACATGAATTATAATGAGGGTACAAACGTTATCTGGATATTATTCATTGCTTAAGTTATTTTTAGTATTTGAAACATCTTAACAATGAATACACAAAAACTTTCTTTAGAATATGAGAATAATGCAAACCTATTATATATCAAGAAAGATCTTTTTTAAGGATTTTTTTTATATTTATATTCGGATGCAACTTCTAATGTCACTTGAATTTACTTTTTACCAACATGTAGCTATGGAGAAAAGCAATATATGAACTAGATGTGTAACAGAGGATGAGTGCGATCAGTGTGCGGAGTAGCGCGGCGGGCGGCGGGCGGCCGGGCGCACGGCGCGTGACGAGCCGACGAGCGACCTGCAATGTCTGCACCAATTATACATTATAATTGATAATGATGATAATGTTTTGGTCATATTTACAATATTTTGTCTTAATTGATAATGTATGATAAAGCGACTGGATGATTTTATACAAGGTAATGTTTGTCTATCATGTATAGTTGTATAAAGAAGGCATGTGGCGTGTGTGCAGGCTGGGCGCGGTGGCGTGCGGCGAGGCGTCGCTGGTGCTGGCGGTGAGCAGCGCGCACCGCGGGCCGGCGCTGGCGGCCGCCGCGCACTGCCTGGACCGGCTGAAGGCGAGCGCGCCCGTGTGGAAGCGCGAGCACTACGCCGGCGACCTCGCGCCGCACTGGAAGGAGAACCCCGAATGTGCGTGGGCCCACGTCCACACCGACAACGACACCTCTGTCGCCATTGCACCTAAATGACTTTACAAGTCCTAGCTCATTAAACACGTATGCGGCGATCATAACGGGAGTAAGCTATAAGCTCTCCGGTCTTTATATTTTGTAATTGTTTATTGACAATTTTTGATAATTTAATAAGGGTACCATAGGTTACCATAGTTACAATAGACTAGAAATACTGCAGCGTCGTCGATATTCCCCGAGCGTGGCTCCTTTAGAATACCTATGTGTGGAATTAGTTAAGAAAAAATAACATAGACTTAATAGTTTTTTTTTTTGTGAATTTATAGTTATAATGTCTTGTTTTAATTTAGAATTATTTGCCTGAGCAAAAGTTACGAGGTTTCTTGTTGTGCAAAGTACATGTTATTTTTAAATAAATATATGTAGTTGTTGAAAAATACACTTTGTTTTTATTGAATAGTCCTACGAGCCGGACGCTCTCCCCACTGACGACCGGAACATCCTTGCAGGTTCACCATCACTAGCACCTCACACATCACCGTCTCCATCACCTCCTCGCTCACCGGACCACACGACCGATACAAACTTGATTCAGATCAATGTATCCAACGAGGAGCTGCAGCAGCGCATACAGAACTTCATTGAGCGGAAGCGAGCGCAGGTGGACCTCAGCAATATCGTGGACTTCATCCCCGGCTGCGGCGAGAGCGATGCGCAGGCGCAGGACGCCGACACATGCGCTAGGGTGCGCACGCAGTTCGTTAAGCGCTCCGACTCCAAGGGACACTTGAAAAGTAAGCATTTGTAGACCTCGCATCGCATATGTACATGTGGAGCTAAAGTTGCTGCTTTAAATGAGCGATGATATGACACGAAATGTCCGTCCAGTCCGCAGAGTGCACAACGAGTGGGGCCCGCAGGTGGCGTGCGGGGGCGGCGGCGGCGGCGGCGGCGGCGCGCTGCCGGGCGGCGTGGCGGAGCGGCTGCGCGCGGCGGAGCAGTACGTGAGCGCGGCGCCGGTGGGGCGCGACGTGTACCACAGGCTGAAGCAGGTGGAGGACCGCATCGCGGAGCTGCAGGCCCTCTCGCCGGAGTACGCTCACTTCTGGGTATGTCTAGTAAATTCATTCTACTCAAATAGACAGACCAATATCATTTCGTTAGTTGAAAAAATATATATAAATAAGTGTGGTGTTCACAAAAATATGCTCATCCCGATTTAATATGATAGAAAATAAAGTGTGAACCAGCGGAAGCGAGCCCCGAGGCGGCGGAGTGCGCCTTCTCCGCCGAAGACATCGCGCGAAAGATCGAGCAGCTGGAGCGACAGCACGCCGCGTGACGCCCCGCACTCTGCACACTGCACTCCTGACTAGAGACTCGACCTTTTTGTATGTCTAAATATACGTATTAAATAAAACAACATTTACTTAAAACGTCTATATTTTTATTTAAATATTTACAACATTCATTTCATCATTGATTTAATTAACGTAAGCTTGAGTCGGCCGATGCAGAGGACAGCAGCAGCAGAGTCCGCGCGGCCGACACCTAGCTCCACCTTAACG
>LD700013.1:5213702-5236868 GCA_003118335.3 Papilio memnon | reverse complement strand
TTAACAATTAAAATCTTGAAGTTGTTTTACTCGTAAAAAATGTGGAACTATGAATACTGTTGAGTAGACAAAAACAGAAAGACTTTAAATCACTGACCTGTTTAAATGGACAGGCTATAAGTTTAGTAAGCAAATACCTATCCATTTATACAGATCAGAACTCGAAATTCTGTTCTGAAAGAATGAGATACAAAAAACTTCGCACTCGTAACATAAATGTTGGTTATTGTTACGTGTGTGTCTGCGTGTTGGGCGGTGTGTCTGTCTGCGTGTCTGTGTGCACGTGTTGCCTGTGGAATATATCGAGCGCCTGCCACTGTTTCGTGTGCAGCAGTATATGAGGTCGTTTTGACCGCATGTGCTCCACCGCCTGAGAGGGAGACCATCCGTTTTTCTGCAAATGTTTTGTCATTTTATGCTCTATTTACACTTTATGGGCGTTGTGCATGAGGTGAGGGTGAGGTGTGAGGCTATGAGGTACCAACCATCATGAGGTAACAGCCGACGAGCGTGGCGCTGCGCGTGCGGCCCGCCTTGCAGTGCACGTACACGTTACCGCCGCCCACGTGCCCGCTGTCGGCCACTTTGTCCAGTTTCCCGCCATAAGGAAGGAACCTGGTCACATACGCAATGAAATTCTCCTTAGATAACTCTGTTTACAAATGGTGATTAGGGAAATCGCGCATTTTCTGAAGACATTAACACGAACACTGTTTCTGTAAGTGGGGCAAAGCTACCTGTTGATGAAGGTGACGCCTTCGTAAAGCTTGTCCTGGTCGGGTGCTTCGAAGATGTCAGTGGTGGCGAGCTGCAGGAAAGCCACGCCGTGCTCGCGCCACTTCTGCACATTGCATTAAATACTTTGATTTTTGTAAAATGATCAATTTACGTATAGCTTTAAGGTAAATTGAAAATGTTTTATAAACAACTTCTTATATGATTTTTGTCAATAAATATAACAAGTTAACAAAAAGTAATGCATTGGGTGTGTTTATGCATTTATACAATGGATACTAATGCTTCAGGATAATAGATATATTTGCATATTGTATTGTCGCGTTTGAGATAGACGATCATATGACACTCAATGTGTGTGCGCGCCTACGCGCACTGCGCCTTCGACATTAATTCGTCCTATTTAACACATTGGGATTCACACAATGCATTCCAGTTGTTTCCAGCGTGGTGGAAACCAAGCATAAAGTTCAAATGGCTGTAGAACATGACCTCATGCATTACATCTTGCACATAAATATCACTGCAGGTTTCTTACGTCCACTTTTTGCTCAAATGTTGCAAAATAAGTGCACGTAACAACAAGAAATGTTCAATGTCATGTAAAAACATTACCAGTAATAAACAATGATATTTTTTTACATAATCCGGAGAAAAAGTACTCATAAATAAGTTTATTGCTCATTGTTATTAATTATTTTCTCGTTGTAATTTATTATTTAACATTATAATAAAAGTACGATAAGAAATAATCGAGAGAAGCGGATAGAAATGGAAACGTAGGTATATCCTTTAGCTTGTTTATCTGCGTTGAATTGTACCACTCTAGGTGTTCCGTTTTTAAATAGTTATCACAGAAAAATCTCTGTACTGCATCGTCGTACTACAATGGATGTTAGTTTTTTCTTAATTCGTTCATTACCATCACAATGCCGGGGTCGAGGATAACTAGCTGGGGGCACAGGTTCAAGTATTCACGGTGAAAATGTCACAAGTAATATCATTTAAATGATAAACGATATTTTAATCTACACGTCAGTTAAATCGAGTAGTAGCTACATATCAGATACTGGTACAGGCCGGCTACTAGCTTGTACATATGCCACTAAAATTTTCTAGAGCCTGTAAGAGTAACACTAATTATGATTTTTTTTTATATTATAATATAAGGTGGCAAACGAGCAAGCGGTCACCTCAATCCACAAAAATGGCGAAACGACCGCTGTCTATAGACATTCGTAATACCGGATGCGTTGCCCACCCTTAAACGACGGAGGAAACGCACATAAAAAGGGTATTTCCCCTTTCTTTGCGTCTCCCCCTGCGTCAAATCCACGTCTCCTTCCCATCTATTTCTTATAAGAAAAAGGGTGGAAAGGAAAAGGGACTAAAGTTGGGTCTCTGGCACCACACTCATCAGAGGAAGCGCGAAATTGCTCCCACTTCACGGCTGTCTTCTGTGTGGTCGTGGTATTGCACTGGGCGAGACGACCCATTCGTGCGAAGATGTTAAAGCGGCTGTACAACTGTTAAATGAATTTAATGTTTACTGTAAAAAATCTCTCACTTCCGATTTTGCATCGATTGGCACACATACAATAGCTTTTACATGATTGACATACAATTTTTTTCTATTATATTATGTAAATTATGTTGAATACAGATAATGGAAAATATTATTATAATTTTTTTTCCTTGAGTTATTTAGTGGAAAATTTAACAATAAGGTCATAGCTAAATAAAAACACTCCAAGGTGTTCATAATGTAATCAAAACAGTTTTTTCACATAAATAAAAGAACTTTAAGTACTCATTATTTTAATAAAATTGCTATAGTGATTATCTTTAATGGGATGGAACTAATGTGAACATTTTGAATATGAGTACATGTATTTTTGTTTCTAAAACATAAAGACAAAAACTAAGTGATTTCAAAAATTCTCTCACAATTTGAGTTGTTACAGAGTAACATACATTGTGTTTTTAGTAATTTTTTTAATATCACAAGACTAAAGTCATGGGCACAAGCTGTCTTATATTACTAATATTATAATTACGCAAAATTTATATGGATGGATGGATGTTGTTACTATGTATCTTCATAACAGCTTAATAGATTTCAATTAAATTCAATGAAAATAGTCAGGAAGAACACATATAGGGTACTAATTTTTTTTTTAATTCCATGCAGATGGGCAAAAGCTAGCTGTGTTAAAAAGGCTACAGTGTATGTATTTAACAATGTACCTTTTACATAATGGCATTTAATGTGGTAGAAAACTTTAGATCGCTAATTGAAAATATAATTAGAAAAGCAATAAGACATGCAATTTAATGAATAGGCTTTTAAATGGCATAAAATTAAAGCATTTTTTTATTGTTACCAAATGACAAAAAAATATTTAATCTTAAAAATAATCTTCAATTGAATTTTTTAAACTTTCGTGAGACATTTTATAAGTAATTATTTTACGGCTATTACTCACGTCACCGAAAAAAGTAGACGTCAGTAATAGCCGTAAAATAATTAATCTTCAATTGGTTTGAAAGAAAATAGTCTCACCTCGGCATCATTGGAGAAGATCTTTAGTTCATATGTCTCATTCATGGAGACCACACCTTTTATGTTCTCTTCTTCTATCAGCTGGAAGCATGCAATAGGGAAAAATTTGACATTGACAATAATTTAACCTCTCTAATTATAATTAAATTAAAAATACATTTAATTTAATTGCATTTTGTATTACTTTCTGAGTTAGCAGTAAAATGCTAAATAATCAATTAACATAGAATTGAAATCAAACTGAACACAGCACAGCACATAAGCTGAAAACTGGGATTGCTAAAAAATAAAATAAATACAAGAAAATACAAGTATTCCAGAAGATGTTTTATGTTTGAATTGAATTAATTGCTGTTTTTATCTGATATTAGTAAATAACCTACATATTATAATGTAATATACATACCTTTTTCGTCATGCTTTGAAACGGGAGAGCCCCCAGTATGACGTGGTCGTCTATCCTGTCGTACCACCGCCGGCTACTCACCTTCTCCATCACCACATTGTACAGCAGCGTCGGATAGAATGTAACTCTGGCAAACATCGCGGTGCCCTGTCAAGATGCGGTTAAGTTAACGACGTACATGTACACTCCTCGCACGCGATAATACGCGAATAATTAGGCGTGCAAAGGTATGACGCTACCATGGTGAAAGCAGGCTGGTCTTCGTGGTGGGGATTGAATTAATTTCTGTGAAGATACTTCTCTCAACAGCGTTTCGGGTTTGTTGTGACAGCAACTGTCAATGTCAAAGTCACACTAAAATGACATTACTCACATGTAACGTTCGGAAATTGATTTTTAAACCTAATTTTTAAAAATTGACTTGTAAAGTTACTGCGCTGGCGCAGCGACCCAAAGCGGATCTTGGCCTCCGATACGACAGAGCGTCAATTTTTAAACTTATTGCTGAACTAAAGTTTCGAATAATTTAGTACATTATCTTTCTGCCTCGTAAGATAAATAAAGTAATTCTCCGTCTAAGTTTAATCCCTTGCCTTTTCCCTTTATTTGTCTTATTATAAAGAAAAACTAATATTTAAAACTGTGTATTTGCTAAGAAAAAACCAAAAGGCGCTATTGCACACTACTCAGTTTCAAAAACTTGAGTTTTATCATAAGGTCGCAAATAAAAAAACCAACTCATGTTAATAAACTTTAAGTTATATTTAAATATACAACTGGTTACTTCAACCATGTCGTATGCATGTTTTCCTCGTGAGTTTTTTTATAATGTATGTTATTAATTTGCCGGCTGTGGCGGGTTTCTTTCAGAAATCGAAAGAGATATCATCGGCGTGATGCATCGCAGTCATTTGTCGCGCGCAGCGGGGCGCACACTCGCCGCATCGCCCCAGCGCCCCAAAGCCCCAGCGCCCGACAGAATTCCAAATTAAATTAAAGACCAGCAAAAACAACACCAACGTCTTCAGCACAAATCCGAATTACTACTAGTACACTGATTTCTTAGATAATTAGGTATCTCAGAGTACATAAATCTTAGGCCGTAGTTGAACGTTTTGTCAATTGCACTTAAACATTTTTTTCAAATGCTTTACTTCATCCTTAACTTAATTTTCATCAATCATCCATAAGTCCTTTATTTTATTAGTGTGCTAAACTATAGGATATAACTTTTAAAATAAAAACAATAGGTGTTTCGTAGTCAGCATGATCACAGGGCCTCCGCTCAATAGATTTACATAGATTCGATCTACACTAATTTGTCTATGACTCCCGTAACAAAACAATTTAAAGTGAAAAAAGAACCATTGTCTCTGTTCTTATTTTACTCCACAGATAATTAATTAATTTTATCACGATGCAGAGTTCTCGGAAACGTAGCGAAGGGGTCACGGGTCAAAGAATTACGAGTAAATAATTAAATTTAATGACACGCATTTGTCCAGAGACACAAAAGGGCGTGTAATATCTGTTGTTGCTCAGGATTTCACGCCTTCGGTGTAAAACAAACGTTAGAATTAATTAACGTCTGCCTGCTGATAACGATGGACAGATGTCATTATTTTGTTACATACCTAATCAGTTGATTCGGTTTGGGGTATAATTGTAATTATAGGAAACGAAAAACCAGCTATTCTAAATATTATATGTTGGTATAGAAGTGTAAACTTAGGTTATACTTTACTAGAGAGGAGAGGTATTAAGGTTTTTTCAAAACTAACAAAATTTATGTTCATAGAGATTCAAGGACAAAACTTAAGGAACTCCGCATAATGTAATCTTGCATTGCGCCACCTACGGGCGACACGGTCATTATTAAGCGATATTAAATAATTTAATCGAATGTTTTTTCTCGTCCCAGCGACTACACCAACCAAACTGAGCGCTTCAGAGGGCCGACATAAAGTGCATTAAGCCTCGATACGATATCTCATCTGTCATCATTAATGCCACAGCATCCTAATAAGTTTGCTACAATAAATAAAGAGGCTATATCAAAGAAATGCGCTCTCGATACAACACGGTGACTACACAGACGGCCACAAATTAGGACTCACGTTGAGACTAAGTATAAAACACGACTTATTACGATTTTAATATACTTACTTACATGCAAAGTAGAATGCAGATAAAGATTGGTGCTCTTTCCATTTAATGCAATCAGAAATGACTCCTCGACTACCAAATAAATGTTTAGACGTCTTATTGCGGATATCAGAGTGTTATCGTACTTACTTAAAATAACACTAGTTATACCTTTATCTACTAATTGTCAATTTCAATCTGTACTCAAGGTATCAATGTTCCTTTGAATTTTATATTATTTGGACTATCCTAGTTATTATTTGCTGTGTGAGACCCTAACGGGTCGGTTGTAATTGTGGCCAAGTGAAATATGTCGGCGCAAGACACGGACTCTGTCGTGGGTGTCTCGCCGCCTTAATATCGACGTTTACACGCTATAAATATTTTAAATTATTATCTTAATGCTGCGTTCATTTACATAGGTTTCGATGAGCCACATTCGCACTGCGCCGGCTAGCTGCAAATACTCCTTCCATCACAATCTTGGATACTAGGTCGTGGCTAAATTCTTATAAAATCGATCTCATGACCTTGAAAGAAAATATATCGTGGTATTCGCGAGCAAATCACCTGGCCGATGTGTCCATATAAACGGCGTCGTCTCGAGCTAAATCGGTCTCCGAGTGCGTTTCATCGAACATCGGAGGCTTATTTGTGTCCAAAAAGCGCTCGGAAGACATAAGTCCTCTCTTGACGCTCGTCGACATGCCGCCGACCTTTATATTCAAATCGTCCATTCAAATCCGAGTCTACGCCGCGGCTGACAATTCGCGACCATTTCGAAAAAGGAATGCTCGATCGTCATATCGTTTGAATTTTGCTTTTTGGGCGCGATACGCATCTGGCTCCCGGAGAAGTTCCCAAGTCGGGCGTTGTTTATTTGGAGTCGATTGTGTCCGCGAGATCTGTCCTGAGATATTTGACGTCGGGGTCTGATAAAGTTAGTGTTCTGCTGCGGCCGCGGCGGGACGTTAACGAGCCGCTGAGTAATGAGACGTGCCATTGTCGTCAGAACAATGGCTTCCGATATCCATTGTTTCTATTATTTAAAATGATTGTGGACGCAAAAGGTGTTGGTCTTTTACGCTATCCGTCTCTATTAAGTTTATTGAGATTTTAGAAATTATTAACTCAAGTTCATATAGGGAAAACATGAATTAATGGAACAAAAGTTTATTTAGCCGAGCAATGTAGTTCAACATAATGGCGTGTGATGTTTATTTGCAAATATCAAAGTCTGAAAGTTGATGCAAATGAGATATAGGTATGTGAAGCCCGACAGCCGCGACATCTGCATACAATGTGGTGCTGCAACCTGCCTGGCAATACGGCCGGCGCGGGCGACGCACCAGTTTGCCGGTAATTTACTACTGATGGTCCGCTGATGTCGTCCTCAGATAGCTGCAACCTAATGCTATTTAAACCAAAATAATTCGAAGTATTCTCTGCTAATCTGGGATAGGAAGATGCCGTTTTAGAACAAATTATTTTTGTTGTGTTTTAAAACCTGATTTTATAAAGTTGTATAAAAAGCTGTAAAAAGGGCAGTGCAGGGTAAGGTTTTAATAAAGATTGCTAGTTATTATCTGTTGACCACCAATTACGGCGCGGGAACGCCCTCTAGTGACAAATTGGCGCCTCGCCTCCGCGCCCTTTTATACAACATGGCTGCTCACTGCGTCACTTCACTGGTCACTGCTCACAACCTCAATTTAAATTAGCAGTTGTTTATTATACGTGACTTATAACTCATTATTCATTATTAACAAAGATTAATATCATTTAAATTACATGTAATTTTTTTGCAATAACATATGTTAAGGGTAAATGGCAACGTAAGATAAAGTACTTCCATATAAGTTCATCCAGATATTACATAACATGTAACTGCGATCATTAGTTATCAAGTAACAGTTATTCATATGCACCCATTGCTATTTTCATTACTCCGGAAAAAGAAGAAAAGGAAAAGAAATAGAACGTTCTTGTTATTTTATTTAAGTGTTGAATAAATTGGACAAGAGCATTAATTGCAAGGTGGCGATGTAAATAGTATATTTGTTCGATAGAAGCTTTTACAATCGATTATCTGTCGAATTCTACTTTTATATTGCTGAAAGTACCATCCAAAAACTTTACGCAGACAATAATTATGTATACTTAGGAGCATAATTAAATAGTATTGTTTATAAATAAAGAAGTTTATGAATCGTTGTGTTTAGTGTATCGTAAAGTTGTCTCTGTGAGTTTGTGAGGTATTTAAGTCTACGTTACAGTTATTGCGACTTTAATTGTGAGTAAATGTTATCGTAAGCTAGCGTAGTTTGATGCAAGCGATGACAATCGGAAACCAGCAATATGCAGCCAAGACTCGTAGAACTGAACTGCCCGAACATTTTATATTGAATGTTATTTAAATGATTTTATATTGAAATAGTTTATAGCTGATATTTTTACAGTGAAATGTGTCAACTGGAAGAGTCATTCACTTGATATTAAGCTATTTAACTAATGAACATTTTGGATACCCTGTTTCTCTTACTAATAAATTAGGGATCAATTAATTAGCATTTAATGCCATGTCTCGGATCTCCCACATTAATCTACGTCCGCTGAGATACTTGAGGGATGTCGCAACAAAAGTAAAGCTAATCGCAGAAGGAATTCAATTCAAATGGCCCGCCATTGTTGTCTGCCAAACTGTTTGTTTGGACCATTTTTAAACTCCGTGACTGGGCAGGGTAGTGACGCGTGACGCGTGAGCGTGAGGCAGAGATGCGGGAACGCACTCGGCAATGAAGGAGGATTGTAAACTAAACAAGATTGTAACAAGCAAACTTACATTACAAAGCTCTTTAGAATAATGACTATTATTTTTTAATTATTTTACTTTACATAAATTCCTGAACATAAACAAAACATACACCAAGTTTGTGTGTACCTCAAAGGCAATGCAACAATAGTTACTCTGGCATAACGGATGTCTATGGGCATCTTTAAAAGGTTTGCCCCTTCTCTATTAAAAAAAAATAACAAGAAGATCCAACCTAGTTTACAACGGGAGTGTCACTTTACATATCTACTGCGTTTTTATCAAGTTAACACATCAATTAATCGTGTTGGGGTCGACTCGTGGGGAACTCACCAACTCCATTAACAGTTTTGACGTCGCGTCACTTCACTGCTGTTTGTCAAAATCACATCGACGTCGGTTTGCGGACGTCACAATATATCATAGCTTCTATTGTGTGCGGCGGCATTTGCTTCTTGGGACCCGTGATAAAAATTGTACAACAAAAACTTGTTTCTTAATTACAAATTATTATAACTATCTATTAGTAAACATAATTATTTTTTAATTAACTTCAGAAACACGTCATGACCCAAATTTTTTGTCCAATAGTGTATTGGGAAGTAATAGCAATGGAGGGAAATTACGGATTTGGCGCGATTCTGGCTCACCTATATATTTTCAATATTTTTAAATTTAAGAATATAAATATTTATTCACTTATACGGTGTCTAGTTGCTATATTAGAAGTGAAGCCGTTTTCCTATTAGATTTATCTTAATTCTATTCTAGCAACGGACTACAGAACTTGTAAAAGACACCTAAAATCATTGAATACGGAACCATATTTTGCTTGTTTGAGATCGCACCTCGGCGCATTTTTTATCCAATCTTTGCTACCGGTGTGGTGAGGTGATCTATCTAGTTATAGACGCTTCATTGACAGTTCCGTGTGGCCGCCTGACAGTTTGACTAATGTTGCCATGTGCTCCTGCGACTGCGAGCGATTGATGTTTAAATAAAGATTTGGCAAAGGAATCCAGATTAGGTGTTGCCACTACGACAAATGATGGGATATGAATTTAATTTACAATGAACATGCATTATACTAATCAAATCGAAACTCTTACCTACTTCGTGAATTTTTCGATTAAAATCATTGCATTTTTTCTAAACCTTCAGTACTAAAAATTAAAGTTGGCTAATAGTAGAAAAAGTTACCTATTGCTGGACGCCGGCTAGACAATCTTAAAACATATGTAGCCGTTTTAACAAGGATTGATTTCCCCGCGCGGTGTAATATTAATAAACGCTTTGAAAACATCTCGTTCCCGTTGCGGAGATGGATGGCTTCAATTGAGACGTGCGCGTCCACTCGCTGCCCGCTGCCAGGTATGCGGTATCTTTAACTCGCCCACATTATACATGCAGTTAGCAAACAAACAACACAACTGTATTGTATTGTCATAAGTACTATTTTTGACTAATAAAGGGTTAATTAATTGATAAGGTATCGTTGTATGGTCGCAGCAGCACTAGTGACTGGTCCATCAATGATTGATTTCGAAGAATTGTAATGAATTCGTTATTCCAATTGCAATAAAGATGACTTTTGTGTAACAAGATGTTTCTCATTAACAAGAAGTTTGTCGATCAGAGTTGTGATTGTAGGGAGATGCGTTATCGAAGGTTTGGAAATATTCGGCTTTGGTCGTGTTGGACGTATGTGTTTAGACCGAGAGTATGATAACGGCGGCTCGGCTTCTAGTTAGTGCTGGCTACATTTGGCTCACAGTTCAAATGAAACCAATTTTGTGATAAAACATACACGATACCTTCACTAAACATTTAATGTTCTGTATTATTTCTGTAAAATTTAGGAGCTTCTGATCTTATGAGCGGGTAATAGCTGTTCACGAAACTGTTCGCCTACTTATTGACGGCAACTTAAACCGATAGCATTTGTGTAAATTGGGCCGTTGAATGAATGGATTTAACGCACTATTACATTACCAATGACGTAATAACGGAGAGAAGGCAACTTATAATCTGATAATCTGACGTTCACTTTACGCGATGTTTGTTGATAAAGAGCGCGAAATTATCCAGATATCGCTCGCGTCTCTCCGTTCAAACAAAGCGTGTTTCATACCTGACAAATGTAAAGTTAGGGATAGGGCTATGTTCGGTCATTCGGAGCTGTATTACTTCGTGTTAAGGACTGTAAATAAAGCATAATGCGAATATAATTTGTGTTTTAGGTTACCTATGGCCTGTTTATTTTTGGCGGGATGTTTGTTGCGAGACTGTGTAAGCGTTTTGTGTTTGCAACGTTTAAATTTAGGATCCCTTCTGGATTCATTATTAACTACGTGAACTTTCGACGTTTGCGAAATGTTAATAAAATAATGTATGGAGTGTTATTTATAATTGTTATTACAATGCGGTGGTTAAATTTAATTTAGAGCTAAAAGCACACACTAACGATCTAAAATACTTTTATGGTTAATAGAAAGAATGAAATAATTTAGGATAAGTTGTAGTTTATGTTACGTGTGTATGAGTCGTTTAAAAAACTAATTATCAAATGAAATGTAATCTGAAAATTCATTATGTGGAACATCGAATACTAATTCAAATAAATGTGAGATCGTCGCGGGTCAATTGCATTATTTATAAACGGCCGGTTAAAAAATTATAATGACCCAAAACCTCCGTGAACTACAGGTTATCCTTCGTGTTTTTTTTTGTAAAAAAAAACCATAAGAAACCTCTGCATTAATCCGTCGGCATAAAGGCCTGCCGTCGGAGCGCGGCGGGTCGCAGCGGGGGGCTGGCAGGTGCGTGTGCGAGTCTCGGTGTTGCCGCATTCAAAAAAATTTGTAAGACGAATGTCAAAATTTTCATTGGTATTTGGGCGCCGTAGAAAAATGATTGATAACAAGTGTAAAAAGCTGGTTACTGTAAAGTATATGTTTAACAATGTTTAGGTCAATTGTCAACTAAGTGCTGAATTCGGTAGGACAGCTGGTCTTTGAAAGCGTATTTGCGCAACTACTAACATCTGCTAGGTTACATTTAATGACGAAATAAAACAAAGTTATAATATAGAACTAATTTAATGACACGTAATTATATTATTAAGTAAAATTAACTTACGTACAAGGATCCCAAGCAAAGGGAAGAAAAATGCAAGCGCTGGCAGCGCCGCCCGCGGCCGCAGCCGGAACCAATCGCTTAGCTACGGACTGTTATTCTTGTTCCTGCAGATTCAATGCATCGGGACCTGACAGTGTCACATTCTAAGGATTAGGTATCCATCGTCATTGTTACAAGTTATAAAGCATCTATCTTTTCCATATTTTCCAATACTTTAGTTGTTAACAACACATCTTCTGTCTTCACATCAAGAGAAATTAGCCATAAAGATTTGATGGAGTTCTTTATTTCCTTCTCTCCTTACATTATGCGTTAATCTATAATTGCGTCATTTCAATATGATGGAGAGAAAAACTTAAAGTGAAGTAACTAAACTACAACCAATAAGTACACACGTCGTCTCCACATCGCAAATAGAGCAACTGGTGTACACTGAAGATGTTCAGATACATTTTACGAGGAGCAATTAACAGTTAACGATAGCATTTATTGTTGTATTAATGAAGGTACACCTTGACAATGATTTACACCGAGTGCTGGATGTCGTGGTCGTGGGACAAATATCATAGTTATTTTCGGTTGGATGGGTTTTATTTGCGGGCAAGGTTTATTATTGATTTTAATCTCTTTGGCAGAGGTAATTAAATATGTTTAATCTTTAAAACAATATAAATGTAATCGAAATTGATATCTAAAAAACAGTCTCATAGTGTAGGTTTTCCGCAGAAAATCTCCCTCAGTTAATTAATAAAATGTGCAAAACTATTTACGACATTCGCGTTTATATTTTGTGTTGTAAAGGTAAAGAGGCATTGAAATAAGATGACATATCAAAAGGCAGTAAAACCCGAGCCGCGCCGGCGCCACGGGGACTCTCATCTCACACGCTAACAATATAGACATGATTGCTTGTCTGTACATCTCCAATGCTTACTTTATACTAAAAACTATTTAGCCTAAAGCTTGTCGTAATTGTATGGTTTTTAACTAAAAAAATAATTGTTTCAAAAAATGATGTGTTTGCTGACGTCCTACATAATAAAGTATGTGTTTAAGTTTTATTATATTGGTATAGATTAAGTGAATACAGGCGGGGAAGGTTAGTGTTCGAATGCAATCTCACAGACGCCCCCCTCTGAGTCCAATGAGATACACACCGCATCAATAAAATCATAATGCACTATAATTATTTGACATTGTTTCTAAATCAAATTTAAACTTTTACAGCTGGAAATAAGAGCTACATTTCTTTGATCAATTTTTATATGGTTATTTCTGTGTGTAATAAAATGGAGGTAAACTTATCCAGCAAATGTTTTCGCTCCTCGCAGACTTAGTTAAACTTAAGTATAAAACATTAACAGCATCCTTGATGAAAAGATAAACAGGCAAATTAATTATGGAAGAGAGGTGACTTTCCTTGTACATTGTATGCTTGGTTATTTGTTAAACAAATGCGACATTGCATTTTACTGGTTTATTTTGATAAGGCGGATTATTTATCTACGGCAATAACAAATGACTATTAAAAAAAACAAATGAATTAAGCAATTAATTTATTACAAGCATTGTTTTTAAACTTTTTAAAACAAAATTATTCTATGACATTTTATTACGTTGGTACACCTGCACATATTACATTGCCAAATGTTAATGGTGTTATTGTTAGAGCATTATCCATTACCGGGTGTAGTGAGAACGGTTCGGATATGGGAGTATCAACCGGCAATGAACACGGTACATTGGTAATGTAATCAGTTGTTATGTCATCGACCGGAGCCTTGACCGCGGCAGTGAAAGTATCCAATAAAGCCGATAACCAACGTTTTACAATTTATAGTAGCATAGTAAAATATGAACAAAACATCTCTATGAGTCATTACTACAGTTATGTAGCTAAATTAATGCAGTGTGAAGTAATGAATAATTTATTCAGTTTTAACCTCATTCTTGTATTTAATTAGAAATATTTTATGTAATGTTCTTCGAAATTAGAACAATTGCAAGTATGAACTACTATCGTACATATAAAGACAATTATATTTGCGAGGTATATGCGGCTTTAAGTATATTATTTTGTGTTTTTTTTTTGTTGTAATTGTAACCCAGAAACAGACTAAATTTATTTTTTTATTTCATAGTGTTATGTAGTAATTTCCAGGATCATCAGATCAGACAGAGTACGGAGAATAAAACAAATGGATAATTCTTAAAATACTGTATTCGCTTAAAAAATAATAACAATTACACATTAGTCAACAACAATGCAACAAACAACAAACAACAAAACATATTGGTATAACACACAATAAATATCACAATAGCAGACAGGTCGATGGAAAACATTTCCAAACGAATTATATTACACATTTTATATACAAGATGGCGCTGGGCTCGTACGCTGGGCGGGTGCCTACAGGGTAAGCTATGGTCGCCTAGTGCTTGCCGCCCTTGTGGTGGTAGATGTGCTTGTACACGGGCACGTGCACCGGGTACGGCTTGGGGATGGGCACCTCCACCTTCTTTTCCACCTCAACGGGGTAGGGCTTCTCCACCTCGTAAGGCACGGGCTTCTCCACGGTGTACGGGACCGGCTTCTCTACCACCTGGGGCACTACCTGCAACATAATGTCTTCAGTTAATATATTAATGTCGAAATATTCATTAAATTTGTATTAATAATGTTTTGAAGATTTGATTTTCATGTTGCTATAAAAACGATAACGATTTCGAGAACATGAATAAAATTGCAATAAATTATGTTCAAAAATGTCAACATTAAAATTAAATCAATTTCATGTGATAATAAAAATGTCTCAAATATATTCAAAATAATTTTCACAAAGTCCCGATAAAATTTTGTTTGTCAGTTCAGTCTAAGAGTTGATGTGTATGCGCGGGCGCGGCGCTAGCTGTCAGATGCATTCTTGTCTACCGGACGGCGGAGTGGCGCCGCGCCGCTGTCCGCCGCCGGCCGCCGCTCTTACTTTCATTACGTTCTCGTTACATAATTACAACCGGCGTATTGACATCAATGCAACATTTATATCACTGATTACGGGCAATCTGCGCAAAAACAGACAAAAACAACACAATGGCTGTGACGTAATCTGTGCTCCCAGTCGGACATTTGTTATGAATGGAAATGGAAAAATTTCGAGTTTCACTATAATGGATGTCTTGGAATCAGTGAAGGAAATATTATGTAGTTTTTGTGTAAACGTCGCTTCAATCATATTTATGATTTTTTTTTGTAACATTTACAATTTCAATATTTTTTCTTAAGGTTGGTAAGAAATGATTTCATGTATATTTGTTTTAGAATTTTGTTGATTATTCTTATTAGTTTTTATAAAGACATCAATGGTACCAGCGTGTCATAATAGTTGAGATGTGACATACCTTGTATACGGGGACGTGTATCGGTTGCTCGACAGTCACGTGCACGGGGTAGGGCTGTGGGATGGGGATCTTGACGTACTGCGGCACGGACACTGCCACGGGGTGCGGGATGGGTACGCCGATCTTCTTCACCACTGTTACATGGTACGGCTTCGTGTGCTCCGTGTGCGAGTGACCCTCCGGCTCCCATTCGTCTGAGGGCCGCGCGCTCGCGACTGCGGCGATTATAAGGATGGTTGCTGCTCTCTGTAATAATACGAAAAACGGAACGTGAAAAATATCGTATCTCTTTAGTAGACAATATATTTTAACAAATATTTATCAAAGATTTAGTTCAATAAAATTTTGGACATTTTTAAAAATGGGAAGGCAAACAATGAAATATGCAAAAATTAAATAAATGCATCACGTAAAACGGAACGTTGAACATGTTGTCACAGCCACTCTGGCTCTGAACTTGACACGATGACCTGTAGTGCAATCTCTTTACATATCACAAATGTATCGACAGTAAATTAAATGCGAAAACAAATCTTTACTAAAAAGAAAAATATGTATTAAATTAAAAAAAATTCATTAGAATTAAATAACGAAAACATTTGCGGAGAAACAAAACATGTTTATCTACTCTGGTATATGACAAGAAATGTTTCCGGTCCTTTCACTGGGTGTGATCGGATCTTACGTAACAGTTTATTAATGCGATCGTTATTATTTGTACTTTTATGTTGTTACATTTACTTAACTTTAACAAATGCTCTTCCGGATCATCACCAGATAACGTCACGACAAACTACACTATTTTTAGTGTACACTTTTTATTTTTAATTTACAACTATTCTTTTATACACTTTTGGGAGACAAATTTTCTAGAATAAAGAATATGTAAGTTTAATCCTATGACCAAAGAGAAAATTAAAAATAGAACTACGACATTTTTGAAATCAGAACGTGGAACCGAAATCAATTTGAAAAAGCAAGTGTGGTGTGACCCTATAACTTCCGTTCCGTTACGTGAATGGGTGCTTGTAGGAAATTGCAGTAAAAACTTACGAATGCGATCATGTTGGCAGGTTTAGATGGTGTTGTTGACTTGTTGGTAACGACTGATGGCCTGTTTGGCCCTCACTTGCGTTTTATACTGGGTGAAATGAGCTCCGTGCCTTTCAATTCAGTGATAGGTCCTCCCTACTATAACACCACATCTATCGACATCTCTTGCAATTGTAAATAAATACTGTTTCACATTGCGTGTTTTGATCTGAGTCGAAGTGCCGTCATCTTTGTTGAACGAGTAATGGATTGGTAGTAAGAGAATGTGCTGCTAGGTGTTTATTTTTTCGCACATCCGTGTATGAGGCATGGCAGATTTTTTCGATTTTTGGTTCTATATGTTTAGGTTTTGTTTTATTAACGCACCTAGTTTAATGTAGGAAATAGAAAGTCATTAGTTTTGAGTTATGCTTGGATTGTAAAAGTCCAGTCTATATTTAAAATTGATTTTTATTATGTAGATTGTACCATTTCTGCAAATATTTTAGGTACAAGTGTTTTAAAATTTTTATAACTTATCACAAATGACTGTCAATATTATGTAATTTAATTTTTCATCTTGTGTGAAATTAAAATGTGTTTTTATTTATAAACTAGCTTTCGTTCCCGACTCCATCCGCGTGGTATTATAAAAAAAAACAAAAGTATGTAGCCTATTTGTTCTTCCAGACTACCCTCTACATCTATGCCAAATTTCATTAAGATCCGTTCAGCAGTTTAGACTACAAACTTTAACAAACATGGTGGACAGGAGAGATGATGGATGGGGAAGGGATTTTTTTTAATCACACGTCCCCTGCAGTCTGCAGTAGCTAGTCAGGTACAAAACACGTCTAGACTTCCGAAGTCGGAGTAGCAATTAGGTTTTAATTGCCTGATGTAATATTTGCCGGTTAAATAACCGTCCAATAATTATATCCGGTACTGTGTTTTGCCAATTTGTTGTTCCAATAATATATTATGAAATGGTTATTGGTAACTAAACTTTACCTGCGTCTTTCGCGCTAAATTAAAAAAAAAACAGTAAATAGCTTATGTGTTCTTCCAGACTTCTACATCGGCCAAAGTATGGTGCCCGAGTTACTATGAAGTATGATCCTGCCTCCAATAGCTATGTGTTACGTCATTGGATAGGTATTTTGGAACTGAAGAAAGGTTCCATACCTTTGTCTAGGTAGCTATTGGAAGGTAACTTACGTAACGTAATTTAACAGTGTTGGAGCCCGCTTTAACATCTTAGCACGAATGGGTCAGCTCGCCCGGTGCAATACCACGACCACACAGAAAACAGGCGTGAAGCGGAAGCAATTCCGCGTTTCGTCTGATGAGTGTGGTGCCGGAGGCCCAATTTTAGTCCCTTTCCCGTTCCACCCTTTTCTTATAAGGAAAGAATTGGATGGGAAAGTGGATTTGACTGTGGAGGAGATGCATAGGAAGGGGAAATCCTCTTTATGTGCGTCTCCTCTGTCGATTTAGGGTAGGCAACGTACATGTAATTGTGGATGTATATGAGCAGCAGTCGCTTCGTCATTTCGGCAGATTTAGGTAGCCACTTGCTCGTTTGCCTCCTTATTGTATAAAAAAAGGTTAGACCATAATTTTGTTTCATCCTTTCATTGAGATCCGTTGAGCGTTATTGATGATATGTAATAATAACATCCATCCATCGATCCAAGTTATCGCATTTGTAATATTATTATGATAGTACTATTAGTGTTACTGTGTGTTTAGCCGGAAGACATGTTCAGAAAAATCTTTGAAATATAAAGATAGCAACATGTATCGTAAAATGTTTTCCGCAGTGAAACCGTACGATCTAAATCTTCATACTGACTGAGATCAGTGACAATATTTTATTATCCACGATATTATTATGTCACAACAGAAGAGACATATCATGTGACAGCGGCATTACGAGCCCGGTTGCACATTAGCGGAGAGCGGGATCACTTCCGCAGAGGAAGGTAATTATGAATCACTTAGATCGCCATCACTACGCCGCGCCCGCGGGGCACCGGCAGAGCGGCACTGCAGCGCGGCACTCACTTTCACTGCGCGAGCGCACAACGCGCGCGACAATCACCGGTGACGGTCGATAAACTTGCATTACCTTTTTATTGATATAAAATATGATTTACAAACCCATTTAATAAATTAAACAAGTATAGAAATATTAAAGATGATAAAAGACAGTAAAAATGTATATTATACTTGCTTCTATCTCGACATGTTATTAAGTAGAAGTTAAGTTATCGTTATCGATTATATTGGTTACGTAAAATGGAATAACATAATGTTTGGAGTTGAGATTGACTCATTTACATAAATGTTTCGTTAATTCGAACTCAGTGTACAACCTGTAATAACACAGTTGAGAACAAGTTACGCCTACAATAACTTTGCTACAAAACCTAAATTTCATTCGCGAGAAATTGCTATTTCACTTTAGTTTAGTTTAGTTCCTACCACAAGTCATGGGTATCACCAGAGGGGGGCATCTGATCCCCCTATAGTTTCGAAGAAAGATCAACCTTACTAATATTATAAATGCGAATGTTTGAATAAATGTTTGTTAGAGTTTGTAGCTTAAACTACTGAATGGATCTGGATGAAATTTGTCACAGATGTTGAACATATCCCGGAAGAACGCAGAGGCTACTTACTAAGTTTATTTAACTCCGCGCGGACGGAGTCGCGAGCGAAAGCCAGTAAATATAAAAACACTAAAGACCCCTAGAGACCCATGTAGATAACTCAAAAACTTATCTGTTTTTCACTAAACCATTCTCTTCGGAAGAAGAAAACGGTTTTTACTTCAACCTTAATCATTAACATGCCCACCCTGGAATCGACAGGCGATGCCAATGTTAGGAGTAGTAAAAACAACAATTCGCAAAAGAATTAGTTAACCGAATTTTTCGCAAGTATAGCGGAGGTTTGTACTCGGGCCGCCGAACTTAATTGTACTCGTATGTAGTGGTGCTAACTTAACACTTATTTTAATCAATATTGAACTAATACATTTATTCAAGCGGAGTGTGTCGCGGCGGTCGTTTCGATAGTCCAGCAGATGTTCGTTTAATAGAGGTGTAACATCTGGAACAAAAACCTTTATGTTTATGTTAATTTAATTAAATATGTGTCCAGATGTAATGTTAGGAGTGATCAACACTGGATTTAATTAGACAGCGTTTAACTCAGCAGACTGGGAATACTTTAAACTTATTTTTTGGTAACATGATATACTGGACTAATAACCCGTTGTAAGCTATAGCTGTTGGGGTTGTCAAAATAAAAAAATGTTCAGAACAGAGTAAAATAGTCACAGTTTCTAGTGGCTAATAAATTAAAGATGACAGTTTCAATACAATATTTTGATTATTGACTTGGAAAAAAAAACTCGAGAACTTTATCCAAATTGCGGACCACACAGGGTCGTTGCACCGCGCGCGGCGCCTGCGCACTTCAGAATGCGAAGTGTCGCAACACGACCACCTCGGTTGATTTATTGCTGCCCCACGCCGGAGGTCGCCGCTGCTGCGTCGGGCTGACTGTACACTGCAGCAGTCTCATTCAACCTTCCTTTATAATAGTTTCACACGAAGGCGCAGTGGCACACTGCAGTACTGCTATTGTTTTGACGATACCTAAGTGTGAAACAATTACACATCCCTAAACATGTGCAATTATCCCACCCTTTGTTATGTCATCCTGGACGTTTCTATGCGCAAATCTTAGCAGAACTTTTGTTTGTTTAGTTTTTTGTGAGTGTTGTTTTGTTCGTGGTGTGAGAGATGTTTAAACTAAGTTATTTGTGCTCAGACAATTTACATAGATATCTTTGTGATGTCTTTTAGTTTGCTGACCTATTTAGTGTTTAATTTGCCATTGTTTGCGAGGGAAATATTTGAAAGTGCGAGTGCGGTGAACAAACTTTGTATTTGTTCTATTAGCGCATAATGTAATTATTCTGCTGTGGTAAGTTTGTTTTCTCGTTGGACCCTAATAAATTAAATTATAGAAAAACCATCAATGTATAGGAAAACTTTCATCTCTGCGGTAGGTATTGCTATTATAACATAACAGGCGCTGATAAGAACGTTATATTTTTACTTGGAGGCAAGTAGTAGTGAAAAATATTTTAGGGATATAAACCGCTTACTCAACAGTGCAAGAGTGGAGTCCGCAGGAGCTTTAATTTCGTGAATATCCCCATCGCTCTTTGCAATACCTTACAGAAGATACGCTTCAAGTGGAAGCTTTTCCATATATCCTAGTCAAATTGTAGTCCGCTTTAATTTGTAATAAGTAATGAAGGCAAGGAGTACACGATTTGTCAGAGAATGGGACGTACAGGGAATGGAAAATGTCCCTTTTTAGTATTCCCTTCCCTGTCCATTTAAAGTAAGCAAAACAATAGCAACTTATTGCAGATGTCTGAGCAGCGGCAACTTCGCTAATAAACCAAACGCGGCCTGTCGCTCGTTCACCTGCTAGGTGGAAATTAAAAGAGTTAGCAGTAAGTTACAGAATAAATACTAATTAAGTTTACAAAAGGAACGAGTTTATTTATTTAGGTGTCCGCACTTGAGGTCATCGGAAGGGGTTGTATTTCGGACATTGCGAAACACACATCGGTTCCGTTTATGTATTCAGTCAGGTTTCGCATTCAGACATAAGGGCGCGGTTTATACGCGGTGCATGCCGGTGCATCGTTGGCGCCTATAGACTTGACAGTACTTGGCTTGGATCAGGCATGCAAAGTTTACTTTGACCCGGTGAAGGGGGCATCGAGTTGGCAGCAACTTCATCTTTTTTAAAAATAACTGTAAATTGTTAAAATATAACTGTATTAAAATTGTCATCCTCTACAGCTGAAATACTTTAATGTATTTTAAATGGAGTCGATTAAAAGAAGGTAAGATGTAAGTTATCTATATCTATCTATATCTATACTCTATACTAATATAATAAAGCGTAAACACACACTACTTCATGTCGTAGGATGTCAGCAATCACTGCATATTTTTGAATAATTCTTGCTTTAATATAATATATATTTTCACGCTATTAAACTTAGGGGGAAAATAAATTGGAAAAAAACCTTCATATCGGAAAGAGGCCATAAACTACAAGCTGGCACATTAAGAAGCAAGGTTATTATGGTAACGGTAATTTTGACATTTGCAATTGAGAATTTGACAAATGTAAACAATAAAATAAAGTTTTTATAATTTCATGCGGATGAAGCCGCACGGGAACAGCTAGTGTATTAATAATAGGAAAGGAAGGAACATACATGTAGGTACAGAATTTGGCACACACTAATATTTCCAATAAAATGTATCATTTCGTCGTACCAAATCTTGATTACTACCAGCTAGCTATCATATTAAATGCTTCATTTATATTTTCCTTGTATGAAAAGTCCTTTTGTCCTTGGGTCTTACTTAAATTAAGAACAATTGTAAGTTCAAATTCAAAGTAGCGACATTTTTTCTATGGCCAAGTTGTTCATAGATTTAGTTTGCGTAGTGTGCGCCGGTTCGTTTTTCCGACGGCGCGTGTTTTCCTAGGGCCCCGCCCGCGCTGTAGCAGCGCGGAGCGGCCGCGCGCCAATCCCCGCCGGCGCCATGTTGCCGCCGGGGCGGAGTCCCCGCGCCCGTCCCTCTCCCGCGCCTACGGAAAGCCAGTTTTCCCGCTCGCACTCGGCGCGCGCTCATTGGCGGCCGCGTAATTAAGCGCGGGAATTTGAATTCTATTTTTGAAGTAAATGTTTTTTCAGCGGCGCTACGAGGCCCCGCGAGGCGACACCTGTCGGCGGGCGAGGGCCTTTTTGAATTGCGCCTTCTCCATTCGGTGGGTTTATAAAATGGCGGCTGGACTCGGGCACATAACGTAAATCTATGGAAGATGTATGGCGGGGAATTAACACGTTTGCTGGTGTCTGATCGATTTATTGGTCGCTGCGAGATGTATGGAGACGAGCGAGACATTTGTTTACGTGTGGGCGGAATGCTAACGGCATGTGGACCGTTTTGTTTGGGAACATTTAATTACCTGTAAGGTCAAGTTTCTGATACATAAAATACTATTCCAGTATCGACAGACATTATTACAATTTACTAGTCACGTAGTAGGTATACAATGAATTAAGTTTACTTATGAACTTCTTGGCAACTTTTAAAGTTAAATTATAAACTTGTGGCTGTTTTCTCGGTGCCTCTTTGGTTAGAGGTCGCCCTACATCTATAGCAAAGTCGTGAACTTAAACGTTGGTGAAAACAATAATCTTATTAGGGCCCTCTAAATACTTAAGTCCCTTAATTAAAATTAAGGGTTGGGTGGTGAAAATGATCGTTAAGAGATCAGTTAGCACTGACATAGACAGTTGTTAAATGAAAGGTTTAACTACGAGAAACTAAAAGTACGTATAAATTAACATATTTGTAATAGTACAGTTTTATAAGAACAAGGCACACCGTCAGCTACACGTCTGCGGCTCCTCTAACATACGTTATTTTATAATAACTGTTATTTATAACTGTACACAGCTTATCGTAAACCTAACCAATTATTTATGACGCGCCTGGCTTCGGTTATTGCCTTTTATTAAATAATAACAATAATTCGTTACACTATTACTACAGTACAATATTATGTTAATTATTTCATTTATTTGATAAATAAAATATATCTAAACACCAAATAATAGAGGGAAATCATCGAATACTCACCTTTTGTAAGTAGTTTATTAAATACTAGCTGTTGCTCGCGACTTTGTCCGCGTGAAATTAAAAACGAATACGAAATATAGCCTATGTTACTCACAGATAAATAACCTTTGTAACGGTGAAAGAATTTTTAAAATCGGCCCAGTAGTTTTTACGTGAATCGAATACATACAAAAAT
>LD700013.1:5201528-5213625 GCA_003118335.3 Papilio memnon | reverse complement strand
GAGAGTCGTAAAATAGATAGAAACGAAGCTGCCCATAATCTGCCGATCATATAACTGAACGAATAAAAACGGCTTCTCAGTTTCTCATTAATAAGTTGGACCACGTTGATGACCATACTCTTTGGAATAACCCCCCTTGGTCAATGACCGACGACGCCCTTGCTACCTGAATTGTGTTTAAAATACCTAATTCAAGACTTCACAATTGCAACAATCATCGAATTATACAGTAAGCATTCTTTCTCTTGCGACTACGTAACCAAGAAACGCAGTCATCAGATTTGCAAAATGTGTTTTCATACAGTTATAAGAAGGAGAAAACTTCCAATCAGCAAACGAAAACCAGATGTAGATAAAACACATCGTACCGGAAGTCATATAGTTATATTGAATTCCTAGAAGTTGCGGAGGCCGGTGCTTCAGTTTGATAGAAAGTCTCCGGTTGCGCACATGCTGTTTAGTGGTTGTTTGACTGGAGCGGATTTACGAGCGCACACAAGCTCTCACGAGCCCCGAGCGCCGTCGGCGTCGGAACATTACAATGTTTTCATTCGACTAACAGATCGCCAAACACTTCGCTCAACACTCATCCTAGACGTAGCCATCTAACTGTTTACCGGCTTACTATTTTTGTATTTGGAATTATAAAGAATTTTAAACCATTTTTCGCGGTTTTTCTTGACATATTCTTTATTGATTGACTTAAAATGTTTGGTTGCTTTTACAAATTGTGTATTAATTTATTATCTACTTAATATAAATGAGAAAGTTTGAATGGATGTTCGTGTGAATCTCTGTAACGGCTTAACGGATTTTGATGAATTCGGCATAGACGAACAGTCGCGGGCTAAAGCTAGTACGCTTATAACTCCACCTAAAGTTTGAAATGTTAAGATAATCCCTTTTCTATTCAGCGGAAGTGAATTGGTATGAAAGAAGGACAATAATTACGAAAAGTAAATTAGTACACTTTAGCTTTGAATGACAATAATATTTACAGAGTATTTAAGACTATGTAAGTGGCATATGCAGTACTAATAAAATGATATTTGTCGAATAAAGCTTATTGAATTTAGTTCGAGTGGCGCGAGTGCGCGATAATGTAGCGGATACAGGGTGACTAGGCTGGTGTAATGTCTGGCGTGCATTTTTATACAGGTTGATGCAAGGAAAGATTAACATTTACAACATTAGTCGTTAGGCGACCTCTATATAACTACAAAGTTCAGAAAAACAGCTCCTATTTAAATCTCTTGTATTAGGTATCGCCTAAACTAGTATCTTAAGATACAAAACATAATTAAATGGTTTAAAATTGTTTGTATTATATGGTAGTTCTGTTAATATCCAATCGATTAGGAATATTTAAAAGATTCAATGTACATATTGAATGTGTAACGTGCGCGTGCGCAAACTTTAATTCCCTCCGAACGACCTAATAGATTGAGTTCCCGCCTCGAGGTTGACGAGGTTATCGAGAGCTTTATGCTAATGGCGCCATTACGAATACTTGACGCTGCGCCAACTCAACATAATTATTTCGTCCGCGATATTAATCTCATTTAAAATTTAATATGAGTCGAGTTTCCGAACGCCGGCGATTGCGCGCCAAACTCAACTGTCAACTTGACAAATTGTGGCGCGGAAACTTTTATGGGCGTTGTTTGAACGATTACCTTGGTTCATATCTTCGATTGTAAAAGCTCACTTTGAATGTGCTATTGGCTTTGATTCTCGCTGCAATTTTCGTGCTCGTGGGGTTCACGACACGACGCTAATTCCAGTTTTGCGTTTGCGTCCGCTGACGTTTGATTGACAGGTGAAAGGGCGCGAATTAGTACCCACCCGAACACAATTTGTAGAGCTTTGTTCATTTTCATTGTATACGTTAATTAATATCTCATTAATATTTAAATATATACCCGTTGTTTTATGTATTTAAACAAAAAGACAGAAATCATAATTCTTATAAGATCACTGCTGCTATATTGATGTGAAAATGACAAGGTTTTATGCATTTTTATGCGTTGAATAATTATGAAAATATTTTAAACACAGATAAGAGTGTGTGCGTCTGTCGATAGCTAAATTGTGCTATAGTAAAATAATAAAAAACTAATACAAAAACAGCACATGCTGTGTGAATGTCCGGTCCGTCTGTTGCGCAAACAGATCGGGATTTTAGGGCGAAAGTGTTGAATTAAGTTAGGAGTCCATTAGCGCGGTGCTGTGACATATGTCAGTGAGTGGGTTTAGATAAGATAGAGCCGTATGTCGTAAATTTCCGAGCTACCGTTTGGCATCCGCTAACACAACTAGGATGCGGGGATTAGCTAGGGCCAGGGCAAACACGGCGCGTGATGTTAACACTAAAGTGGCCAGATAAAGGTGTTGGTACGGGCACGGGCAGAGACAACATATGAGATTTGAGATAAGGAGCAATTTGACTGCGGCACAGGTTGTGAGGAGCGCGGGGCGCGCTCGCCGCGGATTGAGACTCGGCCGTGTTCTTAGTGCTATTGTCATTGGGGAGAAAATGAGGGTCAAAGGATCCTAATTATGAAAAAAAAAATCTTTTGTAGATGCAATTATACGAGGACTATCGTGTTTGATGTGTTGTACGCAGTAAGCATGTCTTCTTTCACAATTTTAATAGTATTGAATTTGCAAAACTTTAAAATAAAGACACCACTTGAATTGGTTCGGACAAAAAGATAACGGAACAAGCAATTTCTCTGACAAAAAAATAACAATGGCTGACAACAATGTAAGCTAATTAAGAGAGGCCGGCCGCCGCTGGGCAATATGGCGCCGTAAATTAATACGCAAATTAGTCGGGCAGAGGTCGCAGGAGCATCCCGCACCCCGCACCCCCGCCTTCACATCCGCCTCCTTGCTGCGTAATCGATATTATTTTACATACTTTTCCTCACAATGTATTTCCAATGTCACTTTGAGATCGTTCACAAACGTTCGTTCGAATCGTTCAAAAACATCATGTTCGAATGTATAGGTTAGGTACATCAACTATCAAGCCATGATGTTATGTTTACTGTTGGCTACAGGACAATTGCGAGACATTACGAGAATCTTTTACAGAGCTAGTACAACACGAAATTGTTCATGATTACGTTTATATAAGAAGTAAATGATGCAAGTACTCTAATGGTACTTAAAAACTCCATTATTTTTAATTAATATTGACTTGAAGTTTTTAAACTGTACTGTACCGTGCCGCAGTGACGTCTTCATCAACAACAATACGCTGTTACAGCGCTTATTGCTAATTGTTGGCACTCCTAATGATTCCATTGCTGATGAGTTGCGCCGGAGAATTGGGCATAAAGGTGGATTTATGCGGCGCGCTGCAATAACACGTCGCACATTGACGTATCGCCCACACATCACGTCAAAGAATCCGCAATTACAACGGAATACCGAGAAAGCCGTGAAATATACCGTGATTAATGTCTGTCTGTTAATTGTTGTGTGTTTACAACTAACAGGACGAATTAACCTAAAGTGTGCGAAAGGCAAAAGAAACGACTCTTTACTTTTATTTTTTTTTGTCCAAATAACGTCATTTCAGTTTCCTTGGAAGAAGAAACATTTTACATGAATTATCCGACGTTCTTAATATAAAGGAAAACATAGTGATGTAATCTGCACGTAACGGCGGAAAAATTCAAAGATATGTTTGAAGTCAATCCGTAGTGGGCTAGCATGGTTGACTATGGTCTAGTAATGGGCTAACAGTTCTTCAGTTGTCTATGTATAAGTCGAGTAAGTCGACGACAGCGATAATCGGATATCGAAGTAATTTTCACTGTTCTTATTTTGTCTTAATGCATCTTTTCCGATTGGATGAATGATTAGAATCTCTAATATGAAATTCAGTTTTTTAATTCGTCGTCGTCGAAGTTAAAAAAATATAGTTCAAATATATTACAAACTGTCATTAACTAGTTGTCAGCAATGACGGTAAGCTAACTACTTATGTCTAATACCAGTGTTGTACATTACATTGGGTAAAATCAATTCTTGCGTAAAGTGGTGCTTAGGCGAGTTGCGAAGGAAGTTGTGACATTATCCAATTAGAATGGACTATCGTTACTTATTTATAAAAAAAATTAAGCTATAGTATGTTATTTAGCTCCAGTGACACTCAAGTTATATGGAAAAGATGTTTTTGTTGTTATTTTCTAAAAACATTTAGAGCACACCTGAAACTAAACTATCGCATAACTGATTAGTCTCGCTTTTATTCCTATGAGCTTATATGGAGGTACTACTCGATTTTTAGTTGTGCAACTAAACAGTTGAATTGGCTGCGGAACAATCAAACGACAGTTGTGCGATAGTTTAGTCAAAGGTGTGCGCCCTCTCTTATAAATGCTACTATTTTGAGATTATTAGTTCCTAAATGAGCTTTCATTTGTTTTCCTTCACGTTTATTGTAGGCTTCAGAACTTGCATGTGTCGGTAAAACCTGTGTCAGTAGCTTTTGCCATCAAGTCCATCCGGTAATCCGGTATTAAGAAATAACTAAGTAAGTAGTCTACGTGTTCTTCCTAACTATACATCGAGATTCTTTGAGACGTTCTGGAGATATCATCTATCCAACTAAACTTCCGCATTTACGTTATTAGTAAGAAGTTAGACTGCATGAGATTCGGATGGTATGACCGCGTGGGGCGAGCGGTCACCAGTATTGTACTAGCAATAATTTTAACAGCACCGTTACACAGCGATCGAACCGCGAAAATTACACCATTTACTCGCAGTGCCAGGGTTGACACTTAAACGTTTATTAAACTGAATGTAGATGTTTAAATATTTATTTCGTTAAATACGCAAAACCAACTTCCTGTTACGATCAACTAATGTAAGACTTAAAACAAACCATTAAGTAAATACTTATGTAAAACAACCAATACAGTTTGTGTAATCCTTAAAGACATTTGGGGAAGTTAAAATGTTTATTTAATCGTTTTTTAAAAGAGAAATAGTAACAGTTGTGTGTTGATATATCATTAACATCGTAAAGAAGTTTGTACGTGTGATTTACCTTTTGAGTTGGTTACATTTTGTAGGCTTTTATTAATGTCAATAAATAGATGATTTTTGCAAAACTTCTTTATTTAACCCTTAAGAGTGTTTTCTTTATGGGTACAGAAATTATTCTAAGTGTATAATTAACATTCAACATATATATGTGTGACAACCCTGTGAGTGCCGGTCGGGGCTCGGGGCCCGGTTTGTGCTTGTTGCATAAGGCTTATTACATTCTCGAATATTCTACTCTTTTTAAGGTCTCCGAAGAGGTATTTGGGATGTATTTAATTATAATTTTGAAGGTTTTCAGATATGTTAGTAATGTCGCATTTAATAATCTTAACACACTTGAATACATCTCTTTAAGTTGTTACTTACTGTTAAGTATGACAAGATTTAAGTTAAATTATTTAACACTTGAATAACTTGATGCTTGTTAATAACGATACAGTATTTTTTTAAATAAGTTGTGCATTTATACGACTTAACTGTGGGTCTAAGAACTTAAATTTATTCTAGAAAGCAGGTGTTGCGTAGCTAGGACAACGCTGTGGTTACGTTAGTTATTTTAATAACTAGAGAAATACAAACATGTTTGTATTAACGGAAAATAATTCAACATGAGCGAACACCGAGATGTTCTCATGGACATAGACATGGCCTCAATACAATTTTCACATATGAAAAAACACTGAGACTTAATGAATTTAGATGGCAATGTATCCTTCCCTGCTACTGCAAGCGTTGCTACATTGATGACAATATTTATTATGTGAATAATTTGCCAGTTGATATAAAGTGAAGAAATGTTAATTTTGACATTTTTTAATACATACTTGTCATAGATAGATATAGTTGTTTAGAAATCACAGCTTTTGTTATTAATGACGTTAAGTCTATTTTTATTATTAGTTCGAAAACTGTACACCGCGACGAGCCGAAATCATCAAAAGGCTATTACTTCATAGACTGTCTATTTATAGACGTCAGTGATAATTATAGTAAATTATAATAGAAAAAAAATAATCATAAATGTTAATTGACAAGATTGCGCCAAAACACTCGATGGATCGTGCTACAGGTTCGTCAAATTTTAATAACGTTATAAATTCATATCTACATATTTATTAATTCCATTATTGTTATTTAATTTTTATTCAAAGTAGTTTAAAAATGTAAATATTATTTGAGAAACACGATACATTTATGTTTTTGTGATTAAATTTAGAAAAAAATGGCGATATAATATGTGATATTGACATTGTTATGATTATAATAAAATTAATATACAATATAAATATAGACTATCGATTTGATTACCATTTTCATCAAATAAACCCCCAATTTAGGGGTCCTTTTAGTTGAATTTACGAGACCAATAGCAAGAATTATTTTTCCACCAACGTGTAGGTGTTACCTAAATTCATGATTTTGCTTTAGATGTAAAAAGACCTTAACCAAAGAGATACCTATCTAAGAATATTTAATTATAATAGTTAAATAATAAAGTTATACGACTCCTTTAATAAATGATATGGTGGTTCTCTATCGGCATTATGAGGAAGAAATTTCCATCTCAATGGTCGCAGTTAACCGCTCATGTGACGTCTAAACGTCGGTAGCTAGTCACCAGGAATGCGCTCATTTGTCATCATTATTTACTTACAAAAACAGACCAACTTTCCTTCACGTCACCAGTTTTTACTGAGCAGTAACTGAGCCGCAAGACGTGCTCCACTGATTATAGCCACGCCACTGCTCGGCCCACGCGTTTCGAGCTCGTCTTCTAATTGAAAAGTTTCCCTCATTAACTGCCTCTATTAATAAGAAAGTAAATAAAGCGTATTCCACTAAATATTCCACATTTGATAGCCCATTAGAATTGTAGTGATGTGCGTTATTACCATTTTGATAGCGATTTGTAGTTTAATAGACCATTCGTAAGCTATTAAAGCGGGGCTTAATAGATCGAACAAAATACATTGAATTAGTTATTTAAACGCCATAAAAAACATAATAGAGCATCTTCGAGACTATATATCACGTGTTATAATTATAAAAATATAATAAAACCCCATTTCTATGTTTAATGAGAGCCGATAAAAAGTAGGTTCTATTCCGTTTTATAGTCGGTAACGCATTAAATGGCGGCTTCAATGTTTTTATAATGCAGCGAGACAAATCGCGTCCCGACAGGACTGTGGGCTGCGATGGCCGGGGTATATTTTAATATTGGACAATAAAGCTACCGCGCCCTGCCTGCGCGGGAAAAGGTCGCCGCGACGCGACCGCTCGTAACCTCAATCAAAACGACAATAAACTTTGACAAAAATTCCACCTTAAGCCGTACTTTAATTATCAATATATTACCGAGACCGCGCACAAAACTACCTGATAGCAATTATAGGCTCACCCACGTCAAGAGATCTCGCTCACTGACGGCACAGAAAAAAAAGACCAATCGGCGTCTTAAAGCTTTTAACAAAACTGGCCAGCGATAATTCAAGCGAAATGTCCAAACTGCAGTCGAGGAAAAAATGAATTTTGTGAAAGTGTTAGCGACAATGGAATATTCAAAATCTTGTTAATAAAGACTCTAGCGCACGGTCGCCATGATGACTTTACATAACGTGAGACTAGTTTCCATGGTAATTATTTGATTCTCAAAGTAAAGTTATTTAACGATTTTTCTTAGGTTCTTTTTGTACCATAGTGTTTTAAAAACTTTAGTTGTTAACTTTGATACCTTAAAGACATTTAAGTCTTTATTCACTAATAACAATTTTATAATGCTTTCAATAAAATGTATTAGTTAAATTGGTCGTTATTCGTATTAAATTGAATATCCTGTTTTGTATAACCTTAAAAATTAAAAACCAAAGTTTGAACATGTGTCTCGTAGTATGAGTAATATCTGGTGAACCTAATCTAAGGTCCGATACGAATGTCTCTGACAATGGAAATGAAAAAAAAAATACTATTCGAAAAAAGAACGTGAAGGATTTTTTGTGAGCACAGCGTGAGATCGCTTCGGAGGGAATTTCGGATTTGGAACGGGCGTCATGTGCGGATAGAGCTTGTTTTTTTTTTCGATTCATCTGAAGTTGGCATCTCGGCCACATGGGCCAGCGGACGTATGGTTACCAGCCAGTTTACTTTTTATTTTAAAAATGTAAAAACAAATTATAAATGCTTGATTTTAATACATTTAGTCGGGTCGTTGTACCGATCGAGTTAAAGCGGTTCTGGTTTATTTTTTAATTCTTGCATAATTATGTATATTTTTCTGTAGCGGCGATTTTAATAAATGAATATATCTAAGAGCTGTTAATATGTTAACTGATGTAAATCTTCGTAATCATTTTAATAAAGATTGTAAAAATTTGTAACATAAATTGTAAATTAAATTGCGAATTTTAAATAAGTGTGGAGTCGGAATTATTTTGGTCGACAACCCTGACTGTCCGGGCGGTTCTCTCGTCAAAAATGATTATTATACTTACGTTAAATCTACTTAGTTATTACAAAATCCGCTAAATGGGCGTCACTGCGAAAGATTCGGATATCTTCGAACAGCCTTTTGTTAAATCTACAAGCGTCCTATTGTATTTGTTTATTTAAACGTGTAAAATTGGAACCAAATTCTAATATTTTACAAAGTTTTGTGACAAGATCAAAGCGATTATACTTTTACAATAGTTCTGCTTAAAACTTTATAGTTAGAGTCCAAGTTTAGAAAACAACATTGAATTAAACTCGCTGTACTGTATGGTGATATTTATTAATTATTATTATTGTCTACAAGATAGTTTTAAGTTTATCTGAGAGAAAGAAATGTCTGAAATCATTCTCTTTATAATATTAATTGTCCATTTAATACTTCACTTTATCCTGTCACGTTAATCTCTCACCTTGAAAAAAACTCTTTAAACGTCATAACAATTCAATATTTATGACATATTTACATTTAAAAGGTTTCATGCAAACCAACTTATAAGAACAATAGAAAAGGCGATACAACTGCCGTTACCCGGAGCTTAAGAATAAATGCTTTATGGTATTATTAAAATCAAGTGTTTGACAGACAATAAGTCCTTTACAATGTCATAAATTGTTAAATTTTACGACTTTGACAAGATCCGTAATTCCCAAACAAATAGTGAATAAATCATAATGCCCGTTGTTTATTTAAATTTAACTATGATAATCGCTTACTTTTTACTTTTCATACCGTTTGTGATGATTAAAAACCTAACCTAACTTACACCACAGAAGTCTTCGTAAAAATATGTACATACATATAAATAATTTCAATACTATTATAACATCTATTAAAGACATAATAAAGGTCGTGTTTGCGAGTTAACATTATATTTTACTTAAATTTCGTTAAATACGAAGGCATGTAATTCTAGTTTTGGTATGAGAAAGCGCAAGCTGAGACTCCCTCTAGGGGGTCCCGCACCAGATACCCGATGGGGGGGTCAGACCAGGAGACCCCATCCAGTGTGTTAGCTGAAACAACAAGCCAGAGGTACCTATTCATATGTAAACAAGTGAATAATTTCAATATTTGCCAATATATCGTAGACCATGATGAACTAGGGAAATGACACTTTAAGAGTGAGACATTTGATTTTTTTTCTATAAGCTTTTCAGGAAAAAGCGGAAGATCTAAGAATAAAACTAAATATACACTGGTGTTGTGTACATAATGCTACTAATAAAACTATAGGTAAGTATATTCATTTACTATTATAGTATAAAATATTATAACACGGGGTTGAAATTCTGTAATTCACAGGACTTGTAAAATATGTGGAAATTAAAATACATTTCATTAAGTTTTTTTTGTTAAAATATCAATGTCAAAATTCGTGTTCGTGTCTGTGCATATTAAAACTATTGCATGTCATAATTTAAAAAAAAAAGAAACAAAATGGAGCGTGTAACCGCGCGGCGCGCGCGCGTCGTCCATCACGCAAGATGGCCGCTGCGGCTGCGCGCCCGCCGTGTTTTGATCGGCGATAACGTGTGTAGAGCCGGTGAATAATATCCCCGGCTTGATTTGTTCACGGCCGTCATGCGTTAGATCGCCTGGATTCTATTTATTTTTATGTAAAGCTAGATCGATTTAGATTTATAGCGACACATATAATAACGTTTCAAATCAAAATTACACAGTTTTTACACGTCATAACAATCTTAGTGTGAATAAAATGTATAAACTTCTGCGAACAAGCTGTGGGTCAATAAAAATAATTTCCCATATATTGTTGATGTTTATTTCCAAAGGAAAAACATTGTTATTTTATTAGTTGTTGGAGTACATGTAGTGTTTAAAGTAATCGATGTAGAACAGGCCGACGTTCGTTTCCATCCGCCATTAGCCGGTGACGTCATACTGCGAGCTCGATTGCCAGGCACTCTATGCGGAAATTATGAACGACTTAATCTAACTCTTTATGTTTATAATGCATGACTTATTAAAAATAACACAATTTTAGTTTAAATTAATCGTAACATGTAAATAAGTACCTTTTACCGACTTAAAACTAACGCTATGAAGTTATTGAGACATCCGTAAAAGTCTTAGAGGAATCTCTGATATTCCGTCGTTGGATGACACAGCGGCTGGCCGATGACACTTGTCCGTCAGATAAAAAAGAAACTCAAAGAAACCACAAAAGGTAAAGAATGATCCCAAACACGTTGCGCGGCACGATGTGTTCTGTGAGCGCTTTGATCCCGCAAACAATGCCGGGACGAAGCCGCCCCGAGAGCCTTACACGTACGATAGTGTTTTATAGTGCAACACAGCGCACGAGTGTTGTCTATCACAGAGCTAAATCGCCGAGTCATCGTAATCAATCATCATTTAAAATATCCAAAATGATTATATTAATTCTTGGGGCATTATTTGACTAAGGCGTCTAACAATGGTCGAAATGAGTGCGGGAACTAAAAGAGAATAGGAGACAGGAATAAAAAAATGTGTTTGTGTGTGTGTAGGATGACATGTCAATTATAAAGTCATCAATAGCGGCGTGCGGTGGCGGAGACTCCATGGAGCCCTGGCGATTCTATTTACAAAAACTTTGCACGTTTTTGTTCATTTTAAGCTATTGTTATTTCATTTTTAAACAGTGATCATTATAATTTTCTCGATGTCCCGATTAGACCGTTCTTAACTAAATGAGGAGTTTACAATTATCCTCGGAATTTATAATATAGATTTATCTACGACGTCCTAACTGATTAGAACGTCCACTACGGCAAGATAAAAATTATAAATAAAATAGTTAACTTACTTTTACATTAAGTCCCAGCTTCACTTGTTTTTTTCCCATTAATATATTAAGCCCGCTACAAACGCTCGGTTCAGACAGCTTGTCTACTGTGTGTGTAGTAATTGGACAGTTAGAACTGTGCGTCTGTAGCTTGCGTTAGGAATATAAAAATTGCGATTTCGATTAATAACGGAAAAAACACAATTTGATGAAAATAAAACACATATTGAAGTTCAAATGCTTGCAAAAGCTGCAAATTAATATTAAGAAAAGCTCAAATTTAAGAATGGTTAAAGTACGCAATCAATCATATCACAACGAACAAATTAAACTGTACAATTAATTCTTCATAAAATGTGTGAAATGATAGCCACAGCTAACAAAACAAACATCCGAGAGGCGACACGAGATGGCGCTTATCTTGTCGCTATCTGCTGTTGTTCTCAGATAAGTCGCTTTTAAACAAATTAATTCGTGCGTCGGCGGACATTTATTACACTGATTACACTCTCATAAATTAAATATTAATTTTGTTATAACAAAGGAAGGATAAACAACCGCTTCGTCTGATAAAGTAACTTGCACTACACAAACAGAAATTATAAGTACAGCTCTGTTATTAGTTTTAATTGCTAAAAAGTTATAATACATAAAGGAAGGAAAGAAAATCCGGATAATCTAGATTATAAAATTACGATTTATATGCCCTAGGCTTTATTAGTTTATCATCAACTAGCTGTTCGCGTGCGGTT
>LD700013.1:5167108-5185641 GCA_003118335.3 Papilio memnon | reverse complement strand
TTAAAAGCTATTACTTACGTCACAGAATTAATTCAATTACAATTAAATTCCAATAAACTTTTGAGGTTTCAGCCTTTTTCTCATAATTACATTGATAATTGCAGAAATATTGCGTTGGAAAGCAATGAAAATAAAAATCGTGATCATCTGATAGCGTGCCGCCATTACTGCTGCAGGGTTGCCATGTTGATGACTTCTGAAAAATATACCTATAAATGTTACAACACAAAACCCGTAGAGTATAAAATAGTTTTTTATTTGTTAGTTGGACATCTATGATGCAATTTTTAAATTATTTTTAGATGCCATAAACGGCGATTTTTATTTAAGAAATTATTAGAATAGTTATGTTTATTAGCTTTTGAATGCAGATTTACATTATAACATTAAATACCATATAAATGTGATAAAATATAATACTTAAAATAAAAACAGTTGATTATCGCCAACCGTTTTTCACCTAAATATAATCTTGAATGTCAATTGTGGCAACTTTAAACTACCGCAAACCGTTCCAATTTTGAAAAAACATTTCGAATGGCTCTTTAATTTTTATGTTTTGAGAAATAATCAATATGGCAGTGCATTTAAAATTTATTACCGTGTTTAACTTAAATATAAGAATATTTACTTTAAAAGTAGTTGTTTTGAGCTTAAGGCATAAAAATGAGTTTAAATTGTAGTATTGTGTCATTCTTTTAGTCAGCCCTATTTATTTTTTTCTAAATTCGCGCCAATCGTTGTGACTGTTAAATTAAACTTATTGGCGCTTACTTGCCAGTGTAAAGATAATAACCTGAATAATGAAAGCAAAGCACAGATTAATATGATGTGGGAAAGCGTTGAAAAACTCCTCGGTTTTGGTTCCGTCGGTAGACAACACGGTGATTTCTGTTCAGAGGTGTAAAGTCTATTAAAGTAAACAATAATATAATATTACAACAATAATATTATAGCATAATCATACATCCAAAGATTAGGATGCTTAGTTTAGTTAATTTAAGTATAATTAATAAATCAAAATATATAAAACAGTTTTCCTTCTAAATTGGTTCCCAAAGTAACCATTGCGGAATAATGCTTTAAAATTCCCAAAAATCTTGTTCGAACAGGACTACGTCATAAAGAACTCATCAATATATTCCATTCGCACATAGCTGTATTTTCAATTTTAGGGTTGGCAGGCTTGCTCGAATGCGGTCTTCTGAGCCGCCTTACGACACCTTAGATGGTTTGCAGATAATAAAATTAATGAAGTGCTCAACCAAAGAGCAATAGACAAGCGGTCTGTGTCTCTATGGCCGCTCCTTACTCTATGACCACAAATTAACACTAATTACAACAAGCCATAAAATTTTAAATGATTTGTAAAACTTTACGTATTGTTTACTGATTATAAATTGTTAACTGACATTTAAGGATTTAATGAATTTTGTTGTAAAGGAGTAAAACAAAATCTCAAAACTAAATAAAACTGAACAAGTGCGATTAGTTGCAAATTGAAATTAAAATTTCGTTATATTTCATTTGTCATTTGTTTATTTGTTGTTGCATTTTGCTCTTATAATTTTTTCACCTGAATTTCGAAGAAAATAAATCGAGTTTTTTTTTATAAGAGTAAATTTATGAAAGAAAGCACTTGAGCTTAGATATGGTTATCGTATCTTTGTGCGTACATCTACAGGGTTACGTGCTGCGACAGTGTGACAAGATTTTATCAAAACCCTCGCGGCCGCTCAACATTTGAAGTGTTTTAAACATGCTTTTAGTATTAACGTATGCGTTCAATAATTTATAGGCCTCTACGATGAATATTAATGGATTAATAAAATCTTTGATATACGTTACTTTTTAACAAAGATACCACTAAAACATAATTAAGATAAATACTCAGTGCTTATTTTATAAAATTATATAGATTTGAACTAACAGGTTCTTATTTCTTTATTCTTCATACACCTCCGGTTGCTTATCTGTGTAAAAAAAAAACTCCAATTCGAATACGGTATACACTTATCCATTCTAGAACGTCAAACCCGTCCCGCCAATTCGGTGACAGATAAAAAAACACTTAAAACGGTCATCGGCTCTATGGTGACCAAATAAATTAAGTCCGTTCCATTATATAACAGTATACATACACGAATGATATATTATTATAATAAAACACGAACCGGTCGAGACATTACGCTTTAATGCGATCTGGTGATTACAACTGGCCATTTTTCAATTCGGATTATTCTCTGTTAGAAAATGGTCCGACGCTGTATGCGTCACAGATTCTACCGTGGGCAGCGTACGGGCGTTACGATACCACACTACCTTAAGTAATATTATATGTACTTACAATTCGTTATCGCTGTTATATGACTACACCATTATTGTGTCGATTCTTATTTGGAGTTTGTGAAAGAGATTATGATTTAGGGCTATTATGTATTGATATGTATTTGGGAACTCCGGTGTACATTTTGTTTTTGCGAAGACATTACATTTTTACGGACAAAAGTTAGATATAATTTGAGGTTATCTTTATAATCAGTTACATTATAGTTATTGTCAGTCCATTTCGGTCAATGTTTTTTACGTCGCAATAGTAAGGGCCGTCGGGCAGATCGTGGGTGTTGTAGATTATCTGTGAAGCGGCCAAGCTCTTTGTGCCCGCTAATGCACATTCGGATATTCTCTAATCGTAAAAATTCACTGATTACATTGATGTATGCGCTCTCGATCTGTTCCGGGACTAGTTGTACTCTTTCTAAACTAGTAGATTAGTTAAATAATTAAATTTGAGTATACATTTCGTTTGTTATAATACCAAACAACATATGTACGCTTTGTCAATGAAATATAATCGAAATAAACATAGGAACCCTTATACGTGGTATAAAATTTTTAGTGTTTTTCATCTAGGAGAAAATGCATTATCTTGATTTATAGATTTCTTTATAACATTGTTTACAGTAAATATGTTATTTTTATTCATTGCGAAATAGAAACCTCGTCAGATATTAAAGTTTTCTGTAAATTGATAATGCAAATGTCACTTTGACAGATGAAAGAATTTGTCTTTATCTATCAAATAGCGGATTTATTCGCTTTCTATTGCACGTTGTCTATGCATTTTGTTTTGCATATTTAGATTGTTTAACGGTACAGACAGATTGATGGACTTACATTGATATTAACAAATAAAAACACACGTCCTCCATTTTGGGAATGCACTTTGTTGCCCGAATGGCGGGAAATGTAATTGGCAGTGCAGATAATGATTTCTAAGTTTGTCCAACCGAGTTGTTATATTAATTGGTGAGATAAGTGCTGTCGAGTGCAATTTCAATATTATTGAAATGTGTGTTTTATTCGATAAAAATGTCCGATATAGCGTTAAAAAGCTTCTTAATTGTTTTGTGATTCTTTTTTTAATAATGTGATACAAAAATCATATATTTTAGTTGTAAATGTGAGCAGACAGCCAATTTTGATATAGGTTATCTGATATTTATGCATAATGATCTAGTTTATTAGAACACTAGCATAAAGGTTACTTTAAGCACAACAAATGGTTTTTTCCATTGATAACCTAACACTAACAGCCACGTTCAGGTCTATGAATGTTCAAATCATGGTGTAGAATTCAGCAAAATAATGTAATGAGTTCGCAAATGGAAATCAATTGTAAATGAGTCCGCGTTGTCCGCGGCCGCGGGACGCGCCCACTCATTTGTTAGTAAGATTTTGTTGGTCCATTACATTTGGGGTTCCTTAGATATTGAAAATAGACGTTAAATTAAAAAACTGTTCTGCCTATGGTTAAACTATTTATGTTGTTAAGAGTAGCATAGCTAATAAATGTAAAATTAATTATGTTATTTTATAACATGCAACACTATTCTAACGTAAATAAATTCTCTGTTACTCTAACCGGTAACTTGTTACTACAAACTGAACTGAAAATGTATCATAGACATTTAACAGTTGTTGTGCAAGTCAAATATTGAGATGTTTCTTTCTATTACTTAGTCTTTTGTGGCAGGACGATCTTATTTTACTTATTCTTATTTCTGAATTGCTGTTGCTCGCGACTTCATCCGCGTGAAATTTAAAAAAAATCTTTAAAATAGGCCCAGTAGTTTTTAGGTTATTTCAATACATACGAAAAACAAATCTTTTCTCTATATACTATTTGTATAGATGTATGATATTAAACTTGGTACTTGGTTACGGAATCAGTGACAGTGCTGATAGACGTCAAACCTTGCGGGAGCTGCACCTCATGGGGCAAGGGGGCGCTCAGGGCGGATGGGTCGCCGGGCACGCCGGGCTCGCCGGGCTCGCCGGGCACGCATACAGAGTAGGCCCGACGATGTTTTATTCCTAACGCGTCGCTTTTTCAATTTGAATATTGCTGTTCATTTTCCGATTGCCTCTTTGTAGAGGCGCGTTAATTGCGCACTTTGGATTCAAAGTTAATTCGCGAGCTCACTAATTTGAGGGTCCATTGTGTAACCGACAGCTTAAACAACTTTTAAACGCACACCCCGTGAATGCCTGATAGATCGGCCGGTGATCGTACACGCAATTATTAACCGACAATTTTGCATCTCACAGAGGATACAAATCTGAATTTTCTTATCGCCTTTAAAACAGTAGATATTTAATAAATATCGTAAAACTTAAATACAAAGTTTACAGAACGTTGACATTACGTATTCTCGTCAGGGAATTCTTGTCGTCGGACGCCGTCGGAGCAATGTTTATCGTGGATCGACAAATCCTCGGGTATAATTCCACTAATATGTGTGGGTTACATTAAGTAATATTAATTGCGGTGAGCTGACTCAGCAGCGCGGCCGCGGAAGGGTTGGAACAACAATGGCGTCGAGTGGTCGCACCGATCTCGATGCATTCGAATTCCTATCATAACGGAAAATAGACTTAGCTGTAATATTACATGATAAAAATTGAGAAAATATTCAAAATTATTAAGGATTAACCGCTTGTGTATTTTCGGGCTCAAGATAACGAGGTACGATATTGCTACGAGCGCAATTTTTCACCGTGTAATTTAGAGTGCGCGTTTCGTCGACTGCTCTTAAGATATTCGCCGTAAGATAAATAGACGGCCATTAGAGTAATTAGCGCGTCTTATCTATTACATTATCGGTGTAAAGACGCTAAGGTTAGGTCTGGAGCTGGTTTTTGAGTGCGAGTCTGTCGCAGCGGCAGGCACGGCCGGGCGCGCGGCCGCCGTCGGGGCGATGACCAAATTATTGCCAAGAACGAGTCCCGCGGCCGCCGCCGACGCGCCCAATTCACTGGATCCCGCTCCCGCACTAAATCTTGATAAAGCTCTTTACGCAAAATTAAAAATATTCCAGTAGGTATCGGCCGGTGTTGGTTAATTGGCCGCCATCTCCGCGATCTCGTCAAAACAAACGTATCTGTTTATGATTATTGTTATGTGCGCTGGCGTACGCTTTTGTTTTGACTAGTCACCGCGTAGTATCGACCGTAAATTTAATGCGGCCATGTATAATTTTATATCGACCATAAAAATGTTATGTACTCGCGCATAAAAGACGTGAAATACCCGCGTTCGGATCCGCCTCGCTAACAGATTTCTAACTCAAATAGTCGATCACGATGTCCGGCTGGCGCGGCGCGAGGATGCCGCATTCTCTGCGACAATAGAGGTAACGAACGTACAAACGGACAGACGCGTTAATAAGAGCCGCGTGGGCGCGTGGGCGGCTCCGTGTCAACGTTATTTATGATGAGAGACCTTTTTTAAGTTTTTGTCCTCCGCAACACGGACCATCAAACGAGCGCTAGATATCATTTCTTATTAGTTCCGAATACTGAAAAATATTGTGTTGATTTATCTGTGCAGGTGAGGTTTGTATAAATATAGAGAGGGGTGTCGCTGTGGCGCGGCTGAGGCGCGGGGGATCATTTGGCCGTGCATTCATTTTATTGCTTGAATAAAAGCAAAAAGGAGACGTCCGTCGCGTCGAAAGGAAACGGTTATCTAAACGATGGTGTATTTACGTAAAATCTGAGCGACTGGAGAAGAGTGCAGGATCTGGGGAGCGACAGAGGGGGGAGGTGGAGGGCAGCAGACGATAAGGGCGACGGCTATCGCGGCGGCGGTCATGTGCCAGCTATTGACCCGCTGTTTACACTGGCTCGCGGGACAATGAAGATTAAATTGCGCATCATTCGTTTACATATGAACTTCGATAACTTAACTGTACTTTCAATTTGTAAACCTAATCTCGGGGCGATCGGGTTAATGGCGCTCTAAATTAATTTGGACTTCATTAAATTTGTTTGTTTATATAATTTAAACGAAGTCTGATAACATTCGAACGATTGTGTTAAAAAATATATAAAACCAGGTGTTTTGCTGTCCCAGCCGTCGCAGCGATGCGTTTGGGCGATTACATTTTTAAAAGAGCACATTTTGTAAATGGAATAGGAACTAAAACTTTCAGCCGCGGACTTAAAGTGACCGTTAAAGTTTCCCGCGCGATACTTTCCGAACGATAAATCCGCTCGCGAATCGAGCGAGCCCGCCGCGCGCAACCCGTATCGGCTATATTTAGAAGCCACTAAGAAAAACACACTCTCTAGATTACAAAATTAATATTGAAACGTTTTTAGACAACCGACGGGGGCGATGCAACCTTCCCGATTCCATTTTAGACGGAGCCCTACCGGTGTTATTGTACGTTAGGTTTTTACCTGATATGTCAGGTATTTTATAATTACGTCAGCTACGGTCCATCCTTCCATCGGTGCGAGCGATTTGATAAATGTTTCGACTTTTTTTATGACCCTGTAGACAGTCGCACGTGCTTGTAGTTAAGACGTTGTCAGCTGCAATAGCTCCGTCCGCCAGCAGTGCTCTTGTCGCCACCGCGACTGCTGCAGCGAGTCAAAGCGAGGCGACAGTGAGCTGCAGTAATTAGGCCCGGGGACGCCACGTGTCGCGGCCGACGCAGCCCGCGCGGCCCCGCTCGGCCCCGCGCGGATGGGCAAATGGGATAATGGTCGTCTGGGCCCGCATCCGGCGCGGGACTCGGATACGACTCTTGCAACGCTCTGGATACAATTTTTCAATTAAATCGACCAGACAGAAGATCCCTAATAGGTGTCGTTAAGAAGTCGTGTGCCCGATTTTCGATCCGTCCCCGTAACGAGGCCGTTTTATTAGTATTTATGGTCGAGAAACAAACACTCGCAGCGATCCGCCGCCTTTTGTACACTCACAGTATTATGAATGAAACGGAATTTACGACCAGCGCCCGCTCTAGCTCTATATTACTATTAAATTTAAGTGGCCCTGTCGATTGTCGCCGTCGCCATCGCCGGCTGCCGAGCGCCGACCGCGTCTCAATCCGCTCGCTGGCTCTGGACGAGATCGACAATGATTTTTCTAATTTTTACGGTCGCAATACGTCCGGCTCGAATGAGAAGCAGTAAAATCCGAGCCGAGCGTCCCGCGCGCCCTAACGAGGCCCGATATACAGCTATCAATTTTAAAAATACGTAAAAACGCACCTCGATGTTGATTATCCACCACTTAAGGCATATTTTCGAATTCGAGTTAAGAAAAGCCATCGCTTGCCGTACGTACCCGCTCATATTATTAGGCGGTGTAAACTATTCAAACATATTATTCACTGTTACGAATCGCTTCTGGTAGGCCCCTACGTTGTGAATGCGCTGCCAGATGACATAGGGAGGAGACGGCGCTATGTCCGGGCAGGGAATCAGAAAGGGACGGGACGCTAAGGGTGGCGTCGCCGACGTCCCACCCCGTGTCGGGCACAAGTGACGCCGCTGCCTTCCAAACCTCGTCCCTTTGCTGTTTTTTGTACATAGAACTACTCACAAACGTTTTGAATTCCCACACTGATGATTTACCGACGGCGCGGCGTCCGCGGCTCAGCCGACAACCAAGTTCTGCAATGATTAGTCATACACGCCAAAAACTATTTCATCTTTAAACTTCTCGGAACCGACCTACGCCAGTCTCTAAATTTCGTGTCGTAAAAAACTATAATCCGGCGTTGAATTACAGAGTTTAAATAACTAAATAGATTAACTCGAATGCTTTAATTATCACGACGGGTTCGAACCCGCTGGCGTCTCGCAGCGCCGGGTCGTCGGGTCGCCGGGTGCGCACCGCGACCGCCGGAGCCTAATCACAACCGAAGGCACAAAGCCATACGGTTCGCAAAAAGCGACCCAAACAAACGAACTTATTACTCGCTGAAGATTCCCGGTGAGAAAAAACCGCAGGAATGTCATTTAAAAAAATTAAAACGTAAGATGGTTTTATTTTTTTTCGTTATGCCGACCGAAATGGACTAAAGGTTATCTCGGAGGAAAAAAGGCGGGACGGAGCGATTCCATTTTTAAAACGTATCATTTAATTTTGGAACCGGCTTTCAAGACGTCAGAAGGTGGTCATTACGCGTTTTGGAAATATTTAATGTGTAGTTTTATCATGTTTTGGGCCGGATCATGGCCGGGACAGTTGACGCCTCCTGCGCTGGCCTGACCCGCGCGGTCCTACTCACCACAGCTAGGCCAGCAACTTGCACAGATTAAATTCTCCTAAAAAACTAATTTAGATTTTATCATAAGTATTTTACAGAGGTAATTAAGAACCACATAATGTCATTTATGAATTCTAACAGATAAATTACGATTTTTTTTAATTTTCAATTTACTGTGAGCTATATTAGAAGGATCAATCGTCTTGCGTTAATATCAAATTATTAAATTTGTCGTTTAAATAACAATGACAAGTACGAATTCATTAAAATAACTTATGTACCACCCGCGGCACTGCGAGGTCACACAATTAGAGACCTTTGTTCACCATGATCTGAGCAAATGTCAAGCCACGCAACAGGTGCGGTATACGTGTATGCCAGCCTTATTGATAGAACTAAAACAAACTTTTTTAATATTCTATTGGGAAGCAATTTACATTATCCATGAATAATTAATCCAATAAACCTAATACTGAAATCACTTCTTACCTACTTAATCTTACTAATATTATAAATGCGAAAGTTTAGATGGATGTTTGTTAGAGTTTGTAGCCTAAACGGCTGGACGGATTTCAATGGAATTTAGCATAGATGTAGAGGATAGTCTGGAAAAACACATAGGCAAATTACTTTATTTTTTAATTCCACGCGGACGAAGTTGCGGGCGAAAATAACAAATCATAAGTGTATTATCATTGCTGATGACTATTACAGATTCAGTAATTATAGATTGATAGATGCGATATTATACAATATTGTTTCTGTGCTGGTTTATAAAAAATATTCGATTCGAGTTTGAGGTGTCGGTGCGATCATTACAGAATTTTAATTACCCCTATCCCTTCGTACGTGTCGGTATGTCAGTCGGCACTGACCTAAAAATTTATGGGAAAATATTTTTGTTATAGCGATGTGTTTGTTTTGAAGTACTTTATTATTGTATTGATAAGAGTTATAATCGCGTGATGGAAGGAATCTGGTCGTGGAACGCATGCTCCGAAGACCGTCGCCATATGTAAAATGACAAACGCCTACAAATTAATGACGCAAGCCGCAGAAGTGTGTCACGTCGGGCCGTGACCGCTCCCGCTTGAGGATCAGCTAACGAGCACCTCTGAAAGCGATTTCACATTATTTACATATTATTTATCATACACTCATAACTAAACATTAATTTCATTTAAATTCTTTTATTCTACAGTACGAAAGTTTACAACATATATCGTCCAGATGTTAATTTAACTCAAATATGTGACCGAAGCGAATTTATAAGTCATATAATTTAATGTAGGAATTTTTCTATTATTATTTATCATATTCCTACTATATATTTGCAGTTATAGTTAACAGAAATCCTTGTAATAAGTGTGTATAAGCTTCGGACATTAAGTGGTCAGAGCGGCAGCCGGCAGGTTAAGCTCTTATCGGTGTCGCACCGAACTGAAAACAATGCCCTCTTCTGTAACACGCGCCATCTTGAAAACAACTCAAATCACTTCATTGTACAATTGCAAAAGAAACTAATTAATCAACGACAATTCTTATTCTAGACACAAGTGTAAGTCAATGTAAGCGAGGAACAGCGTGGTTATATTTTATTGCTCCCACCTATTAAGTGGGGATGTTAAACGTGGCCTCCTTTACTACCTCGTAAAATGTCCGTTATTTAAAAGCATGTTTATAGAGCCGAGGCGTCGCGCTACAGCCTCTCCCATTGTTTTGAATTTGATCCAATAAAAATACCTACTATGGACGCCATTTTCATATCGCCTGTTCAAACATTGCCAGCGCCCGTCGCCCGCCGCCTGCCGCCCGTCGCCCGCCGCAATAAGGGTCACATCTGTTTAATCCACAGTCGATCACCAGCTTTTCTTCACGCAACTTTAATTACCAATATTGACACGTTTGCGATTACGGGAGCGTCTATTCCGTTGTGATAAGGTTGAAATCATTACGCGCCGGCTGCTTGTTATGATTGCGGTACAAGCAAGCAGTTAAATGTAATTATGATTTAAGAGGAAATTTTACGACGTGCATTATTGTTGCGAGCCGCTAATCGTTGCCGCTGCGAGCACGTCTCCTGATTAATTAGAACATAGTTAATGGTTCATAAAGAAATCTAGACCTAGGCTATAATTAGGTCATAAGAAATGTTAATTAGGAATTTAACAACGGCTTAATTACATTGCAGAAGTTTTACGATTACTAGTCAAATGTAATTGATTTTGAATACTAATAACTCTAGGTTTATGTTGTAACTCTTTTGGTTTGTAATTTAAATAGATAATTGCAACTGTAAGTGTTTTATTAACATTAACATTATTCCTTACTTATATGTAGATAATAAGAATGAAATACTTGGTTACATAATAAATTTAGGGTTACGGGAATTGAAGTTTTACGCATGTGATTCTTTTAATATAATCAATGAGATGTGAAGGACATTAACCCGTTGGAAACTGATACGTTATTAAAGACATGCAGGTTTTTGATATCCAAAATATTGTTTACTAAATTATATCGAACTTGGATGATATTGTCTCTACCAATTTTATAATGTTATAGAAATACTAAATAAAACTTTTAAATCAATGGTGACCTTTACAAAGTTAGTGTTTGCAATGCTTTTGTATCAGCTGATTGTTCCATTTGTAAACGTGTGCTAATGAAGCGGAGAGCTAGCCGCGCCCCGTGGCGTCGCCCGCCCGTAGGGTTATTGCCGCGTTATTGCCGAGCCCCATGCTATCAACCACTGATTGTGTTGTAATATAAGTATTTATATATAATCGCTATGTAATTTAAAGGTCATCACATTTAAAAATAATTAACATTTTGACTGTTTTGAAGTTTTGGAGCGACAGTATTATGTAGTGTGTGTGATTATTAAGTTTTTCACTTGTTATTTCAATGTACACTGCAACATATGACAATTGATATAATTTGCTTGCAACTTACCAAAGCAATTGAAGTAATTTCGAGCTTGTCCTTACGAGTAATTGAGCTAAAAAGCTCCCCTTATGACTCGCTGAAAATGGAGATATGACGTCATTCAATATCATAACTCGAAAGCTATATAAACACGGTAAAAACTAATAAAAGTAATTTACTACTTTGAAGCGAGGTTTTTTATTAAATACGAGAAAGGAGAGCCTTTTTTATATAGAACTAAACCGAGTAACAAAGGGCATGTTTATTTATGCCCTGATGTCCGGAATGACAATCCCTGCCATATTTGGCGGCCGCCATCTTTATTATTGCAGTTTTATGATATTAAGCCATAGCTAGGACATGCGACACCGCGATCAACCATTTATACTTGTCCATTTCTGTTGTTTTCATTAACAACATTTCCGTAATAAAAGCTGTTAGAATTGCTCGTGCAATAGTAAGATTTATCGCCGTCAAGAAAAGAATGTTTAATTACAGTTTTTTGTGGCAATCTCGCGTTCACACCTAAATAGCCACCTGGAAACTGCGGATAAAGATGTAAATTCCAGCTGATAATTAACAAATGACAAATGATTGTTATTGATTTATTAATCTAGAATAGAAACTCAACTTGTCATGCAATTTGTCAACACACTGACTCGCATGCACATCATTTTAAAAGTAATTTAAATGAAAATTATGGATAACTTTTTTTAACGTAAAATTCTCAGTATTTATGAATAAATCTTTAGGAAAAAGTATTCGATGACAATCACAAGATGGCGGTCGCCGTGAAAGGTATAATTAAGCAATTAATTCGCCCGCAATAATAACGGATAGGTTCCCGCGCTCTGTAATTTTCATAATACCTAGGTACCTTATGGGCGAGTGCTAGGGCGCCTAGATTGCGGGGTAATAAGACCTAGGTAAGGTGATAGTTACAGTGGGGAGGACAATTTGCATTGGTTAGTATATAATGAGCACAATTCCATTTTTTACCCTTCATTTCTTTAATGGCGGAGTAAATACGATAAAATAAAAATGTTACACACTTTTGAATTTAATATAATTTAGGTTTAGTACCGTATTAGACTTTATGTCAATTTAATTTACTGAAGTGAAAACTAAGGGAATAAGCTCCAGTTAAGTTACTCTAAGGGTTTCCTTCTAATTATATTAAGTATCGTCTACTCAGTTAAAGTCAAAAGCCTTAATCTAGACTTTCATCTAACATATGTCTAGTTTAGTTTATTTTCTAGTGTATTATTTAATATTTAGTTGCCTCATTTAGTTTAAGAAAACTGAGTAGTGTTTAGCCTGATTCATTTAGGTCAGTCATGCTTTCCACACATTCTCCGAGAGGCTCCGTGACTGTAGGCAGTTAAGCTGTAACTCCACTGCATAGATTATCTGTGCGGGCAATTCGCGCTGCTAATGCCGCCGCAAGACGAAAACATTCACAGTTTTTGCCACTTATTGCCAACTAACGCATTCCTATGCAGTTTTGTTAAAAAATATACTTAATAATCATATTAACGCAGTTATGAGTTTGATAAAAACTATAATAATACGCTCACATCGCTATTGGGTAGTACTTATAGAATTTTAACTTAATTTGTCAGTCAAATGGATGTCTAATAACATTATTATGCAAACTTTTACTGTATTATATTCTTATTGTTTAATCAAATTGAATGACATTATCGTTCTGCAAATTTTATAGTCTTTGACCACTCTTATTTTGATAGTAATCTATAGTCTTATTATTATTATTATTCATAAATTGCTAAACCAAAATTTGTTATTCCTTCAACGTTTTGTATAAAAAATATTAATAATACTTGTTATCTTTACATCATAATAAGACAGTTTTATCGAAATAAAAAAATATACTATGGTTTCCAAAACGCTATGTTATGATTATAAAATATGTAATTAAAAATATATCACAATTATATCATTAAGTATTTATGTGCAGTGCTAATTAAAATATTTGTTGTTTAGTTTTTTATATCACATTTGATGGATTAGAACATTTAATCATATTTATTGGTTGTTTCTTGTTTATAGATGTATAAAATTTATTTGGAACTAGTTAAATTACAGTTTAAACTCTGCATCTTATATTTTATCAACATTTAAGGTTATGTTTTTAGTAGCGCCATCTATTGATTTGTAATTAAAGTAGTGGCTGGACGTAACTTTTAATAATAATTAAAATTAAGGCTTAGATTCAAGTAGCGACATCTAGCGTGTAATAAATGCAGTTATTTAATAGTAACCAGGATAGCTTAGAGAAATGCTAGGGAACTTTTTTATAGTGCGTATCGCAGTGGGTACGGTCTACAGAATACGATAGTGTCGCCATCTAGTAAAACAATGGCTATAATGTCGCCCTTTACTGATAAAATGACGTTTTGAATGAGCTATAAAGTGTTAATCTCGAGTAAGGACTGCAAAAAAACTTTATATGATTTTTATATCAGGTATTTTAAAAAAGTTATAATAAAAATTTATAAAGTCCTAGTCGCTTTAAAATTATAAGCCAGATTTCCGACTTTAAAATTTTATCAAAAAAATAAAACATTATTCTTTGAGCGTTTTCTTTTCTGTCTGTACCTAAGCATTGTTTACTGAGCATATAAGACGCAGTGAAATAAAACAGTACATAAGGAAACAGCCTCTCGTATGTACAACTGTTAGGGATTAATTCTGCATCTCTGATATTATAAACTAGCTCATTCACGCGACTTTACATCACTTTAATTCAAGAAGATTGAAAATTACAGATAATTATTGATTATAATTAAACGACATAATGTAATTAAGATACATTGAATTACTGTAAGAAATGTCTTTCTATCGATTTTATTAGGATATAAACCTGCTTCTAAATTAAATTTCAACAATATTTTTCGTTTAGATATCGCGAGGACAACTGATAATGTGGAGTGCGCTCGAAATTAATTAGATAAAGTGCTTTCAACTGTATTGTAATGCAATTAGATGACGCTCGAGTACTTTCAAATTACTTTATAATATTATGAATACGAAAGTTTGGATGGATGGATAGATGTTTGTTAGAGTTTGTAGCCTAAACGGCTGAACTGATCTTGATGATATGGAATAGATGCAGAGCATAGTCTGGAAGAAGATATAGGCTGTTTTCTTCTGTTTTTTTCCACGAGAACGGAGTCGCGGGCGAAAGCTAGTTTAATACAATTTCGTCCGTCCACAACGTGATAACTTAGATATATTAACCATTTCAACGCCATCTCCTAATTCTGTGTCTAAAGTGTACATTGAATTATTCGCTTGTTGCCAGCAAAGATAAAGTACCGTATGTTAAGATGTTACGTTTTTATGTTATCAAAGTATTAGATGTAAGGATCGGTTAAAAGCGAACCAGTGAAAAGAGCCGGGGTCGCGCGCCCAGCGCCCAGCGCCCACCGCCATCAAATACGATGACAGTGCCGTTTGGACCGATCGATAGCCTCGACCTGTCATTAACGCATCTATATGCATCTATATAAAATGTACGCTTGTCTTTTTGTGTGCGTAACAGCTGGCCCGACGCGGGGTGGAACATTCCGGCCCATCGATTACAATTACAGCTTCGAAAAACATTAATATAGGCATGTTATTATGTAAAATAGTCAATTAAACAGGTAAAAATTAATTACTTTAATTGCTTTAATTTTCGAGAAGAGTAAAGTTAAGGAATTATTTAGTTTCGTGATGGAAATATTGACAAACAAAACAGTGTCCACTTACCTCGGTCGAGTGCATAACAAGAGGATTTGCTTGAATTATCTAATTAAACAAAATCGGTCGGTCTCTCTGTTTAGTGCAGACATTGTAACCTACAGCAAGGCAGCTGTATGGCTTCCTTCGACGAGCATCGCGTTCACTGCTTTAATGTGTTGTTAGATTAAAATTACACAGATTCAGTTAAATAGAACATGAAAATTCAGCTTGCGTTGCCGAAATCGACAAATAAAAATGTAATGGACCTAAAGAACCCGAACGTAAATGCATTGAAAAGAAAAGTAAAATCGATCAATAAAGAACTCAATTCGAAAGAGACTTTTTTTAATTCAATATTGAATTTTAATATTTTCTTTTCAAACTTAAATATTTCTGAGTACAGTTATATGTAAAAATGCTATTGTTAAACGAACTGGGCTGGCTTTAACCTTTGCACTGCAGCATTTGACGCGCGGTGTACAAAAACAAAGCTCATTGGAGACGCATATTTATTCATGATGTTAACAATGGTTCTGTTGGGGAGGAGGAAAACTTCGGCCTGGTGAAGCTGTTTTATTTGAATTTATGAATTGACAAATGAAAATACCGTATCGGTAACACTTGTATTATTTACAAAACAATCATTTATTATAAATCAAAACTACAAGTCTCTCGGAATGACCGTAGAGAGTTTGAGACAAATGCCCTAAAACTCGATAACCGTAACACGGTTATTTTAAAAGCAATTCATATGTAAGTGTCAATTGCACCACACGATTACACCTGTTACACACTGACAGATGTTACATTATTTAAATGTAAACGAATTACGTGCTTATTATATTAACACATTTTGATGAAATAGTCATATTTATTACCTTTACTTTGTCCTAAAAATATGTAATAATAGATGTGCACATTTTAGTTGAAGTCAAAAATGTTATTTCTGATTCTGATGGAGATGTAAATTGGCAGTGGTATAGACAAGGATGATGGTTTTACGATCTCAATACTGCTATTAAGAGATTTAAATTTCATTTCAACACGTGAAGTATTTATTGGTAAGCGTATAATAGACAAATAAAATAAAATATTGTTGTGAAAAATATTTACATTTGTTACTAGTAAAAGAAATACAGAAAAATAAACGGGTCTCTTTAACACATTTTGGTGCGTAAAGGGTTAAGAAGATAAGGCTTTTAGTATAAATATATTTAAGTCACGGAAAATATGAATGCCTTATGTTTTTTTTATGCTGGATTTGTCGATATAAGTATAATATTATAGTTTTTAACTGCTATCTTTGCCCGCCTGCGTTAATCCGATAGGTGATAATGTTTTGACTGCGCTTGCAGTGTCCACGATACGACTACTTAGTACATTGTATAATGCGGTTTTTACTTCCTATAGTTGTATGTCGAGTTCTCACACGTGTCATGAAGCCTTTGTTGAGCAGGATTTTACTTCGTACAGTTTAAAAATGAGCTCTGTTTTAACCTATTGCATCAAATAATTGAGAATGAAGTAGTCTCATAAATGTCTTTGTATCATTTTATTCGTATTTGTGCATTTTAAAAGCACAACAAATAAAGTTGGAGCGCGTCTAAGCTAATAGCTTTCTCGGAGCTTTCAAGAGGCGCTGTCAAACATTTTTTCTCGCCGCTAAGCTTCTCTCTCGGGAATGTATTTTAAAAGCTCGAGGTGGTTAATTGATGGCCGCGCCCGATGCGATACCGATCTCAATGACTTAACTATTTTCAATGAATATTCATGCGGCTGGCGTCGCACATTTATTTTATTTTTGAGTACACACTCTTAGCTTTTAATTGTTGCAGCTGAGATGCTTTACCTTTTGTTTTATGCCTTCACTTGTACCGCTTGGATGATTCTATTCTGCGTCTACGATTTAGATTGTTGAGATTGACACATTTTCTCAAACATATACAAACGTAATAATTTATAGATGACGGGTGAGTACTTAATATACTGTGTTATTTTTATCAGAAGAATGTAAAGTAGATTTTAAACATATATAGTCGACTAGAGTCAATGATTTCCTGACAATGAAACTCTACACATATAAGAAACGTAGTGTAAGTCACCAATTCCAACTCATTTGCTGTGCTTGTGGACGGATCACCTTACATCCTGCAGTACACTAGGTACATCTTCTGACAGGTATACTGATAGTATATGTTGTGTGTTACAGTACGACGAGAGCCTCCACGGCGGGGGCTACATGGAGGGCGGCGCGATGTACCATGAGCACCGGCTGGCGCACGCGCACCTGCCGCCCGTGCATTACGCGCCGCCCGCTACCGCCGCGCACGCTGCGCACGCCGCGCACGCCGCGCACGCCCTGCCCGGCGAGCCGCTCGTGCACAAGCGCGACAAGGATGCCATTTACGGGTGAGTCCGGCGGTAACGTGTGCCCTGCTATATTAACACCTACCTCGCACCCACATCACTCAAATGACAAAACAAACAATAGGTCTACCCGCAAAATTGATGCCTTCATCAATATCTACGTCTCTAACAAGATGCTCGGAGGCTATGTTATGTGTGCTAAGGCCATTGTTATCCACGATGGCTCACTATAGGTTGACTTCAAAGATAATGAGTTTATTTGACTAGATGTGCATGCATGCATGTTGCATCACGATGTTTTCCTTCATCATAAGATTATAAAGGTAAAATTATTTAAGTAGATTTGTTATAATTTCTCAATTCTATTGAATTCCGTTAGGTATATAAACAATCCCTACGTTAAGTCATTTCTGTGTCAATTTTCATTGTTATTTTCTTATTAAATTTTCTTGAAGTCTCCTAGTGGTACCGGACTCGCCAGTTGATTTCCTTCCTCAGTTTATTCAATAAAATGTACATCGAATGCATCCTCATTTACTTCACATCCTCTAGCAGATTGAAGTTTTGCATAATATGCAACCGTCTGCGGCCAAAGCTTGCACTACCAAAGGTTGTTGACATCGATACAGAGTATCTGCTTATATTATAATTCCCCCATTCACTTACAATATTTTTATTTGGTTGTCTTAAGTCCTGCCGAACAATAGTGTAAAATAAAATTGTATTAGATCAAAACTGCAAAAGACCACGACCAAGTCAAAGGATCAAACGATCAAAACATTAAGGAATCAATATTATTGTTTTATAAGATACTAGCTGTTGCTCGCGATTTCGCCCGCGTGTAATTAAAAAGTGATAAAAAGATAGTCTATGTTACTCACCGATAAATTACCTTTTAATGGTGAAGGAATTTTTGAAATC
>LD700013.1:5132645-5167091 GCA_003118335.3 Papilio memnon | reverse complement strand
TGCTGCATGGATTTTATAAAAACATCACACAAGAATGTGCTAAGTTGTAAACATTTTTAAAGATGTAGGAGACCAGCTCGACTACCAGGGCAGCATAGACTAGGAAATACTAGAAGTATATTTTCTGATGGTTAAAATAAAAGATTTATATCTTTTCTATTGACAACATTTGTTGAAACCAAGCTGAAACATTTATCTATACTAATATTATAAAGAGGAAAGATTTGCATTTTTGTATGTATTTGATTCACGTAAAAACTACTGGGCCGATTTTAATAATTTTTTAACCATTAGAAAGGTAATTTATCTGTGAGTAACATGGACTATATTTTGTATTGTTTCTTTAATTGCACGCGGGCGAAGTCACCAGTCTATAATATAATAATTTGGATTTGGCAACAAAACATATATAATGGAATTAATATCCCGATTGTCTTCATTTTGATTAATTTAAATTTTAAAGTATTAGAATACATTGAATTTGTATTGTTGTCAAGATTTGAGTATTAAATAACATTGTCTAAAATTGTCAAAATGCGATATCGGTGTAATGTTGTGACATTCGCATACTATCGATTTAATTAGCGTCCGTTTGACGACATATCGAGCGTCTAATCTATGTGTTATCGAATGTTTTTGACGCCTTAATCGCGGTTTTTAATGTGTATCAGATACACGGTAGCCGAGGCTCTGGCCTTCCTACATACCTTATCTCACATTGTATTTATAGATATTTTTAATTTCAATAAAATCCAAAGCGAAGTAAATGAATCATAAAGTTTAAACATCAATATCAGCATTTGCAAATCAAATTAAATGAAGACTATACAGTAAATAATAAAGAAAAGGATGCATTGATTATGTTTTGCATAGCACAATAAAACTTAATATCCTAGATGTTTGTAAGATCTAGAGATTAATAACGCGAGGTGCGACGTTTAGCGCGTTAAGACGCTTTACGAGGATCTCCACTTATCTGATCAAAAGTTGTCAGGAAAGTTTGAGCTACTGTTGAGGGTGTGGCGCGACTGACGGCGTTCACACAATTATAGAAACAATTTTTGATATCATTTACTATGACTAAAATTGGCAAGTTTCTTTTAGATTCACGTCATATCCAATTAGTTACTTAATAAAAGTGTGTCTGAACGATGGGAGCTCATTATCGAGGCAGTCATTTAGCGTAACCACCGAGCGCCGCGGCTCGCCGGCGGTGTTAGTTCCCTTCGCATTGTCTAAAGGTTAATCGTTACTTTAATCGTTATTCGCATAATTCGTATTTTTTGTACTCTGTGGCTTTGCATTATAGAAGTAATTGCAATTAATGCGTTATTTCTATCATGTGTGTGTTCGCCCTCGGGCCGTTGTATCGCTGGTTTTTATGCTTGTTTTAATTACATAATAAGGAAGCTTTTGATGCAACTTATGCATAATAAGTACTGTTTTCTTTGCCTCTGTTTTAAATGCACGCATCGCAACTAAATGAATTGGGACAGCTGCGAATGTGGTCTTAGTTCTTGTACTAACGTAATTATTTTGTTGTCGATAATAATAAATAATCTCTTTTATTCTCACAATTATTACTTTATTATCCAAGCAATCTCTCCCTTGTTCGGACATTTATTTTAAACTTGTCTATTAGTTCTTTATGATCTCTCTGAACTTTACCTCAGATGTATACTAAACGTTTATCATATTAAAAATTATATTCTGTTACATGGTTTAAGTGCAAGAAATCTAATGTCTTCTAATGTAATTCTTCTTAAACAAAATCCGTTGTTATTAATATTATTATAAAAATACTTGAAAAGCAATGTAGATAGATAAAATTGTTATTAATGTAGTAATATTATACCCTTGGAAGACCTCCAACTGGCGATAATCCTTATAGGTTCTGGGAATCGTGGCTGAGAATCTAAGAGAAGTGGTCTTGAAATCACGTCATTGTGAAACCAAACACGTTGCAGGGATTTCGACTTTTGCTCTGTTAGAATTACATTTAAGTGTATTTTATTTGATATCGCTTAGAAAATATTAAAATTTGCAACATATGTTTTTTGACACATGTTTTCCCAACTTTTCGTAGTTTTCTTTGCCATTCGTTCACCAATGCCTGAGTGTTATAAGTGATATCGAAACCTAAAAGTTACCAAGATTTAATCGATCTTGACAATCAAGATCACTATATTGTAGAATCGAAGCAAGTGGTAATCGATGAGTAATTGTTAGAAATGATTAGAGGCCCCCCGCTGTCAGTGTGGCCCCGCACCGCGCCGCACAATAGCAGAGATAAGATCATCGTCACGTCGGGCCAATCTGCATGTAACGTGGCGCACGCCGGCGCACACTGCTTTGTGTCTGAGAAGTTTTTGTGACGGCAATACCCCTTTATGTGTCGTTACGTCGCCCGATCGCTTCTCTGTTAATCGGCAGGTCAATGTCTAAACGTCACATATGAGCGTTTATTACAAATATCTGCGTCCAACAATGAAGAGTGGCGTGTGGGACGTGTTTAATAAAAGTATATTTTTACTCTTAATCAACTGCTGCTTTAACTTGTTGGCATTTAACATTAACAGCGATGGTGGCGAGTTATAATTCTTTTGATTGCTTCGTTAACTTGCATGTCAGTGTGTGAAGGAGTGAAAATCCAATATAAATAAAGTTTAAATTGATGCTATTTTTATAGCAGAGAGCAAAAGTCGCTGTACTTTGATACTTTTTATAACATAAGGTGACAAATGACCAACCAGCTACCTGAATTCGCCTAAATAGCTGTAGATTGAAGGTGGAATATCACCAAATTCCCCGATTGTACCGAATTGTGTGTGAGGTCAGTATGAGTTTAACTTGGTGTGTTGATGTTCGCAGGCACCCCCTGTTCCCGCTGCTGGCACTGATCTTCGAGAAGTGCGAGCTGGCGACGTGCACGCCGCGCGACCCTGGCGTCGCGGGCGGCGACGTCTGCTCCTCAGAGTCCTTTAACGAGGACATCGCTGTCTTCAGCAAACAGGTAACATCTCACAAAATATACTACTATACATTGGGAATGATAAGTAGATTGCAATAAGGCAAGTAAAAGTAGGAAAGAGCAAAATTATATTTGCATAATTTATTTCTTACTGTAAATTAGGGATCAAAGATTCCTTAACCTGATTAAACTAATACAATAATTTCCTTTTACATTTGGTATACATGAATACAAACATTAACTGCCTTATCTGAAATTAAAAATAACATCGTAACAAATCGATTAAGATCGTTTGACTGCAGGTTAATTCAGTACGGAGTATTTGAACAAAGAAAGTAGTGTTGCCAAACTGTCGTGACCGTACCGTGAGCGTGTCGTGGTCGTGTAGTAAACGTGCCGCGTAAACAATCAATAAGCTCCCGCCCACCGGCAATCCAATCCGCGAGATTTACCGTTGCTAATTATGCTTTATAGTTATTAAACCATAACGCCGAAGGAATTGCTAACTGTGATTTACGGCCGCCATTACGAGCGCGACACTCCCGCATTCGACATGCTGATACGATTTCATTGCAACTGCAAATATCACACGAAAACAACTAATTATAATTAGAAATTATAACTGCGATATGTTTTATTAACTAGCAACAAAACCCCTCATTGTTTTAAATATTTTTATGAAGAATTCAATACTTTATATTACTTTTTAAGTTGTAAGCAGTAAGTATAATCTGTTTCATGTCTCACACTGCTAAATGGCATACATACATACATACATCAATGCGGCGGGGAAAGTGCTCGCAGCAGTTCATTTAACCAATATTTCATTATGCGGCCGCGATAATAACATGACAACGGGAATCGACGCTGTAACACCTATCATTTGATCGACAAAAAACCTTACAAATGGAGTCATTTTGTGGCAATCCGGGCCCCGTGCAGCGGCAATCTGGGCACAGACCGACAGACGCCTGACGTGTAATTTTCTTATAAAACTCTTTTACCGCAAAATATTTGTGGGTTTTCTCTTTTTTGTGACACAATAGGCTGAATAGGCGTTGACGTGTTGCGGTGCCGGGCTATTTAAAAAACAACTTCGGCCGTCCTCCAGGCAGGGCACGCATTAAATTGTCAAACAGTCGCGTCATGTTGTATCGGAAGCAGTCGTTGTTTACGTGTTTTCACTTTCTGTTGTTATTGAGCAGAAAGCGGAGTCAATGCTGGCGATACGTTATCAGTCAAAGACTTCGTTGTGAGCTAAATATTGAAATTAAATGGTATTTATAGCAGCAATAACGCGGAGAATCGCGACCCGCGGGTCGGCCGATAGCGCCGGATAGCGGCCGTCACTAGGAGTCATGGAACTGACCACTTGTTATAATTTATGTGCCGTAACGTTGAGTCAGGTTTGTTTATTTGCGGGCCGCGGCTCGCAAGACAAATAAATCCCGTATCGCGCGCGGCCGCTTCACCAGACTGACAGCTAGTGATAGCGCATTAAAAATATCGTCGTGTCGATTGCGTTGTAAAATGTCACATACATCATCGTTTCACACATGTACCGCGTACCGAGCTAATCGCCACTTTTAATTACTTCAATAAAACATTTATCGGCGGCGGCGGCACGTGAGATCGACACAAAAAGAGATAAAGATTCGGACCTCTCGCTCTGCAACGCTTTAATAAGCGACGTTCATAATTCATCCGCGCACCAAATAAATCATAAACGGTAAAGTGTTTATTTTCAACGTACTTAATATGTTATAAATTTATTTAAGTGGCATGCGGTGCGATTGTGAAGTGATTGATATAGCATAGTGGCCGCGTCGGGCCGCAGCGCCCCGCGAGTCGCTACTGCGCGCCCGGACCTAGCCAGCCGCGCGGCTCGTCTCGCTAGCTCTTGTACATTGCTTGCTTTTTACAACAAATATTCACTTCACAGGTATAACTCGGTAGAATCAGGATATGACAATCGGCACTAGATTTATTATCTATCTATTACTCCGTGACTCAAAACGGCGTGTACGACGTGGCTAGGCGCGACGCGTTTAGAATCGTTGCCAGTTAAAGCGCGGCGCATTTTTTCTCGCTATCACGCCTGGGTACGTAATAATGTTGTTACGTTAGCGGCAGCAAAACTATAATTCCAATCAATTTTTAATGAAATCGTTTTTTTTGACGCGGCTCGTTACGACGCGAAGTGGACTATGTCAGTGTCGTCGGCATTCTTTAACGTAATCACACGCGCACGGCTGCACCGCACCGTGGCCCGAACTATTTTAACTTGTTTATTGTTAGATAAGCATTTATTTATTTGGCTAAGTTTGCAATTGTCTTCAGCTTGATTAAAATAGCAGCTGACGCTGGAAAAAGTCGATATAACTGTCATGGTAATCGACTAGAGTACTATATTTAATGGCGTGTCGCGTAATGAAATATAATTGCGAGAATTTTAATTGTCAGTCAGTGCCGGTGTCCGCCGCGCCGCCGCGTCGCTCATTCACGACTTATGTGATGCATTGATGAATGACTCTACAGTGTTACCTCGGCCGCTTCTAGATTCCCCCTATACTTTCACTATGATTTAATCACTCGTTTCTAGGAATCTAATAACAATAGTTTTTAAAAACTACTTGGATGTTTAGCCACGTGATGCGCGAGTGCCAAATTGTTTATTGTTCTTCTCGTGAAGACAACACGGGAAAGCATTTGTTATTCTGTACATCTAGTTTTATTTTTATTTGTATTGACCAGTAAACAGTTTGTATTTAATGTTTTTTTTAATATAGATAATATAATAGTAAATAGTAATAGAGTCTATTCCATAACTTATAGCCATGTCCAGGTTAATTGGTTATGTTTTGTGATGTTTGAATTCCATCGCGTCAACTTTATAAAAATGGCAGTTGTTAATAGTGAAGGCACGCGTGTTGTGAGATAGGATCTGCTCGGGTGTCATCCCCACGCCTCGCCCGACTCTACAAGGATACCTAATTGCACCAACTCCTGTGCCCACTCCTTTTATATGTCCATTAAAATTAACACTTAAACACCTGTAACATCTCACAGTAATTCGTATGATAATTTTAATTCATCGAGTTTACTTTTGATTATGTATTCCTTTGAAATGAAGTATGGAAAATTCCGCTCGCTTGTATTACCGCAGCCGTTCATGTGTTAATAATTCAATGATTTTAATGAGCTTTGTAATTACACGAGGCGAGTAGCGCCGGGAAAAAATTTAGTCTCGGTCGAACAGCCGCGCCGCGAGCGCCAGAGAGATCACCTATTTGTGAACAGATTGATTTAGAAACCAGCTCATACACAAACATGCACAATTGGATTTTCTTCGCCGTCCGAGTCCATCACAGCCCTAGATTTGCTGAGAGATTGTGATGACACTTATGATAGCTCCCAACATCTTTGTTACTCGACATTTTTGTATGAAATTCACTTTCACACGTCGGATTATTTGTTATATACAATTGGCCGTGGTAATATTAAAGTAACCTATTCAATTTGTAGTCGTACAATGCGACAAAAAGCAGCGTCGCCGGCGCGGCGATACCGGCTGTCTATAGACTGCTCTTTTGGACGGCGCATCGCGTCAATTCAGTGCTCGCTCGGCGCATTGTGCCCAATGTTTACATCTGTCCATGTTTCGTTTAACATCGATTGTGATGGGATTTGGACGGGCAATTTAAGCTCTTTGTCGCCGTTGATCCAATTCGTAGTTTCGCGCGGAAATAAAATAAATAATATGAGTTTGTGTCGGCGAGGGGCGCGGGGTGTGGGGCACGGGGAGCGGGGGCAGGCAGCTGCGCGCGTCGCCCGCGCCAGAGCGGAACGCCGCTACGTACGTTTTTTGCGTCTCGCTCGCACGCAGCGCTCGCGGTTTTTTTTTCGCCAACGCATCGGCGATTTCGTTTTATCGTCCCCATCGAGTGGTTTTTGCCGTTCGGAATTCCTTACGCATCTTGTTTCGGGTTTGTTTGTGCACTAAATCGTCGAGTGAAACTGCGCATTATAAATGTACTTCGAAGATATTCTCTTCATAAAATCATTCATATTACAGTTATTGCATACAGAGTTGTATTCATATCATTTTGGTAACGATTTTTTTTACAAGTCAAACTGATATTTTTGTTTTCCCGCACAAGTGAATACTGTAAAAACGATCACCAGTTGGCTAAATTATGAGCGGTGGTTCTGCTGCAGTGAGTCTGTTCCAGTCGCTTACTAGTCGCAATGCAATACATAGCGCACAGGGTCGCATTCATTTATTTTATAGTGATGTAAGAATTGACCAAACTAAGCTATATTTGTTCTGTAAATCTTAACTTTATCAGTTGAATTTGATAGACCAGTTATCTTTTATTAGTCACATCTTAGTGTAACTAAAAAAGGGAAACCCAGAAGCGTAACCAAGATAACGAGGACATAACTCACAAGTGTAACGAAAGCACTTGGATTAACTGAGTGTATCGTGTTAAGATGCGATAAAATAACTTCATAGTTGCGTTCAAACACATTTATCCAGTAAATAGCAAACGGCGCTAAAACAATACGGCCGTGGGAGCATTTTTCAAACTGAAATACGTGTACGTTGTTTGTTGCTGGAGAAGTGAGGTCCTTCAACTTTTATCGTGTGTAAGTCTCGTTGTCAGCGCGCTCGGTGGTCCGCCGCTTGCGCCGGGGGCCGGGGGACACTTATCAAAGGGCCACGTCAATAAAATATATGCGTTACTTTGCGTTACTCTGCGTTTAGGTCATTGACTGAAAAAAGTGCACGCCATTAAGCGAATTCGCTTATAAACTTTGTTCTGATTGAGGCCAGACCGCGCCGTGCGATAGCGTGAGCCGCTCAATTAGCCGACACGCCGCGACCAGCCGCGCCGCGCGACTCTCCTCGCCTTTTTTTGTCCGGCATTACTCCGCCGATCTACTAAACACAACGCCCTTTCATTGCTCCACTTGATGTACTTCACTTATACATCAATATTTAACGAATTTTCTAAAATTATTAAAATAATAGCCCGCCCTCACAAGGTCAGTGCGCACGTTATTTAAATTAGTCAGCGCTGGACGGCGCAGCGGCGAGCCTCTATGCCCCGAGGGTTCTCAATTTTGAATACTCCAATGGTATCGTACTTTGATACGATTGGTCAACAACGACCTGTATATCGACCTGTATACATTAAAGTCATTAAACAATTTCTAAAATATTTTAAATTTGAGTCGATAATAGCGGACTACATTACTCGTGTGGCTTAAATTTATAACGGTCATACGCGTTCCCATCGACGCAGAGATTTTAATTGGCGCTTTTAATTATTACATATTTTATTTTTCCAAAGTGAGACGGGAGATAAATGCGTGTCTGTCCGTTTTTGGCGGGCTCGGCGGCCGGCGGCTGGCGGCTGGCGGCTAGCGGCCAGCGCCGCGCAAAAAGTAGCGGGAGCGCGGCGCAGCCGCAGAACGCGCTCGACTTTTTGCCCTTGCGTCAGAAAACTCGCGATAAAAATGAACGCCAAATGAGTATTAATTCGCGCCGGTTAATAATGACATAAATACACTAGGTACGCGGCAAATACAGGCTGCTCAACGCCGCCTGGCTCGCTGAACTAACGTTCAATCAAATCGTCAAACTCTGTTTACATCATTTTTAAACGTCTGCACAGCATTTGGTTCGTTTTAGCCGTTCTGTTATTATTTACGGTGGAGGCCATAACTCACATTTCTGCTGTTCCTAATGCAATTTGTTTAAATTGATTTGTATATAAATATAACCGTTGGAATTCCGCCCAAAATACATTCAGATATAACTCTATCTATATGTAAGCTAGTTCCACTTAAATTTAATTTTAGTATGTAAATTCTGTTTGATTCTCCGAAATTAAAGCTGCAGAATAAATCCGCCATCACCATATGTTATACATTTTATAACAATTTTTTGACTGGATTTTTGGATCAGGTTGTATAGTGCATTTAAAACGGCAGGGGTCCCGGCTGCATTCCCGGCGACACGTTGCGTCTCCTCTGAGCACGCTGGTCGACTCAGTCGGTCAGTCGGTGCCAGTCAGTCGGTGTACTCAGTCAGTCGGTGTCGGTGCAAGATGATGTTAGCTTTTTGTTTAGCGGAGCGCTCGCCCGACGGTAACCAATTGGGAAATTGTTTAATGGGCCCTTTAATTCTTTAAGCGGCTCTTAACTCAACCGGTTTATTTTGTTACAAACCAACAGATAAACTGAAGTAAATTGTAGAGCTGATAATCTTTGCAATTCGAATCGATATTTGAATTAAAACAGTTATGAAACGAAAATATGCCGTCGACGACAATTATGAATTAGGGATTATTTTTAAACCGTTTGTCGGTCGCAGCGCAAATTCGCTTAGAGCCATTAAAACCGCCATCGATCGTTTAAACCTACACGTATAAAAGTATGAAAAAAAAAACGCTCATTATGTATTTGACAGGAGGGCAAGCTCTCTTGTACATACGTCCAGTACAAATTGACACTTCACCTCCCTCTCGAGAGCAAACAAAACAGAGTTACACGAACAACGGGCTGAATTTCCACGGATCAAATTATACTAGTCTCTGTAGCTGCCAACCAGTGTATGTTGACCCGTCGCGGAGACAGCGTCGCAGGGTAACGGAGGTCTGGAAGTTTTTAAGGGTAAATATGGGTGGGAGAGCTCGTAGGGCGGCGGAGGGTGCGACCAGTCAGGAGCAGCTGACGTGGATTAGAGGGTGTTTTTACCTACAGTCTGAGGGTAGTATATGTTTTGGTTAGGTAACCGACGCGACGTCAATATCTATGCTTAGATATCTCTCAAGAAAACCGCCACGTAACTGGGTAAAACAAACTGCCGCATTTGAAATGAAAAAAAAATCTCGCAATTGTCGTCTCCATAATTTCTACACTCTTTCCCACACGTATGCTTACAGAATCTCTGAAGAATATTTTTTCATTTGAAAACAGAAGTAAATGTGATCTAAAAAACCATAAACACTCGACATTGGCCCAATTCGCTAAGGGAGTGCCATAGACAAGAAACTGAACTGAACTGAACTATGATCTCAATCAATCAACAACATTTAATTGTTTAATTCGTGTAAAAATGTCTTGTATTCTAGAGTATTCAAAAACACTATCAATTCACTTTTGTAAACAACAATATAGTGTTAATGAACAAACACATCTGACAGAATTAATTCCCGCATTAGATGCGGTGCACGCGAAAAGTACAGTCAACCCTTAATACAATGGGATAAGAAATACCCCGAGGGTGAGTCGGACACGGCTCGAAAACCAACGTTATTTGTAGTAGATCAATCAAGATTACGTCCAGTAATGCGAACAACCCTTTGCCCGCCGCCCGGCGCCCGCTGCACAAACTCCGCACTCGCGCCCTGATTGTTTCAATGTGTCAATGATGACGGATAATGTGGGAATTACATGCCCCGTGGTGACGCCTTACCTTACTTATAGTGTTTTTCTTCTCAACATCTCAGGAAGGAAATAAAATAGCGTAAGAGCTCTGAAAAATAAATTAATTTAATGATTAAATAAGAAAGCTAGTGTTAGGGATTGTCAATGCGGTGCCGGTTATACAAGTAAAATAAATAAAATAAAATAAAATAAAAAATAATATACTGTACTAGAAAGTACCATAAACAATGTAAGAATACAAACACGTGTTATACAAAAACTTTCGGATATTTTACATTAGTAGTCAAAACATAAGTCGACGATCAATTAAGGACAGATGAGTTTCTTATAATGAAATGTTAAATCGCTAAAAGCTTGCATTAATGCAAACATACGCGGCCGCGGTCCCCGCTCCAGCGTTCATTTCGACCCCCTTTAAAGTATTAACTCTAAAAAATTGTATTAACAAAGCCAAACACACATCCCTACCCGCAGATAACTTATTAAACATTGCACCATTACACTTTAATTTCTGACCCGCTGGGAGCCGGCAGGGCGGCGGGCTGAGGGCGGCGGGCGGCGGGCGCGGGCGACCGGCGTTTGGAAATTAAAAAAAAGGCAAAATAAGGGCGCCGAATACGCTTACTTATTCATAGCGTACTAGACGTGGTTATTTCTGCGCAAGCACACGCGCGCCGCCATTGTGCCCGTGCTGTACCGCGATTGGGGTGAGCACTGCTCTTGCGTTCTTTAACATTTGTTTATCTTTTGTTTTTTTTTCTTGTTTAAAACACTCATCGGCTTGTTTATTTTCAAATGGAGCGCGCGCGAGTGCTCTTGAGCTTCGGTAAACACGCACCGTTATGAATTTGTTGTTTGTTTGTTTGTCCGTCGTGTTGCGGCGCAGTGGCCATGGGAACGCGTAGGGTAGACGGCGACTCGATTGCGCATCAAATTAATACAGGATTCAGTGGCGAAGTGTTATTGTGAAGTCGTTGAAGTGTTCCATCTAACACCTCGTCGATAGTTGACTTATATAATATAAACATGATTTCTTTATGATAGACGACGAATGAATTGTGACACAATTCCGAATGCAAACATAAAATAGATAACTTATAAGTTCTCCGCAACATGTGCCTGTAAAGATTTTTCGTAGGGCACTTACCCAAAAAAATTAAAACATGTTCTCTAACAATAATTCGTTCTACAAAAGCTGCTTAAAAGCCGTCCAGTGAATGTAGGAATTTTATTAAAACGTTCTCAATCGCCTCGCTGTAAATGCTGTAAACAAAGTTTTTGCCGCGCTTATTTTTCGGGCAGATGGAGGCTTAAGAAATTGTGCATTGAAAGCAGATTATGGAAAGATGTTATAATAAATAAACAGCTGTCGCATCATAAAGAATTAATCCGTGAATCAACGTGAGATGTATCATCGCACGATCGTGAAAAAAAAATCACAAATCCTCGTTATACATTTATCGCTGCGATGCTTTTTGTAGCGCTTTGTATCGAAATTTAAAAAAAACCTCTTCATAATCCAAACAAATACAGATTATACAGAAATGTACAGAATAAATTTTTTGTAGTATAGAATCGTAAAATAGTATTTTAACATTTATTTAGACTGCAATTGTGAATGACGAAATCGTGTAAACACAGTCGCAAGGCAGTGGTCCTGAGTGAGTCATTACGCACCACCTTTATGGCAATTCCTAATTCCTGCTCGACCCTCTGATCGCGTTAATGGCCGAAAAACTGACCTTCTGCGTCGGAATGACCCCAAGGGACCGGTTAAATGGGTAACTAACGCGGTTATTGCTCACAATGTTGGAACTTCCGATTTGTTTTGCTTCCTCCCAGTCGTGATAGATGAATTAAGACAAAAATTTATCATCTTAACTTATGACAAAACAAATAATTTACTTTATGAGGTAGTGCCCATTAGTTCATATTCGAGGGCTGTGCCAACTGCACTTATCTCGTAACGAAAATGATTATAACAATCTAAAAACCGTCTAATATTGTAATGACATGGTCGCGAGCGGGAAAATTTTGACAGATCCGTCGTGTGATAAAATAAAAAGACCCGATGTCGGAAGATTAGGGGTCTGGGACGAGGACGACTGTCAGAACCGGATCACGCCTCCGTTCAATTAATAAATCAGGCCGGGGCCCGTTAGTGACAAAACTGGCATCGGTGTTACAGCTCACAAATCGTCGCACCCGCCGCCATAAATCAGACAGGAATCTTCGCGAGATAAAAAAAGGAACTAAGCAAATACCGAGACTCGGCGTCGTCTACCTGCCCTGTGCCCTCCTATCTTTTCAACTCCACTCGTATTAAAAATAAAATTTCCAAACTTCGGAGCAAAAAACGCACGAAAAACTATTCCTTGTTAGATCTATCTCCCTCTGATAAACACAGCCTGTCCCGCTCTAACCTGGATGAACGCACAAACGGACGGAGTGTTTAGATTTTTTTGGCCCGAGTTGAAAACTTTCTCACACCATGCGATTTTCAAGTTGACGTATGCGAATGATTTTTAATGTCTGCGCGTAAAATATTGCCGGCGAGATTTATTTGTGAATCTTTTTTTTAAGTATTGTGAACGTTTACGAAACAACTTCTTTACGATGCTTACTTATATTATTGATGTTTTCTTTATTTTTGTAATTGTGAAGTATTGACAGTGTTTAAATCCTCAAAATCATCACTCTAAGCTTAGATACTTCATACAAATAAGTTTAGTAAGTCGAAAAGGTCTAATAAATGGATTGTGGTCTGATTTGGGATTGTCAGGGTCAACGGACCGCGTCAGACAGGACTCTCGTGTGACGCAAGCGGCCACGATTCTAGGCTGCGCGGCCGCGACGCTTTTTTACTGAACACAACCAAACATTTCCAAATTCCTGTTATGAGTAAGTCAGATATTAACATATTTATGGGCTGAGCAAACAAAAGGCCAAGAATCAGCTCAAGAACAAAACCGAGCAAAGGGTTTTATTGAGCCGGGTTTATGGGCGCAATATTCAGTAGGAGAGGTTCTGTTAGGGCGATATTTATGGCTGTTTTTGTGAGGAGGCTGAGTGTTATTCCTCACAGGTGCGCATAAACGGATTCGTTCATTACGCGCTTGTAAACCGGTCACAGCACGTGACCTGACGCGACGAGACCCGAGACGTTCCACATCGTATAGTAATAATAAACTACACATCGGACCACCGACTACCTCAGAAGCCGTTCATCAGCTATCGATTCTTTAAAGCAAAAAGCGAACGAAAAAACTTCACCTGCTCGCCGGAATATAAAAACGTTATTAAATAGGAGGCGACCTAACTAAATTACAAAATTCAACCTTTACGCATTATAGAATAATTTACCATTGAATGTTGCACGCGATTATAAATCGTACGACAAAGATGACAAGCGTCATAATCGAGGGACGCGACGTGATTTATTATAAGCGAGCGAGATCGATCGACGGCATCTTAGGTAGCGTTGCAATGCTTTATTTTATCTCATAAATAGATTTTTTATAACAAATTACAGGGTACCACGTTTGGTAGCGATTTTGGAGCCGCGTGCGCTCCGCCGCACGCCGCCGCGCCGCGCCACGCACTGTGCGACCGCCATCTGAGCTCTAATGAATGACAAATAGAGTTTAATTTCCATTAATGCATCAAATAAACGTATTGATTATGAATTTTGTCGGTTCCGTTCTTATTTTTTATCGTCAGGTGGCGTAGGTATCTCAGGACGAACGGTATTTTGGCACACGCTTTCACTAAATAAAAAAAAACTCCAAAAGTCCTCCACGTCTCCAAGTCCTAGAAGTTTAGACCACAAAAGGACTTAGAAAAAGGCATTTATTCAATTACAGCGACAATGCAGTGTTTCGCCTGAAAGTGCACAAAGGGCTCGATGATAAAGGAAGGCAGGTAAACCTTTATGAATAGAGAACGACAATTGCTTTCGGACAAAGATTTTTAGGGCGAGTCAAAAGTTACGCTCGAGATCGTCGCTCGGTTTACGACCGCCTCGAGTCGGATAATAACATCTGCTTTCTTTTCATTTATTGTGACTTTAATGTATCTATAGAATTGTCCTATGCCATGGAAATAATTAACAAAGCCGAGACGGTAATTATATGGGATAGACAATAATGGAACTATAAAATATCGTGTGAAGTGTTTTTGCTCCAGAACACCTAAAGCACTTAACTCTTTACCAATGAAAACAAACGTTTATTTACAAAATAAACAGAACATTTCCAAAGGATTTTAATGCTTTCCTATTACCATAAATCATCAGAAAATTGACAGTAAAATAGTTATTCACATACAAAGGGATTTAATTATCAAATCCATAATATGAATTCTTAATTTCAGACATTTTGTTTGTTTCCTTTATTACATGACTAACTGTCGTCCACGACTCCGCCTGCGACAAATTAAAAAAAAACCTTAATTACTAGTTTATGTTCTTAAAGACTGTGATCTACAGCTATGTAAAAGGTCTGGAGATTCCTTCTAACATCCATCCATACATCAATTTTTTTCTGTGATACGCAATAAATGGATAACTGTGCTTATATTCTTTAATTCAATTAATCTTAATTCATTATCGTTTCAATAACTATCTGAGTATACCGTAATTCAAAATATCTACTACTAATTTAATTTCAAAGCTTGTAATTATTGTTAACCAAGTATTTGTATCGATAATGTCACTTAAAACAACAAATAGTGGTATGGGGGCTTTGCCTTACGTTTTAGAAGTGTCCTCACATCCATTATTCAATCTAGAGAGGTTACTCAATTAAAACCTGCTTCTGTCTTAGTTGTAGTCACGATAGTCAATTTCAACTCATTACTTCCTAGTTTGAAAATAGTTAAAACAAATAAAACCTGTCAAATTCAAACGCCATTGGGCCAACCTTTAAGTTATACATAAACAGAACGCCTGGGAACAAAATAAAGAGTAGTTACATTAAAATTGGTGGTTTGAAGACGATATCGGTGGATCGTAGCTTATTAGCATTTAATTCGTGGTGTCCAAAAGTGGGGACTCCGAAGTGGGGGCTCCATGGGTCGCTGGCCTCACAAACGAGGCACTTCCTCGCCCGCGGCGGTTAGGAGCGCTGCTGCGCGGGGAGGGCTCGTGTTTATGTAACTTTCAAACGCCATCATTGATCTGGTGCCTGTTTGTATATAGCAATTTGATGACCGAGTTTTTTATGTTCTTTTCTTTTAATTCTGATATCGAATGTTATATTCAAAGACTATGAGAATGAGACAATTATAGTTAGACTTTAGTTTTAAGTAAAAATATTAGAGTTCGCAAACTATATTCTAAACATTTGTACAGAATATTGATTCTTATGTTATTGTCTATCTATAATATATAAGGTCGTAAATCGTGTGCTCACGCGAGGTATTAAACCTGTTACGTGTCGAATGGTTTTATTGCCCTCTAATACGGACCAGAGATGGTCCATAAATATTAGATACGTCTTCCGTATTTGTATATCGAATTTGTTCATTCATCAGATGTTTTTGATTACAAAATCTAAACTTCTAGCTTTACTTTGCAGATAACAGAGTATCGACCAGACATTAAAAACATTATTTTACTACCACGCTTAAATTTCAAATTCCATGAACATTTTTGCCTTAGCTAGATTGTAAGCGGCGCTCAACTAAAGGAAACAAAGTGTTTATTTTCGTTTCAGTATTGTGCCGTAAGTTATTATTAGAAATGAAGACAATTAATTCTCAGGTACTTAACTAGCGTATGTTAAATTATTTATAGACTAGTAACGTTTAAAGAAATATCAAGTAATTGGTTCTCAAAAATATATATTAAAATAGAAACTATCAGGGCTTAGAATCGATAAAGTAACCGAGCCATTAAAGTCTCAGAGATCTTAATCGCCTCTATACATTTAAATGTAAGGCATTCGTTAAACGGCGCGAGCTGGTGAATAAATTTCCGTCTTATTGTAATGCGGTAAGGTGTTAATTTGATTAACGTCTTGCAGTTGTTGCATTTGACAAGTTGTTTATAAGGACGTGGTCACAATGGCGACTGGAACCGGTACTATCAACTTGTATGGCTTTACGCAAAACATGTCATTAGACTTTTTTAATTAATGTAACAATGTATGCAATGACCACTGTAAGTAGACCTACACAAACAAACAGAACGGCAAATAATGTAATCATATTTTATTGGTTGTTAGACGCCGTGGTTCTAAATATAAACTTCGCATCTTGCTATAATTTCTTATGTAGTTGATAAAATTAGCCCCTAAAACATTTTAATAAAAAAACAAAACCGACTTCCAAACAAAATACATTAACAAAAACAAAACAATCTCGAAAAAAAAAAACACACTAAAAAGTAACGAAATAATTCCTAAAATTACTTAAACCTTAAATCTCACTTATTGTAGCTGTTATGTCCATATTGTACAATTATTCTTACTTTGATGTCGGTGTCAGCCGAGACAGGCAGTGATGTTTCTACATAAGGCTTTCTACATTTTTACCATTACTATTGACAATTGAACGTATAGTAACATTTAAGTAATGAATCTACCTTCACTGACACCATAAAACACACATAAAAAAAATAAAAAAAAACATACAGACGACTTGAGTACCTCCTTCTTTTGGGAAGTCGGTCAAAAATACCTACAAAGATAGCCTATTCATTGACATTTCTCTCAAATATAATACAAACAATAAAAAGTTATTGTTCGATAAACGAAGACTAACCCAACATATATCTACTAATCACTACAAGGATTATGAATGTACTTACTATGAATAGATCGCTGTAAATTGTAAAACAGAAGCTTAAAGTTAAATGTCAACTGAGTTTAAATATCAAACAATAATTACAATAAGGCATCTTTACTCTTTGTTAAGTTGCATGTCCTTGACGTGTGTAAATCAGCTATGAAACGACTTAATAGTTCAGATCTTGAACCGTTGAGCCACAGCTCTACCTGACCTCTATGCAGTTACAAATTGAGCTGAGCTACGACTCGGTTCACTGATCTGCTTCACATGCGAATTGCAGCTGATCTGCTAGTCATCAATTTGAATTAATTTACCCAAGACTAATCACTACACATTTTATTTTTAAGGGTTATTCTTCTAGTTTTATTTTAAAAGACATTCTTTTTTCAGCTGTTCTTGTCTATTAAACATTAAAATGAGTTTTGATGTAAGCAGGTACTCATTACCTTATTATAATTAAAATTTTGAAGTCAGATTGTAATCGTTATTAATTCGAAATTTATTAATTAATCCGACCTTTTAACATCGGAGGCGTGATGTCGTGTGCAGCATACAAACTAGTGTCGGGTTCGTGGCCGGGCCGAGGTGGTAACAAATATCTATTAAAAACCCGGCCGCCTTGCATAAGGCGTGTGATGGTATCGCATTTCCGGTCAAACTAGGTTCAAATGTCGAAAAAACTTACTCTGTTACTGGCAAAGATTATGGAAGCAACACAAAGGTTAATTTGTAAAAAATACTTTTAAATTAAAAATATGTTATTATGTAATTATCTTATTAAACGAAATTATTAATTAAATCAAATGTTGCTTTTGAACGAGTAAATAATTAAATAATGTCTTGTATCTTAATAACACCAATGTTAATGATACAAATAAATTACAACTAATAGGATTTTTATATTTAATTGAACCACTCAATAAATAAATATAAATTTTAATTAAGCAATAATAATAGTTTAGGGGTTACAAACGTAAAGTTTATAAAGCTTGTAGATTATCTATAAAGTTGAACAGTGCACGTGGTGCAACGTGTACGCTTACTTAGTCTATGAGTGATGCGAAAGTGCTGCCACCTGTGCTCTGCCACTCATTGTCTCGCCTTCACTTTTAATCGACTTACTAATTAATTATTTTTTGTACCACAATACCTTTGTGTACAATATAAAACTATTTGGCAGATGAATTTCTTGTCTGTTGTGGATATTTTTGTCAATGATATTTCATGACAAAAACAATCGGCAAATAATATTTTTTTCAGAAATTGTTTTTGTCATGTTTTTCACAATTTAATTGCAATATTTCTCTGTCCACAGATACGCCAAGAAAAACCTTATTACATAGCGGACCCCGAGGTCGACTCATTAGTAAGTATCCGACGATTTTATATCCCCTAAGATAAATAAAGTGGGCCCGAGTTTAATGCGCCATAAAATAGTTAACATTTTATACTTCACATCTCTGGTTAATTTACGATTTGATTAGCTCAGGCCGGGACAGCAGGTAACGTTCCGGGAACGACAAAAATGGAGATTAAAAAATGTCCATATTGTAGCGTAGTGTCACTCATAAAAGAACGGAATCGCGCCGTCCCCCGCTGCTAGCGGCTCGCAGCTCGCAGCTCGCGGGGAAAAAAAGCAAAATAATAAAAATACGATGTCGGCCACCCACCGCCGCTATTCGACACGGGTACTTAACCGATTTTTAACAAATAAAATCTAAGGCATTACGAATCAGGCGCAGGCGCAGGCGCGGGTGGGGCGCGCGGGGGCGCGTGCGGCACAACTCTCGCCTCTACCATAAAGCGACGTCGATCGGCATTGTTCTTGTCTGTACACGGAACTGTCTTTTAGTATCATCTCAAAGATTTCTTGGAAGGTCAGCTGTTTTGTATATTACTCAAAGGACATTTAAACTTTGTCAAAGCAACCTTCGTGTTGTAAATTAAGTCGATTTTGACAACTACTATTGTAATATTAACAAATAGCTCAAGCGCTAACAGATGCTAATAATAGTCAAAACAAACAAGGCAATAGCGATAATTAACATAAATCAAAAGCGACGGTAACGAGGTAGGAACGGTAGCGGCCCGTGACGCCATAAACCTCTTACCTGCCGCCTGGTTGCTGCCTGCGGGCCTGATAAGCCCGGCCGCAGATAACAGACACACACAACATCCGGCCGTAGCAAACTTGTACACATATAAGTAAATTTACTTGATGTTTTTGTGACCGTGACATGTGTTTGCGCCTGTACCATGTGTGTCTACACCCTTACATCGCGACGTGTTGATTTTTATATTTTTTTTCAATAATCGAAATCTATCATCGATACCATTAACCTGCCAGTACTTTCAAATGTAATGACCGAATAAGCGATTGCTAAAGTTACCGATACAATCGAATGCATAACATTAGCTTTTAATTTGTCGATCTGTACACAGCAATAGTAATCCATTCTTAATTCGTCTTCCCTATAATCAGTCTCATATAGAGTGGGAGATCTTTAGAAATATTGCTTATTATGCGCTCCTTAAGCCACCATTATCATTTCAATGGATCCTTTGAAAAGACACCTCTGGAGCGATGCCTTTGCAATATACAATGGTACAAATTACAACTCTAGTTGTATAATTATATAGTTTTGTGTGCAAATGTTAGATTGTTGCGATCCTTGTGTCAGGGTGGTTAGCTGTTGTTTTTCTGCCTCGAGTGTTTGGTTATTGTGATAAGGCTTTGAACGGCGTCGTTATAGTATAAGGTTCGTGTTACGTCACCCAACTTCAAGTGGCCGTTGACAGCTATGCTTGTTTGTCGATTTGTTCGTGATTAACTCGCTAAAGCAATAACGTACTTCTCAATTAGTTTAAATTCGATACGGTTATTTACTACTTGAAGTTTTATATGAATTCATCGATTTTTTTTAGATCTTACATAATCTACTTGTTAACATTAGGACGGTCTTGGAATAGTTAAAACCCGGCTAAAGAGGAATGTGATATAAACGCACACACAATACTTGAGAGGCAGAGTTTTTGTGGCGTCGCGTCGCCGTACAAGTTATCAAATATCAACAAAGGAGACTTTAAGTTTTTTAATGCATTAAACTAATATTGTAAGTTCGGCGCGGGCGCAGGATTTGTTACGGCAACTAAGGTGACTATGTGATTCGGAATTCGAGGATAAATCCGCATTTTAATTGATATTCATTGAATAACAATCTTTTATTCTTATTTTATGGTGAGAAGTAAAACTGGTACAATCAAATAATCATTTGTTTAATATTGGCTTAAGACATTTGGACATTTTTATATCAATTAAAATATTAGCAGATTATCCCTTAAAATAGAGACTTATATTCACCCTATTCTGGTATCGCGTTGGTTAGCAGGCTATTTGAACTTGTCACATCTGTGTTTGTTCTGTCAGCTGAGCCCGCACAGACATGCAGACACGCGGACAGACCGTAGACAAGCTCCCGGCTCTAAAGCAAATAAGCTCCCAGTTACTTTTAACATTTGAATTAAGTTATCTGTATTAATATTAATTTTAAATGTGCTCTTTTTGATTAAATCTTAAAAATACCGAAGTTTTGACATCAAAGTGAATTGGTTATGTAATCAAATTAAGTTGTTAAAGAGTGTTATTTTACTTCTACAAATAATTGGTTAATGTTAGTTCATTTTAAACCAACAAGATCAATAAAACCTCTTTAAAGAGTGACAAATCATCTTGTATAAATTGGGATAGATTGTCTAAAGTATGACTGTCAGGTCAAGGGCTCTTCTGTGCGTGTCATCCGTGTCACAGAGTACAAACGACGGTAGCTTGTGTAAGCTGCACGGGTCTTAGACTCTGCAAACAGCGGCCGCGTGGCCGTCAGCGGAGCCCCGTACTGCACCTCGCAAACAAACAGGCAGCTATCTGGCCGCCCGCGCCCTGCCTGCGCAAATACTCGGGGGTGGCTGACACATTCCTTTAATTGATATTGCACCTCTTCACGTTTATGTCGCCCTGGTACTTTATTGTATTCCTTAACATATTTTGGTACAATAAAAAACTGTTAGTGTATTCTAAGGTTACCTATCAGCTATTTTTATAGATTTTATTTATATTATTTGTGTATTTAAAATGCATCTGTTTTTTTTAAATCGCAATGAGGTCGCTGAAGGCGCAATCAGAAACAAATCAAGGCGCTATTAAAACGGCATTAAGTGCAACATTTAGATACGTATCGATTAAAAAACTCACTGAACATTCTTGCAAGTAAATCGAAAGCAAAACTGAAACAGAGTGCATTCGGCTCTTAGAATGAACTTGTAAGACTATTTAATGCAAAAGATTTAATAATGAATTCCCTTCTGTCTATAGTTTACAAATATTCGAGTCTTTAGGTAGAGCTATGTACTTGCAAGTAATTGTTAGTAGAGCGTTGTTCGGTTCAGCACAACCGATACAGGGTACAATGGAGGCTGCACATCCCTACAGCCCGTGAGACAAGCATTGTGCTGCATTGTAGCGAGGCGTCCCCCTTGCAGCCAGAAGCCAATTGTCTGCTAAGCTATTGCGCTTTTGGTTCGGCCCGATTAGACTTGCTGTAGGTGACCTAAATTACCTCCTAATGTTTATGTTTGATTCCCTATTTTAAACTGGAATGTATTCAATATTTAAAAATCAAGGCCATAACAGTGTTATTTACTGATCACTTGATCGTAATTAAATTGTCAAAATTAATTGTTAAATTACTTGACTAACAATTTTGTTTGTTTTCAGATGGTGCAAGCGATACAAGTCCTACGGTTTCATCTATTAGAATTAGAAAAGGTTAGTTTTTTCATCTTTTATAAAGTTGGGAATACATTGAGAGTCGGCGCGAATTGTGGAACCGGTCTCCGGTGTTTCTGCTGTAATAATATCGTTGCGATCACCCGAGCGGGCGGATTCGGGCCGGGTTGTCGGGAGAGCGGCGCACGCGCACGACGACACGCAGCGGCAGTGGAAACCGAGCCGGCGGTCAGCTGTGCTGGGCGAAACAATACGGCGCCGAACGCAGCTGGGGGGAGCCGACTCTGGACCGGTCCTGCTGCTTGCGTGCGCCGAATTACACCAGCCATCGATAGCTAACGGTACGGCCGCGGGATCCCGGACTGTCTGCCTCTCTCCGCTCCCGGCCCCGCGACCCGCTAATATGTGCGTTATGTTAATTAGAAAGAATAAAATTCAAATCTCCGTCCACATACGCATGCATGGCCGCCGATGAATTCCACTTGTCAATATTATGGTCACGTTTCGACGAAACTAGTTCCACTAACGTCTGTATCGAAACGAACGATCTCGAGAAACGAGATCCGCGGCTCTCGGCTCTCGGCTCGCGGGCGGCGGGCGGCGGGCGGCGGCTGCGCAACGGATTCCATAAAATATCCGGCGCCATTGATCTACTGCGCGCGAGGGGCCGGCGGATTCGTTAAAAACCGTACGCGAGTCCACACAAAAAGTCTCCGTAACGAGATAACCGGTAACGCGACACCGCACTACGAATCGCCGCCGCTAAGGATAAAGGCCGCTTCAAAAAGAAAAACAATATCCCGCGTTCTGAATTTAAAAATACCGGGGCGCGGGAAGCAAATTCCATTTTCGAAATTTTGATTACGAAAATCGATTACCGAGGCTATTTATCGATTTTTAACTTTTCTTAACATACAGAACAACAGAAAGATTAAAAATGATCATGAGATACTATTGTTGTAAAAAAATCTAGGATCGATTTTTATGAACGAATAATTTGTTCACGTATTGTAGTTAGCTAGATGTGTCAATAGCCGCGCGTACCTGACTCTGTGTGATCGAAAAAGACGTCTTTTATTCTGTTGCTCATATCCTATACATGTCGGCTTCTATCTCGTCTACGCTTTTTGTCGAACCAAATCGATGAAAAAAGATTCCGTTAGTTGGATCCATTTCCGCTTCACTGCGCGACGTCCACAGGTGATGTTTTTAAAAGCTTTAAATAATTAAAATCGAAGAAAAAAATCCACCGCGCGCTCACAATGAGACCTTGTTAAGGTTTTGTTATCTTTTGTTGTCATTTGTGACGATTGCGATGCGATTTCCAATCGGCACAATGGCGCCATCTGTGCATTGTTTATTACAATGAAATGACATGCATAGCGACCCTGATGAGTTTCTGAAGATCTTTGTATTAAAATATTCAATAACATTTTTGATTTATGCTTTTAATATTTTAAATGTAGCCGAGGGCCCCGCGGGTCGGCCGCGTCGGGTTGTGCGATTGGTCTTCACTTGTATGTCGTTTTTTGTGAGCATCGGAGCCTTGAACGTTCCCTAATTACCTGCCGCGGAGGAGGAGGGACCTCAAATCAAATGTGGAATTCGTTAGACGACTTATTGCTTGTTTTACTGACACTGTTAATCAGCGGATGGTTCGTCGCGTTAACATTTCGTACGTAATTTTATTATAAATACACATCATAGTCCAGAAAACGTTCAATATTTAATATACATTGATAATAAAATAGTATTTAGGGTGTACCTGCGGTGCGATGTGAGGTGTGCGGTGTGCGGCATATTAATGGCCACTGTAAAGTCGCGGCCAAAATAAAAACCAGTCCGCTGGTTTTTTTGTTTCATATTTTGTTTCTAACTCGTAAACGTTATCTGTAACAACGTGGCTAAGTGATTTACGAGCCGGGTCAGATTTGTTAGTTTACGGGCCGAGCCTCGAACCTGGTCCCCGGTTTACGACCGCGCGACCGCTTTTACAACTCCAATACTCACGGCCGCGAGTGCTCCCTCTGCCGTTTTAATTTCGTAACTATTCACACGTTTAATTGGTTGATATTAATTAATTAGCGGAATGTGGCAACGCAGCGCCGACATATAAAGCTATCGGTGCGAATCAAATCGGCCGCTGTGCGAGGGAACCGGTCTTTAATTATTTGTATTGAAAATATTGCTTCTTGGCTCGCGATCATAAAAAAATTTGGAGAAATCTACAAGAGATATGTAATAAAACTGTTACTCGAAATAAGTAGCTGACAGTCCGTCATAAAGACGTAAAATATTGTCAATGTGTCTGCAGAATTCCAGCAGTGTTTAATAAGTGTGAACAAACGCAACGTGGACGGTGAAGTCGCCATCACCTAATTAACGATCATCACCGGCCAATAAAATATTTGTGTATATGCATTTCATTTCCATCTCTCCGATTGTATCTTATTAATGCACTCATCGTAATGGAGGCCGATGTAACGTCCAGAGCGACAGATAACAAATTCTTTATAACGCTCAAAACACAGATAATAAAAGTCGAATTTAAAACATTTTTGAATTTCTAAGCGAAATAGCGTTCTTCATTTGAAATATTTTTTTGTAGCCGAGACGCGAACCTATCAATCCGAGGAACAAGATATCAAAGATGTTTTGAGCGGGTTTATTTATGCGCTACTTACGGCTATTACTAGGCGGCCGAATAAAAATTAATTTAGCAACACTCACGGCGCCCACTCGGTCGCGGCGGGAAAAAACCCTTTTAGTTGCGACGCGAGCCGCGGCACAGATTGTGAGATCTTATCATGCCCACTGGCCACTGCCCACGCTACTTCCATCGAGACCTCTATTAAAAACTTTAAAAATAATCCGCTTTCGTAGTACGGTTGGCGTTTGAGAATTGCCCGATCAAATCCCATTGCGTATCTGCTCGTTTCGTTCACGCTCAGAATTATGTGAACGAGTTTTTTGTTTATTTCAGTATTTTCTATTTGTATTATCTAAATATCTAAAGAGTTAATAAATTTATGTATGAATAAGAATTCCCGCTTTTCTCTCATTCATAATTACAACGATCTGATAAGAAACATTAATAATTATAAATCCAATTTGAATTTAATATATCGCCAATATAAATCGGTTGTTCCAATCAAATCTGAATAAACCGGATACAAAGATATTTAATTTCAAATTAAAAGAAGCTCTATCTGAAAACACGCCATAATTCAATCTCCTTTTCAAATGTAACATTTCTGGAAAAAGTTCGATCTTCCAAAAGATTATCGAACTCGACTCCGGAATGCCGTGATATCTCATTAAAAACGCCGATTTAACAACGTCATATCGCACATGACATACAAACAATTAAAACTCTACACATTTAAGACTTAAGGGTTAATTTTGGTGATCGCTGGCCAGATTAAAATTTGAATTCCCGAGAGTTACGATGTCAAATCTTATCCGGTGTCACTAAATCGTAAATAGTTGCTCGGGATGAGCGGCCACTCGCCAGCTCGCCACTAGCGCTTACACCGTCATTCTGTGAGCTTATGAAAGCGCTCTCAATCATCATTTGACATTGACAGCGCGTTGGGGCGCGTGGAGCGGGTAGCGGGTAGCGGGGTGGGCTCATCCTCTCTAGTGTCCATAAAATTCACGCGGCAATAAATATGAATTTCAACGGTCGGCTGTAAAAGTTCAAATTACGATAAACAAACTACAGTATTTGGTCGCGGGATAGTTTTTTAACGGGCCGATGCGTGTAATTTAGAAAAGCTGTCGATTAGGAAATTAGTGTATCGAAGACGTAATCGGCTGTCGGCGCTAGAGGGCGCCGTTTCCGCTTCCGGCGCGAGTTCTATTTTCAAATCCGCCGAGAAGACGCGTTCGTTTTTCGAAAAGCTTCGTTTTTTCCGTGGCCACCTGCCTCTGTTTTATTACGCTGCAGCGCGCGAGCGCTGTCGAAAAATTTCTTTAGTCTTTTTATTGCTTTATGTTAATTTAAAAGCTAATTATGCCTATGAAAATTTATAAGGTACGGAATTAATACACCGTCGGGGGTCGTATTTATGACAGGCCGGACGTAAAAAAATGGTTGAAACGTATTTTTTAAATTCGCGTTTTTGAGTTTTCGGACGGGCGACAGTTGTGCCCCGCGCCCCCGCGCGACTCTGAATGTATTCCCTTCCTGTCTCTGTTGCATGTTTTTTGTTATCATAAATTTATTTCATTGTTTAGTTTGTTGTCTATTGCATCCTCAAAGGACATCGATCTTCATACAATAAAAGTTTTATATTTAAAAATATTGTCTGGATAATTTCTACTTTTTTCCTGCGAACTTTAGTTACTTGCAAGTTACTTCAGCAATAAAAAACATTGAGTAATAAAAATGCATTAATATTTATTAGTTTACATAAGTCAGTCAGTGAACTTGACAACTGTGTCAATTGCAATGATATAGGAAACCGATAAGTTAATAAAACATTAATTAACATCGAGGGATACGATAACTGCTGTTTGTTTTGGAGCTCGCAAGGTGTCACGTTTGTCCCGCGGCCCGCAGGTGTCGCTGCCGGCTCGTAAACTTTATATCTGCGGACAGTGTATCCGTGCCCTTAACAAACACCTTATTTGCATTATAGATTGTAGAACTATTAACTTTTGTTAGTTTCTCATTTTTTCCCTTGCTGCTCCAGTTTTTAAGTATTTCTGTACAGGAAGTAAATGCACATCTGATTTGACGTCATACTGTAATGAAGAGACAGGTGATGTGTGTAGCGTGTACGTAAAGAAGGTGTTGCAGTACCGGATAATGACACGTGTACTGTGTATGTGCAGGTTCACGAGCTGTGCGACAACTTCTGCCATCGCTACATCAGCTGCCTGAAGGGCAAGATGCCTATCGACCTGGTGATCGACGAGCGGGAGTCCGCGCGGCCGCCGGACGCCAACGGCGAGCGGTCCGCTGCCGACAGCGGGCACGATGGAGCCTCCACGCCCGACGTCGTGAGTACCCCCTACTCTAAGCCCCACCTGATTCAGAGGCGCGATCCCCAGCTAGCACCCAGCTCCACCACGAGCTACCTCGTGCACCCCTGCTCTTAGTTTGGCCATTGCAAAAACGAAGTACGTAAAGGGGGTGCTCGCAAACTAGTTCTTATATTCCGCCTCCCTTGCTTTGTAACGCGGCGTCCGCCCTCCGGCGGCCGTCGCGACGTCTCCTCCGAGGGCCCGAGGGCCCAAGGAAGCGGCGTCAGCTTGAGTTCCTTAGAACAAATCTTCGTTTTTGCAATTGGCCAACCTCTTAACACTGTACGAATCTTTCGATTTGACATTGAATATCTAATTGAGTTTCAAAATTACCATATCAGACACGATACAGTGAAGGGGTGTCTCAGGGTGCGACCAGACTCACGTCGTAGTCGAGCCGGTCTCGGGCCGTTGCTCTATTGTTGGAACACAAAACATTTGCGCCGATGTTCGAAGTTTGTTTGCGGAATTATGTATACGATTAAAAAATACGTAAAACGTTGAATGTAATATGTGTATACTAATTGTAGTTATAAGTAACCACTAACTCCTCTCAGCGACACCACACTGAGCTTAGTTTTAACTTAATTAGGTATATTGGGATAACTATTTGAAAACGATGTATACGTAAAAGATACAACTTTAACTTGCCTAAGTGAGATAAGGATTTTACTTAAGAGTTTTAAATTATTGTCATTGATTTAAAGGTGGTAGATAGTAGAGCGTTATCGTTTCTGCTAGTTCAATATAATACGTAAATAGCTGATATCCGCCGACTCATTTACCGACCGACGGTTAGATGGCAGGTAACTAATTAGTTAGTTGAAACAGATATACGTACGCAGTATACGCTAGGTGTAATTAGGTGCCGCGGACATCCGCAGGACATTATATGTATGTGCGTTATTATTAGAGAACTAGATGCTTCTACAGAATTAATACATAGTGTCGAGCTCTTTCCTTCTCTGCGATTAATGAAATTTTTGAATAGTTTAGGCTGGGTTGTTGTATTTTTGTATCGCACGAAATGGATCAGGTTCGAGTTATATTTTTATGGGTATCAGTAATTTCTGGGTAACCCTACACTCGCCGGCACTGCGACCTGCCCGCGAGAACAGCGGTGTTCGGCGCGAGGGACCAATGCGCGACTCGCGCCGAGTCCTACACTCTGTTTAGTATGTTAGGTATATTTTTGGGCGTTGAGACTGAATTGTTTTGTTTGTGTTATATATTATTTCTCGCATTGTTAACATGGAAGCCATAATTATTAACCTTATGTTTGCCACATTTGTTGTCCCGAGCTCGGGACGCCTCGCGCTAATTATTAGTTACATTTTGTCTGTATATGAGTTTTTAACAATAAATTTTTGTCTAGTTGGTTCTTATCTAAGTTAGGCTAGTGGCGGTATGTTCTAATGATGTTCGTAAACTTATTTTTTCATAAATCTAACTCATAAATGTATTATAAATATGCTATGGTGTACGTCCATCTTGTATATCGATGTGATTTTGATTTATTAATTTTATATTTTTATTTTACTCTAAACGGATTAAACAATAAAATGTTCTGTTTGAAATAATACTGCAGTTTGTTTTACTAGTAGTACTAGAACACTCACACTTACATACAGTCCTCTTAGTTGGTAATGAAAGTCTAAACAACAAAGAACTTAAAACCGGACCACCAAAGAAGCAGGTGACTGTCCAACAAATTGCCATGAAAATGACTGAAGATTATCCGACAAGTTAAGTGAAAATCTGAAAATGTCTGAACTTGAATAGAGTATATTCTTTTACGAGGGCGTCGTATTCCATAAAGCTTGCGGGTCCCAGCGGCGGCGGCGGGGAGCGCAAATTGTTTCTTTACGACGCCCCGCGCGCTAATCTTTTGTACCTCAAGGAAGTCTCGTAAAAACCACGGGAAAATCTTTTCGAGAGCTTTTACGTTACGATATGAAATTGTCAATGTCATTTATCTTTTATGCTACCGGTGCCGGTTGATTGGCCTCGCGGTGGCGCCACAGTCGCCGTGTCGCCGTGTCGCCAACACCGTGACCAATACAGACTTAATAGTATTTCACAGACATCTTTATCGTTCAATGCTATCATTATTGCCTATTAAGAAGTCTGCTTTATAAAAAAGTTTAAATTAAATTAAAATATCAAGCCTGTGCCATCAGCTAATTGATAAAAAAGTAATAAAACTATCCTCATCAAATTAATCTCATATCGTTTAATATTGTAAATCCAAAATAGCATCTTTGTTTATCTGTAGATGTACGAGTAGTTGACATAGTATAGACAAGTTATGTTTTTTATCTGTGGAGTACAATAACAGTAAACGGAGTGTCAGCAATCGACGCACAATGAATAATGTAGGAGCGGACGTTTCCCCCCGCACCCGCGGAGCTGAGCAATAAGAGAAATAATAAAATAAGGGGACAAAGTCGGGATTGGCGTCGGGTTAGGCAATTCGTCACGGGCTGAGCTTCCCTTACCCTGCCTACCCTGCTTGCGCGGCCAGTCTCCAGGATTACCACACATTTTTTCATCATTCGCCCTCCATGCGTCTGTTATGAATCTATTGAATTCGTTCCATAGTACGCCAGACCCGCTACAGTTTCACGCTACAAATATACATATATTTTTTTATTTTGATACTCCTGTTTAAGTATAGTAAACACTATCGAGACAATTATTCACGGTATTAGTATAATGTAGAAAGGATTCTATGGATTTCTTGTTTTATGTATTAAGACTAAGAACATTCAAAAGTTCCAAAATTCTTAAAAAAAAATCCTCGAGAAGGCTAATTGTTATGTACCGCACGCGGTCGTCTCGTCCGTCACTCTCAGCCCCCGACTGCTTTATTACATTGTAAATTCTTGTTAACCTCCTCCATTTTACATAGGACCGTAGGTGAAGTCTAGATCGTTCCATAAATCCTTCTAATTAATTCGCCTGCAAATAGCCGCGCAATTTAAACGCGCAGATTGTAAGTCGTTGCTTTATTTGTGTGCGCCCGCTGCGTGTCACCGCCGCTGGCCGCTTCACATGTCACATTTTGTTATTCACTGAAGGCGCTGAAGTTCACTGCGCATGGTACAATTTAATTCAAACACATTTTCACAAGATTGTGTAACCGAAGTGATTCACACAGATCAAAAGAGCAGAAGCTCGCAGTTCTGTCAGATGCCTTACAACTATTAATATCTTGCCTCGTCAGCGCTATAACCTGGCCACTCTCATAAACGCCGACCTGGACGCCGCGCCGGGACTTAAACATGTCAATTTTGGCGCCAAAACGGCAAAAAGACGCCGCGTGGCGGTCGTAAACCGTCGCTTTCAAACTGGCCGATGTCCATTGGACGCAGCGTGGCCAATCTGCGGCCGCAGACAAATTTTACGAGCTCGCATTGGCCGCCGTGAGGTTACTTATTTACGACACTCCTAAGCTTTAGTCGCAAAATTTCTATTAATAAATTAGTCGTAAATGCCGTGTAATTTATTATCATGGCGTTCTTGGTAATTATTTCCTTTATAAGAACAACATCGGTGCGGCTTGCTCGCGTCGCGTCGGCTCGCCTCGCGTGCGCTTCACTTTTATTATTTGGCTTTTCAAACCGCACAATTTCCCTAAGATTTCAATTTATACCTTGTTATTAACTACAAGATTAATAGCTAAATAAAACGTAGGACTGACAACATTTTAATACTTAATTATCACTTCATCTTAAGGATAACAAGAATGCCACACGAAGCCAAGTCTCGCGCCCCAATTGCCGTCATCCGGCTAAGCATTTGATGGCTGTCATTTTGAGTTTCGTTTCATTTTTTTACACCGTATACTTTACAAAGGGCACGAATTAATGTAAGGAGTGTAATAATAGGTTCCAGCCCGCTGGGAGGTTGGACCGCGGGGCGCCTATGTCTTCATTCGCTTCGGGATTGATTGTTTCGCCATTAGTCGTCGGTGCTGTCACGGCTGGCGGACGCAGGAGGTCAGATGAGGATAATGATGGAGGAAGTATCATTGCATCGTTGGATATCAATTTATAAACGCTGGTTGAATTTTATGACCAGTTCCGATGGTAAATTTGCACAAACAACTGTCAAGTAAATAGAAGACCATTGAAAATTTGGTATTTGTATAAAAGATGAAGGTTATAAAAAGAACACATAAAAAGTAACAGTTTAGATACAACAGAAGCTTTCATTGAAATAACTTCTTAATAAACTTCTGATACTGTCGAGAAATAATGTCGATAATCGAGCAAAGGTCGAAACATCAATACCGTACTTGGGGATTTTCCACAAGACAAAACTCTAGCTATGTGTATGTTATGAATCATAATTTTACCATATTTCCGACGAATATACCTAAATGGTATACCAAAACACAGGATTAGGAAGCCTTATTTTAAGTTTAGAATCTGGCATACAGCAGTGCTGCAGTGGTGACACAAAATTGTTGACTTTGTTAGCGCCATTTTCAAACAAATGAACTTTTTCACATTTAGTGAATACTTTTCTATTCCTATTTCAAGTAAAATCAAATCAAATACCATAAAATATCTAGTCCGTCCACGTAACGAGGGATGTGCCGTGTACCGTAACACGTCGTGGGGCGTCTTCTATCCGGAAATTGAAAGGAAAAGAACCCGCAGAAAAACTGCAATATTTCCTTGTGGCCGGGCTTATTGTATTCCTGTGACGTCTACGGGGGTGCAGGGGCTGGGGGCGCCCCGCAGCGCCATTTGCCGGGACCAGGAAGATTTCCGCCCTCGTCTGCGTGTACGAGTGTTTGTACAAGTACCTCTTAATACATGTCCCACTCTAATTGATTCCGTTTGTACAAAACGCTTGTTTAGTTTTTTTTTAATACTTCTGTAAAGCTAAATATTTCAGAGAATCTCCTGGTGATAGTACAAATTAGTCGTATTATTGACTTTAAATGCAGTATTTCACTAATGTAAATCTAAGTAATTTTATAACTCTGTAGCGATGATCCGCTGTCTACATAAAATGTTGCAATAAAGCTAAATGCTGATGGTTTCAACAAACTCACACGTTACACATATTGGATTTGAATATTAAATTTGATTTTATTATCTTGAGTATATCAAGATTTAATACCGGCACGCGGCTACCGCTGACCGCTAGCCGCTACCCACTGGCCAGTTCCCACAGTAACACCGGGAGTTTGAACGGCGCGTTCCAAATCAAAAATTTGAATTAATTCCAAAAGTTCAATTATAGAACAGCAATCGGCTTCCGTAAGAGCACATTCTCCAATTAGCGATTGGTCACGCCCCCCCTCCCCAGCACCCCGCGCGCCCCCCGCGCCCTCTGACCGCTCACACACAATCGAATTATTTGAATTTGGAACGCCTCGACTCATATCACATGTATGGATTTTATCTCCCGCTACACGATACATCGAAGCCAATTTATCCTTCCGAAGAGAAATTTTATGCAAATGGTTTCAATTATCTTTGTAATGTTTTATTTTTAATTTTACTTATCGAATGTCTCCGTTCTTTTTAATAAGTAGCTGGCAGCAACAGTACAAATGTGACATAAAGAAAAAATCTCACAGCGCCAGAGTCCGCATGATTGACACGGAACAAATGGCGGGAATTTCAAATCAAACAATGTCACGTCGCACTTAACGAGATGGCAGGACGTAATAAAGCGGTGTCGTCATGCCAATTAAAAAAAATTATTCCCCTTAATAAGTGTCAATTCTTAACGAATGTGTGCATATACATGATTTCCACTTGGCACATTCCAAATAACGGCGTTTAAATTTATGCATCGGGAGCAATATGAACTTTATTATTATAACACGTAGAGTGCAAATCGGATTTCATTTTCACAGATTTTACGACTATTTTTATTGACATTTAGTGTAGCCGGTAAGAGTATCAATTGTAGTGTAATAACGTCTTACGACTTATTACGCTATCATTCAAAAGACGACCCTCTAGTTTTGAAAATAGAGTTGTAATTACATTGTGATAGACATGAGTTGCATTCTTTGTAAGGTGAGTGGGGTAAGCTCGTACGAAGCGAGTCGAAAACTAACGAAGTGGATGAGGCCATCAAATTTTAATTGTCCGTTAAAATAACAATGAACACAGGAGCATCGCATCGCTCGCGAATACAACAGATTACGCGAATGCTTTGATCAACTAATTCTAAAATCAAAATGTAAAACAATTTTTTGTCATGTAATTGGTATGAAATGGTGGCGCTGTTATCGCCAATAATCCTCAATGATTTACGACTCGGCTCGCTCGCGTTCAGCTGTAATTAAATTGTGAGCAATTAAAATATTATTCGCTTAATCTTAGAATTGGTTACACTAAGCGCCATTATAAGCACATAAGATTAGGTAGATTGTAAAATTATTTGAATTATTGTCTATTAAGATCATATTCACTTATTCACACACACAAAAAGGGTACTTCGCGTATACGTAAATTTGTTAATGTATGAAACGGCTTAGAGCCTAAACGACTGAACCGATTTTGTCAAATAAGGTGTCATTCAATTCGTCTCCTTCCTAGGAGTGTCATAGAGTATGTTCAAAAAACCTTCAGTAGACCTGTGAATTAAAATAAGATAAAAAAAATAGGAAAGAATCTAGTTAGATTATCACTCGAAATATACTTTTTTTTTATAAAAAAAAATATTTTTTTATTTTTTTGAGTATACATGTGATCTATTTGATTTAGTCAGTCGGTTTTTTGGTTTTTTTAAATAGACGTTAGTTTTTTTTTTATCTTCTTGAACTCAGGGTTTTCGTTAATTAACGTAGGTAAAATAAATGTTGTGGTAGGAGCGTGGTGGACCCCGTTTGCAGTTAATTTCGGAATGTTGGTTGGCAGTGGGCAGCGGCGGCGCGCACGTGGCGACACCGTGGTGCTGTATGACAATAATAAAATGTTGCCGCATTATTTATAGCGGCCGCGGCTGTCGCTCGCTGTGTCTCCCAACACTGCAACATCGATATAAACGGCGTCTTTGTCTGCTCGTCACACTTTCTATTGATTATCTGATCCCTGCCTTGTTTCATTTACAATTTACGGCTTTCCAATCGTTTTACCAATTTCATTTAACTGATATTCAAATACAATTACTGGCTATCTGTCGGTATTATGCATCTATTTACATGTGTGACTCCATTGAGTTGAATGATTGTATCATTTAAGAGCGCCATCTTTAAACTTCAATACAAAACAAAGACGAGATAAAAAAGCACAACAATTGAGCGATATAATAATATCAGAGCGTTCGAAAATATAATTCAAATTTCCGTGAGCTCATTCTGTTCGCCTGAAACCATAATATCATACTGGCATTGTTTTGTTCGCTCGGGATGCTCGCTATTTGCGGACGTCTTCTCCCC
>LD700013.1:5115239-5132640 GCA_003118335.3 Papilio memnon | reverse complement strand
TTTTATCCCAACTTGGGCTCGAAGCGTAAACTGTCAGAATCGGATCTGTAGGACGTTCAACTCGCAGTTTAGGAGTTTATGTGGTATTTTGACTGCTGCTTGTGATAAATACTTTTGTGTAGACTAGACAATACAGAATAGAGTTAAGTTTTCTATGGTTCTGTTTTCATTACACATTTCTATGTTGGATAGATGGTCCTAAGTAATGTTATTAAAAACTGACCATCCAGGGTCGCAACATGTATTTCGAAATGATTTCGACGTATCAGAGCCCCGGCTGAGCGGCTCACAGCGATGCTAATTTAAACGCATAAATTAAAAACGAAATGGTCTCAGCGACGTCGGGGAATGTGCCGTGAAACTGACATTAACAAGAGCAATGATAATTACATATAAATCATCGAAATCAGCGCGGCGATGCATTGACAAAACGCGGTCTATATCTCAAATGCATTTGAAATATGGCCGCCGCGTCGCCGGCGACAGCGAGTTGGCGCGCGCGGGCTGCGCTAATACAACAGTGATTGATTCCAACGGCCGCCCGCTGCCTGCTGCCTGCTGCCCGTTGCCTGCACTACAACCCACACACACACACACACACACCACTCGCGCAATAGATATTATGAATATAACCCTAATTAGCGTCGACTTATGAAAAATATTGAGCAATACTTTGGTACATTAAATTGCACTGATATTTTTATCTATGTGAGACAATGAGCTGCTCTCCTAGATCATGATGGCGTGTCATAATGCACTTTTGTTGATCATTCCAAGCAGTGTGCGGCCTGCACTTGACATTCGCGCTTATCCCTTCCTCGTAACGTCAGCTTTATGCAGCGGTCGTTTACGATCCGGCGCCGCGCGGTGACATCCGCCGTACAAACACCATAAATTATTCCTCAAATCACATCTGATGCGTATTACCCACTAGTCCTACAAAAAGCTCATGTATCTCTCGATCTTCACGCAACGGCAAATGTGTAACAAATAAATTATAAAATCAACGGCCCCAGTTTTTATATATCACGTGTTATTCTCTGTCATGCTCGCACTCGCGGCTAGTCCCATCGCTGTGTCCTGCTCTCTCACGAATTGTCGCGTCGCAGCACGCAGTTTGTCATCAACCGTTCTCTAATCGTGACGTCTGTATTGCGTATTAAAAGATTTTAAAGAGCATTACCACCTAACAGAGTGAGTTCGTTGCACCGGCCCGTGGCTTTTTATTCAAAGTTTTACTCATTATTTTTATGAAAATATTGCGTGACTCGCTAACTTTTATTCGAAGATCATCGCTATAGTTTTTAATGTCCGTTATTATGTTCCTGTTGTGGCTACACTTTTGAAAGAGTTTTGAGTTGTAAATCATGCATTTATAAATTAGATGCGTGTGAGGTTATTTTCAAACAAGGAGACATTTTTAGATAAAACAATTGTGTTATCAAGAGGGTAATTTGAAATCTTCCACATTGTGGTCAACGATGTGACATTTGAGTGTTTCAAGCTGTGAATTAAATTGCAATGTCCTTATCAATTATAGATGAGCTAGGTGCAGCAGATGCACACTCGAAATATATTACTCGGAACTAAACGACCTGCATTAATATCCTCGCTGCAATAAAATTATCATCAATTAACAAAAGCCCGACGAGACCTGAAAAGTACCGGTTACTTCTACTACAAAGGCACCCGCGACGAATTTAAAGTTAGATATTGGCTTTTAATTGTCTAGAAGAGTGTTTATGTGACTCGGATAGTTAACTCACACCTTAGTGGCCGATAAACCGAGTGGTTGGTGAACTTCCTTAACTACGTACTAAATTACAATTGGCTGTATCTCTGGGGTGTCATTTCTCTTATAATCATAAAGTTAGTAAAACATTTAATATTCAATGACATTAGTTGACAATATATTTTCCCATTGAATTAAAAGAAATAGCTAACAATTAGGCAATACTTCATCACTGGTCCAATTTCTAGGTCTTAAAGAAGAAAACAAAGAATAAAGATAACTGGTGGTTAATTAATTAGCTCAGAGGTTATAATTAGAGTGCGCAGCCGCGTGAGTGGAGGGGAGGCGACGGCGCGACGTGTGTGACAGATGGCGACACTGCGCTAGCGCAGCCGCCGGGCGCTCCGCCCCCGCGAGCCGCAGCCCTAATCTAATTAGTCGACTACGTCGTCGCTTTGCAGCGATCGCACTTCGTCTTGAAGCGATCCGCTGATCAATCTCGACCTAACTGTAGTACGTATATCACCCCCTAATCACCACCAATCCCGTTGATTTTCTCCACATTGATCACTTTTCTTAAATCTAAATCTCCCCTACTTTAATCTTACTTCTTACTATCTCACGAATATTATAATTGTGAAAGTTTAGATGGATGGATGAATGGATGGATGTTTGTTAGAGTTTGTAGCCTAAATAGCCGAACGGATCTCGATGAAATTTGGCATAGATGTAGAGGATAGTCTGGAAGAACACATAGGCTACTCACTTTTGTTTTTTTTTTAATTTCACGCCTACGGAGTCCCGGGCGTAAGCTAGTATCACATAATTACATAACTAAGAATGTATCCACACTTAATATTCTAAGAAATTTAATGCTGAGTTCATGTCAACTGTAAGCCTTCGAAATTCTATCCGCTAGCCTTATCTATGATCAGTTGAAAAATTTGGAAACGCAAGATTGTCCTCGAGATATTGTCAATCCAATATTTGACTTACAACTTTACATTTACCACCGAGTGACGGGAGCTGCGTATGACTTTGAAAGCTATTGTGATAGTAATAGAGGTGATGTTTGAGAGTGCTATTAGTTTGACAGTATCATTGTTACTTGAACACATAATGCTATGCTGGTCTCGTCGCGCGGCCGCGATTTAAACTCGTTTATCGGGCGTTGTGTCCGATCGCTCCCGAATAAGTTGGCGCGATTAATGGAAACGCGCTCTGGACGAATACCTTACACCCCACAGTGCTAATGAAGGAACTTAAATTAGACATTCTGTTAAGGCACGACACGGGACATTATTTGATAATTCATTAAACTAAATCTGATGACATCGTCAATGTCCGCATCTGGCTGTGATAGCTGTCATCGTTTCTTATCAGTCAATAAAGAGAGTTTAAAACAAGAGACAATCGTTAAAGAAGTCATTCCTTCGCCTAATTGATAGCCCTTTATTCTTAAACGTAGATTTAGGTTGTTTCTTGTTAGTATTGCAAAACAATACGTCCGTTACAAGTCCTGATTATTGTACGGTTTATTTATACAAAAAGTTAAGCTTTACCTATTGTCTTCCCAAGTTGGCTAACTTTGATACAGTTCTGATGACCGCGACGGCAACTTAAACTTCATGTATTAAGCATTCTTTATTGAGTCGTATCGGTCATTTGAAATTTTGATTCCAACGTTTCGGATTTTATTTGGCAAGTTCTGGGTACATATAGTTGTAAATTTATTCTGAAGACGAATCGATAGCAATTTGTAATATTAAATTCTTTTAACGGTACATTTCGATACTTTATAAAGACTATTGCCAGTACGACTGAACTGTGATTAGAATCTTGACTTCACGCAAAACATTAAATTCATCTCAGATATTATCCGTAAGTAGATACCAGATCAAGCTCCTTGCTTACAGAATTAAATGACAAATATATTCAAGTCACATTCGTTGCTTCTGCAAAGCTACCGGTCAGGTGAAACATACAGAACGGTTCTGCATATTGTTAACCATAACTTGCCAACGGTCTAGGACGCTGAGAAAAATGCAGTTGGCATTAGAAGTTGAAATCGGAAATTCCAATAAATACTAAGAAGATTAGTAAAAGAGTTAACTAGAAACCTTACTATGTATAGATAACGTAGACTTCACTCAACTAATGCAACCGATGCAAAGGCAGCATTAAAAATTGCAATCAGAAGGTTTCTAGCTACACAGCAACGTGCTTGAAGTGTGATAGATGTTACATTTGCTATGGATCTAGGAGCGTCGCGGTCTGTTGGCCGAGTGGCTGACAGATAGCGATCATAGCGCTGGATGCGCAGCACGCAGCCACGTAAACCAGATACATAATGCATGCCTCGTCCGAAACGCTTTTGGCACATTGACATGCGCGGGCGCAGGATTAGCTCGACAATTAGTTGTAACAGGACTGCGCACCTCGCCTTGGATTACAATGTTGCTGAGGTTTATTCAATGTTGGAGAATAGTTCACTGTAGATGATTTTGCAACTGTTGCTAACGATAGGAGATTCCAAAATTTGATTAAATTTTGGTTGTCGATCTCGTTTTCGTTGCTTTGCTGATTTTTACTGTAACTACTTATTTAGTTCCATTTGAATATTGTCTATATTTAGCCAGCGAAGTGCTGGGCGAGGTGCGGGGTGCGTGCGCGCAGGCAGCGCAGCCGTCGCCGGGCAGTCGCCGGGCGGGCGCCGCGCCGCGCCGCGAGCGCGTAATTCAAAATGCAAATATTGTGCACTTATAATACATTTAGTATTCAACCGACGGCGATGCAGGCCGCGGTCTACGCCTCTCGCCGGTTTTACTGGAGAATCATGTAAAAATACAACATTTTTATTCTGCACGCACACGTGCGATTGGCGGTTCCCATGCCTCTAATTTTCGCTGATCCATGTAAACTCAGATATTTGCCGGTGGACACGATGGACGAGTTGTTTCGGACCTGACGATTTTTTATGCTTTGACGTTACGTGATCAATGGCTATGTGAATTTCGTCTTTTGTGATCTGAACTCTAGTATGCAGGGCAAACACCTGCCTCACGCCAATGCCTGCAGCTAACCTATTTATTATATAAATAGAATCTTCAAATTAAAATCGAAAACTTCTCACTCACTCATTATATACCTCTAATATTTGACTGTAGTATTTCTGAATTAATAAATAAAAATATCTTAGTGGCAGGCGGCCGTCGGCGACAGTGAACTTGTCATTAGTAGAATCACTGCGAGCAGTCGTTATCTCCTACGTACCATCAACATATAAAAAATAAATGTTGTCATAAAATTGTCGTGCGATCACTCTCCAGTCTAATGAGCTCGTTCGTATTTTTATGTGACGAGGAGAGCGTATGACGCGCGACCTCATGACAGCAACGTCACGGCTGCGCGGCGCGGGGACGTCGCGGGGACGACGCGGGGACGCCGCGGTGAGGCCGATGTATCATAGCACTACACTCAGCATGTTTACGAGATAGCTACTTCCCTGCGACGCTCGCTTCTATAAAAAGGCGCTTCGTTAGCGATCCCCTCAACCCGCGCTCGTTGCCGCGCCAGCTATATTTATCCGGGAACGAACCCGGGACGTCGCACGTGTGTTCACTTAGCACTCGGTAACTTGAATAAAGTCTCCTTAAAGTAGTCTCGCTTTTTGTTTACATTTTGAGACGTACGTTTTTAATTTTAACTCGCAGAAGGAGTCGCGTGAGGCGGGCGGGGGGCGCGGAGGGCGCCGGGGAACTCGCCGGTCGCAAGAACCCGCCGCGGCGGGGATTCGGGAAAAAATCGATGTATTCATTCGATCATTGTATCGAAGGTCAATCGAGATATAAAATTAAAAAGTATAAGCGGGCGAGCGCGACCGGGATCGCCATTATTAAATTTCAAATATTACGGCGCTTGATGGATTACAATTTCAAATGTGCAGCGGGCCAGCGGGCCAGCGGGCCAGCGGAGCTGTCGAGGCCGTTGCTGGCCGCGCGCCGCCCTGTTCCGGCACCGCTAGCCGAATAACAATACATGCTAAATATTTGCACAATCTTAGCTGTTTATCTGAGTTATATTCTGAACTGATTCCGGAAATCGGCTCACTTAATAAAAAATAAAAACAACGACAATGATGCAAACATCAAAAGTATGATATCATTTTTTTTATATTGTATTCATTTTATTGATTAACAATAAGTTAATTTAAAAGTAATTGTATAATTGTGGAATTAAACAATAACAATAGAAGTTCGATTACAAATGTATTTGTGGGGTAATTACAAAATGGATAGGAATGCTGTCCGTCACACGCGGCCTCACAGACAGGACGCTTTTACACATAACCCTTTAATGTCAAAGACAATAGACAACTATTGAATAATGATAATCTATTTGACTTATAGTCTTATTAAAGATTAGCAAGTCTTATCAGAGAAGCTCTTTTAAGGTGCTAGTAGTTAGTAGATTTAAACTTTGGTCCATTGTATCAATCAGCATGTACATGGGTGCTGTGCTCAACAAGGTGACAAGCGGCCAGGCTGTCGTGAAAGTCGTTACAAAAGTAAATACATCTATAACAGGCGACACATTCTGTCCGTCTTTATCAGACTCCACTTATTTTTAACCTACATCATAAACGAGTGATTTATTCGTCTGGTGAGCGCGAGCTGACTCACACGATACTTTTTGTAACACGCACCGTCTTATTGGAATAAAGAAATGCATTTTTCATCGCTATCAAGGATAACTGTCTATTATCCAACAAACCTTTCCTGATTGCAGGCTGATTGCGTTTGGTTTTAATGTTTCTCTGGGTCTTCAGAAATAAAATAAGTATTTCGAAGTAAAACTAGAAAGATACTTAAGTGATTGTTTTACAAGCGATATAGTAAAGGAATAAGAAAATGTACATTGCGATTGGCCTTTTACATAACGTAGTCTACAAGAGGGTATGGTACATTTGTTAGCGGTGTCGCGCAAAGGACAAGATTCAAATCCACTCGAAAGCTCAATTTGCTCGGTTCGCAATAGTTTTGTTTGGAGCGGGGCGCGATATCTGCCCAACTATCTTGCAAATAATTCACTTGCGGTGCCCCGCGCTCACGCACACACCGACTCACAAAGACGATGACAATTGTAAATGTAACCATAATTACATACGTGTAGGGTTCGAATTAGATTGAATTGGTGAAAGGTTAGGCTGTTCTCGTCCACTGCGCGAAGGAATCCAAGCTTGAAGATGACCGCGCGACGATTTTGAAAATACGAGCAGTGAAATCCGAAAGCCAGATAGCTTTTTGCCGCCGCTCCGACTGGCCGCTTTTAATTATTGCGCTTGCTAATTAGGAGCCAGGGGTCCGCGATGCTTGCAATATGAACCATTAAAACTGAGAACATGGAATATTTTGTGCAGTCATTTATGTAAATATCGCTGTATTCCATGCAAGTGGAATTTTAACGTGTGATTAGCATATTATAAGTAGCCGGTGACGAAGATTTCACGAGAAAAACTTGCCGTCATCTTACTTATCGATGGCTGACGTAGTCTTCAATTGTTTTTAGAACGTTTAACCGTTGCTGTTTTGTTACTAACTGAAATTGTTGTATTATTTAGGGTTCTTAAATTAGTACGGGCCCAACGTCACCGGTCAGCGTCCAACGCGTCGTTCCTGTAGCACGTTTTATGACTTGTTCGAAGCGCTAACAGCGTAAAAACTGTTCGCTCCGTCGGTGTGTGAATTTGGCGACTTTTTCCTCTCCCATATTAAGTTGCAGTCCGCTTATCGCGGCCGGTACTTCATCAACAGACCGGGTTTTTCCATCTTAGATATCCAATAATCGATTGTGATGCGAATGTAAAAAACAGTTTTCGACTACACCAATAAAAGTCTTTGAATGTCTGTAGATTTTTATTGTTGCCCTTTGTTTTAGGGTTTGTATAAATTATGAGTTTTTGAGACATTTAGAGGATGTGTTTAGGTATTTTTATTGAAGGTCTGTAAATGTATCGATATTGATTGAACGTGAGAACGAAAGGTTAGGGAAAATGCATTTTATGACTTAATATTCGTTACGGTGTACGTAAGCAGATTCTGAGTATAACAACTGAGTGCTTTGTCGTTGCTTTAATGAACGTATCGGTTGCGGCGTCGTGTTACCTCTGCTACCTCGTTAGCTAGACATCCCCCCTTCTTCGACACCCCCGGGCCTCTCCAACCTCCCCTATAACTTTAACATCGACGCTATTGTCTCCCTATAGTATTATATGTAAACTTTAAAATATTAACATGAATTAGTAAATTCATAGAATAGAACACATCATTCATAAACGACAAGTTCATTAACCTGCGAATAACAAAACACTACTTGTTAACGTTCAACCACAGACAGTAATGTCTGTCACGAGGACGTATGACAGCTTCGGAAGCGACTGGTATCCGATGCATCGACAAGCCACGAGGCAGAAGACACGCGACAGGAAATAACACCGCTCGACGAGTGAATGACGCAGGTGACCGGGGAGCACGAGCTTCATTCAGTCGACGAGTGAATGAGTGAGCGACACAGGTGACGTCGGGCGGGCGACAATTTGTCAGGCCGGAGGCCGCCACCACCCCGTCAGTCAGCGAGCGCCGGAGCCCGAGGAATGGGCCCCGATGACGGCCCGCGAGATATATTCGAGCGACACCCGTCGATTAGGCCTCCTGCCAACCCGCAGCGCCGCAGCGACGTATCAACGAGTTGAACGAACCGTACGCTTTCAATTGTTTTCTTAAACGACCATCAATTCAGTTACATCGAATGCAAGTCGAATTGATTTACGTTAACAAAGCAGAAATTAGGTTCCGAGTTTTTACTCACCCTGTTTACCGATTTGATCGCGTTAGCGTTAAGTGTTCAATTTTAGGTAAATGCGATCGAGTCAGGTCTACCTAGTTTATAGAACTACAGTATTGTATTGATTGTACTTCAAGAATTAAGAAGTAATGACAATGAAGCTAGTGATGGCGCGCTGGGTGCAGTGGGAGGTCAGCTTGTACCGCTGGTGTCGTTGTTCTTGACATTTGTTGCTGGTGTCGGAGGTCGCGCGGACCGGGCCGCGGCCGCCATTAGCCTGGCTAATTGCGACACATCCCCTGGCAGCGAGAGCCACATCTTGGCACATCTTGGCAGCGCCGTCCCGCATTCTGGGTCACCGGCGCACGCGATGGCAAATTCAATTCTGTTATTGACTGATTAAAGTTTGTATTGTGATCATCGATCGAAGAGAAAACACGTAATTGTGTCGGTAAACAAGTTTTAAGAGTAAATATGTTTTTTTGTTCAGATCTCGTTGTTTTCGGTCGACGACATTACTTCTCTTGAAATACAACTTTCCAAAAATATATTTTTGATTGATTTATAGACAAACAATTCATACGGTACATGGTTTATTATTACATGGTTGAATGGAAGATGAGATAATAGTATCGAATGTAAGATGGCCATATACACTCAACCTGCATAAGGTCTAAGTCTACCAAATGCTTTCTCAGTTCATCACTCAAAATTGGAATGTTAATCACGGTGCATACATTAGCGGCTCCAAATCTAATTCTATCTTCGGAGATAATCGCTTTTTATTATTAAGAAGAATCGATATTACAATCGAAAAGCTGGTCCCTGGGGCCTGCGCGGGCGGCGGGACGGGAGCGGGGGGAGGGCAGACAATGGCCGCGGGCGCGCGGTTGATTTAAGGCCTCGTTATGAGGCTCGTAATGAGTTGCGCGCGCGCCGCGTCATTTGCATCGGCCGGATCATGTGCCGCCATTTTTAAATTAAAGAATTCCTCAATGATTTGTTCAGAGCCGAGCAGACACTCTTTTGCTTTTCTAATTAAAATATAGCCAGAAGCATTGTTATGCGCTCACGTTGCCTCGTCACAGATCGATTTGATTTATTTAGTTTTGCATCCGTTCTGAATGTTGTAGTTATAGAACCATCGAAAGCAATCAATGAAATAGAGGAAACTGTTATAGTTGTTTATCTTGATTTAATCTGACAGAGAAACATCTCGCCTTAACTTTATGAAAAGCTTTATTCAAACTTCTTTACATAACTCAAAACGAATTCGTAATTAACAGCACTACTTCAAATAAAGGAGTTCAAATAAAATATCATACAGCACAAAACCGCTACATAATTCTCAGTCTGTGATTTGACATTGATTTTAAGGTTAGGAAATAGCGTCGAAATATAATACTTTACAAATAGAAGAAAAGCCGACAGTCGATCCTCAGCAACATGAGTATGAAACTAACCAACTCCGGTTGTGAGGAGTCCCCGAGGGATCTATTCTGGCGACCCTTTTGCCTCGGAACTCGAAAATATTTTTTTTCTCGTCTCCCGCCTCTAAGTGAGGTATTTATAGAAACAGCCGGCGGACGCTTTGATTCCTCTTAGTTGCATCATTAGTTTAAATATAAATTATTTGACTACGGCTCGAAATACTGATATTTCAGAGGGCTCTTTGAAGCTACTTATTCTGAAGGAACAAATTATTCTCTAAGTAACATGCAATCAGAACGTTGAAGTACAAAAGTAAATGATGGAATTAAAAATTGTCGAAACATAACCATGATCATTCATTAAAGTTGTTAAATTTAATAATAATAATAATAAGAAATCTTATTACAACCAGCGGATCTGTTAACAAAAATTCATTAAGGAAGCATCATTAATTTCATGCCATTTCTCTCATTCCGCACAAAAACAAACAAATCCTACAATTACATTGAACGAATTACATTTGTTTTGCCTTTGAAGTGATCAAATATCATCTCTATTACATACGACATAATGTCGTGACTAGCTGTACGGAGTAAAGGAATGTCTACTTATTTTGCTGCTGGGGCAAAATCTTTGATTAATGCAGGGGGATTTGCGAAATCGAACTTTACGTCTCAGAGATTAAGACATCGTGTAAATGCATTATCGTTTGCAAGTCGCTCGGCCCCATGTTCGGTGTTCCCAAAATTCTCAAGATATTGAAAGATTAGCCGTGGGTTGGTGCAGGATGTCCCCATAAATAATACATCGGTAGGGGAACCGTGATGGATTGTCTGTCTGTCTATCCGCATTCTATTAGTCGGAATTCTTAAAGGGTGTCTCCCGGGGTGGCTCACGGGGTGGCTCGCGGTAACGGCGACTACCAATGTTAGCTTTGCCGGATATACTTCGCGTTCATTAATTCCATCTTTGTTACGCCCATTTCAACTTCAATAACCACTTTAATATGGATCACTTTAGTGACAGGAAGCGCAGAATTTTAAATCGGTCCTTTTAATAATGTTTTCTAAATAAGTATGTTGTGGAAAATAGGGATATTTTTCAATTTCCTAAGATCTGTGTACAACAATAAAAGAGTTTAAACATGATTCCCGAGCGCCAGACGCGGCGTGCCGGGAGTCCGGGACGCCGGCACGTGGGGCGAGGGGCGCGGGGCGCGGGGGCTCAGGTGATAGCGCCGTGATTAATGTACTGACAGATAAGCGATCTTGTAAAAAATCGTATGACCGATAACAGCCCCATTGAAGACGCGGCGACGAAAATATCTCCAGATAGCTATAAAATTTACATCGTCTTGTTTTCTTTTAGCTAAGACTGGTATAAAGAAAGAGATTCTCAGTTGGTTCAAGATATCTGAATATACAGCTCAGTATAAAATAGAAAATACATTGCTTAAAACTTAAGACTTCAAAGTTCTAAAATAAAAGTTCAAGCTTCAGATTTTTTGTCCTTTTAATGCAGTTTCGTAAATTTTTCAAATCAACAAATAATACCAATTGAAGACCACTCTAAAAGTAATATCGAAGTTGAACAAAATGTACTTTGATAAGTCGAAAGTCGGGCAGACGGGAGCGCGTGACAGGCGCGACTCCTGTCACCAACTGACAGTTATTAATTTACATTCCGAAGGCGACAAAAGAATCGGAAATAAATAAAAGATACAAACGGACGCCGAAAATTGTCAGAGACCGGCCGGCCGTCACACCGTCAGCCGTCAGACCGTCACCGGCTTCTGTTAGATTGATTTCTGTTGGAAATTGTCTCTTCAGACAATATTTGGCAACAGTTTCTTTCATCTTGGAAGTTCAGAATATTTCGAATCCTCATTTAATTTATGTTTATGTGGAAATTGTATGACATACCACTAAGTTTATATATTTTACGGTTGTTTCCCTGTGTCAGTTCAGGTGCGATTCCATTTCCATTCTTCCACCTCTTTGTCATTATCTTATTAAACTCGTCTCGTATTCTAAATTTGTATACCAAATTACAAGCGTAAGCGATTTTTTTCTTGTGAAATGTTATTTGATACAACTAGTAGTTGCAATCGCTGCAGTGCTTTGCAATGTTTGGACGGATGAAAGATAGAATTTATTTAATTGTGCTTTGAACTTTAAAAACACGACTGTAATTATAATATTAAAATTACAATGTCAATCTATATCTATACTAATATAATAAAGCTTAAACACACACTTTGTTGCCTAAGATGTCAGCAATCACTGCATATTTTTAAATAATTCTTTCTTTGTTAAAAAGCTCTTCACTTACGTCACGCTTTAGGCTATATATTTTCACGCTATTAAACATAGGGGGTAAATATTTTGCATAAGAACCCTAAGGTGGGAAAGAGACCATAAGTTGTTGCCAACATCAAGGAAGTAAGATTGCAATGCTTTGTCATCATGTCATGTCATTTTGATATTTGTAATTGATAATTTGACAAATGTAAACAATGAAATAAGGTTTTTATAATTTTACGCGGATGAAGCCGCATGATAAGCTAGTTAAATAATAAAAGTCAACATAAAGTGTCAAGTATTTTGATTTGGTAGATTTAATGCAATAAATTCGCTTATAGCTTGCACCATACGTTAAAACAAAACTTGTACCGATATCAAGTTTTATTATTGAAAGTATTTATATTATTTCACTTTGTCTCCTTTCACTTTTTAGGAAAGTTTGTGCGGTTTAATACACTTAGGAGGGACGTGCGCGCTCCGAGCTCCGAGCTGCGAGCTGCGAGCTCCGAGCTCCCACAGCCTTTGTTTCAATCATCTCTTTGCGAACTCCAGATATTGAACAAAGTTTATTTTTATATCTTTAACTCTGTTTTGCTTTTACGCGACAACCTCTTTGTATATCTTGTATCTTATATTTATTTATATTGTTTAAAAGATTCTCACATTTGTTAGATTTTGTTTTGATATGTGACGTTTTAGAAGTTTTCCTTTTAGACTATAGGTTTTTATTTAAATAAAAATTGTTTCGGTTCTAAATACGACAGCGACGATTAATCTAAGAACTAAGATTACATCTAGAAGTTACCTGTGATATTATGAATTCCAAATGACTATTGAATTCTTCATTGAAAAGTGTTTGTCAATCGTTCAAAGGCGTCACTGACCCGATGTGTCTGTCTGTGTGTCTGTACTTAACATAACCTTTAAATGTCAATGTTTTTATGGAAGCGGGCAATTTGCGCACCGTCGCATTTGCATAATCACTAGCACGCCTCGGATTGATACCAATCGACTGCATCTCAGCGCTCACTAAATGACTGTCCTCAACTTACTGCCTTCCCAGAATACTCGTAGGTACAGATGTACTCAGAGTTAAATTAATATCAGTAAACCTACGTAAATAGAAATCAACAATCATATCGTACATTTAAACGGAGGAATTGAATTCTTGGCTCGATCCCTGAATTAAATTTCATATCAAAGAACCCTCCACTTCATCTAGATAATTTTCTGCGAAGTAACCTGGTAATAATATAGGGATAATTACAAAATAACTTATGTACCAAAGTTCTTATGGTTGTGCAGTTGTTATTTATGAAAGATGTATGTACGAGTAAGTGAGGTCGTGTGCAAGAGTTTTACTGTTAACATTAAACCATTCAATCGCATTCAATGCCAGGTTTGTATGGCGCGTGCAACCCGACACCTCCGATAGATTTCGCCTTTTGTCTCGCCCTCCGCCCTTCCCCTGTCCCTCCGCCCTCGCCCCTACCTACCCTCTTTGGTAACGGTAAAGAGTTCCTCTATTGTGCGGTGAACGAGCACAGCTTTGGCTTTTATTTCGCAGTTTTAAATTACTATTTACCGTTCAATAGCATCGATTGTAATTAGACCAAGTTAGTACTCGAGGGGCTTATTATTTATGGGATTATGTTTTATATTTCACTTCGTGTGTTTTTCATAAGTTTATTTTTAAACTTTTTGGATAACCAAAACCTTTTAATCCAATTCTCTCGATGGAACTGTGCCTGTTAGGTACGTAAGAAGTTAGTCTGTTGTGTTATGTATAAGGAAGGCTCGCAGGCAAGGTGCGTGCGACCGCGCCTCTTGTTGACATTGCGGTGGCTATCCAAACAGCGCTCCTTCCCGCGCCCCGCTACAGCTCCGGCGTGACGTCAGGCTGACAGGCGACAGGAGTAATCTCACCCGTGCATTGTCGAACCCGCTACCCGGCCGCCGGCAATCGGTACATAATGACCGCGGCACTCCACCGCGCCGTGTTTTCCTTTGTAATCATCCCCTCGGCGCGCTCCCCTAATGATTTTTCCTCTTATTTGTTTTTGTGCAGTAATTGTTGTTTGGTTTTCCTGTAAATTGCTCGCGGTTGTAAATAAGGATTAATAAAGAAGGTTTAGGCGAGGGCGGGCGCTGTGCGGCGCCTGTGTCGGTCAGATAAATGAGGAATGTACGCCGCTAGCAGTAGCCGCTTGCTACCACGCATTGCTACAAAAGCCGACCGTGGAACCCGATTACGTGTTAGTGCGTTTTGTGCAGATCATTGATATACCTAAACTGGTACAACTCTACTCTAACAATTGCATTTAGGTACTGCTATGCCATGCCTTGATCAAGGAATAATGAATATAGTGGTGGAGCCATTGTTTGTGAAGTAGTATTATGTACTTAACGTAAAAATACTCAGGATAGAAGCTATATAATACTGCTTTTTCCTGTACTATAGCAATATAAAGATATGCATAATATTGACTCTTGAAACCATTAAGTTATGGCATTAAAAAGTCTATGAATATATGGCGCATTAATCCTGGAGTTTTGAAAATAAACAAACAAAACCGATGGTCCTAAGCCAGTGAAAGAACGACCGTTAGAGAGCGTACCGTAAGTCTTACCACAATCCGGCTGAGCTATTCAATGTATACCAGAATCAAAGATGTTGAAAATTTCAATATGAATAGCGGAGCAGCGGGCGCGGCCCCGACACGTGTTCCCCGGCTTAACTGCACTTACAATTAAGCTTTAAGCTCCGGTTAATTAAGCCGAGGCCGCATTGTCGCGAAACCCTTTAAGCCGCCCACAAAGAGAGCTTCGTAAAAAGCCCATTGAGTCCCGTCGCCGAGTTCTATTGACGGACTCGACTACTTTTAATATGTGCTCCGGCGTTTTGTTCTTGGATTCTGGAAATATGCCGCACAACGCAGCGCTGTTTCCGCTCCTGCCTCAACTACGAGGGCTAAAAGCTCTGCTGGAGGAAAGCCAAGCTTTTTACTATTTGATAATAAAATAACCGTTATTCTCTAAATTAACTCTATAGATTTCATTTGTCAGATTAATTTACCTTAGTTTTCGATTGTTTACAACAAATCATAGATGATCTTTATTTGATAATCACTTTTACTACTCAACTAAATTATTAAATTTGATGACACCTCTAGAAGTATTTTTATTATTCTAACGACTAATGATGTCTTATTAAAATTATTGAAAACTGTTTACCACATCAATGATTCACACATTTGCACTATATTCCATTAGCCAATGTAAACCTGTGTAAAGTGAAAACAGTCAAAGCAGATTGGCAGTAATTAAGAGTCCCTCAGTTAATGGCGACACTCGCAATCCGCAGACGATCTCATTTAAATAACAACACAATAAAAATCGTATTAAAGATTCAATTAGAAGTCGCCGGAAATTCTGTAGGAAGCGGCCAGCGAGCGCTTCGCCGTGCGTTACGGTTCCTGAATTATTTATAATCTCCCGTTCCGTTACATTGCATAACTAATGACGTGTGCTGCCAACGTATGCATATTTACTTTAAGTTAGTATTAATGACTAGTCGGTCGTCAGTCTGCGCCGCGTCTGAAACTCCAGCAATTCTGCTTATTCATTTACAATTTGCACTTTCAACGTGGCTACGTGCCTTGCTAGTTTATATTCGTCATTGTCTACACTTTGTTAACGTTTCAAAAATTATTCATATGCCTGCATATATATAAAGGTGCATCAATTACTTGAGCAAGGAGACGCTTGATGCGAATGTTACACCACGTAACGTCGATCAGTACTCATAAAATCAACACAACGCAGCAATCTCAACCATAGGCATTCACGTTTTACTGTTTGCACTAGTTATAGTCAATTCAACACCAATACTATTTAAGAACGATAAAAAAGCTACGGGTGGTGCTCGGATTCATTTATGACTGGAAAAACGCAATCGAACAAATGAAAGGAATGATTCGGGCACAACAATCCTTCCCTGCTGAACGCCGCGGGATGCCGCAGGACGCCGTAGGACGCCGCGCCGCGTCCAGAGAATGCGCTTAGTGAAGAGCGTTGCTGCACTTTTTGCGGCGTCCAGCCCTCGCGCGCCTTCTCTGTCACATCACCACACCTTCACTAATTATTATTTACTTTGTAATTATATCTTTAACCCTAACTAAACGTGACATTTTAAGCTCTTTTTCAGTCCTGTTTTTTAATATAAAAACGTAAGTAATTGACTCTCAAATCGAGTATTTACTTACCGAACCCTTTAGAACATGTCAAAAACATACTATACAAATCTTTAAAACAACAAACAATGCAAACATTGAAGGGCATTTTGATTAAATGCATCAAATAAAAATCAATTGGAGTACATACTAGTCATTCATACGCAGAGAGCGTAAAACAATGTACGGGGAGCCGTCAAAAGCAGGCCCAATATGTTTTCTTTCACACGTCCTCCCCCGGGCCTGGGGAGCCAGGCGGCGGCAGGCGGCGGCCAGCGGCGGGCGAAGGGTTGCCGGCTCTGGTTACCGCACAATGCCAGCAGCGACCCTCCGCTCTTGTTATTACAACACAATTATTCTTGATTAGCTATTGAATGTTTGTACTAATTTTTTTTCTGGTAACGCTTAGTTTCACATTGTTATACGTGGATAGTTATCTCGCTTGTTCTGTATTTGTACATTGGTAAGTGTAGAGTCGGACTTTATTGTTACAACGACGTTCCCAAGACATGAATCCTTCATTAACTGTGAATTACAAGTAATAAACGTATTCCTTGTTATTTTAAAGTTGAATTTCGTTATCTTTGATACTTGAACTAGTAAGAAGTTGATTTATAAATATTCAATCCATTAAATTCGGGTTTTCACATCGACTTGTAAATTTCAATACCCTTCTAGAGTATTGCAAAGTGCATAACCGAGTTTAAACACATCACTGCATCCTCCAGTGAATTGTCAGTTACTAGAATTCTTTGCGGAATTAAAATCGAATTTCCATGTAACCCGACTCTATAGGGACGTAGAGCTCGGGAGAATGGCGGGAAAATTAATATTGTCTCATTTAATATGCAAATAGTGTA
>LD700013.1:5098875-5115043 GCA_003118335.3 Papilio memnon | reverse complement strand
CGGCGAGACAGCGTTAAAACGCTTTACGTGTTCCCAGAAGATGTACACACTGATTCTGTGAATTGCAACATTAAAATTGGCAAACTTGACTATTAACTAACCAATGTTATCTTAAACACGTTCTCAGTAACTCGAAAGAAACTCGAACGAACATCAAATTCCCGAGTACTCGGCCGCTGTGAATTGGGCCACAGCGACGGATTCCGACGAAAAAAAAACAAACACTTCACATCCCGATACGCGAAAACACTTGATAGATAACCGAATACCTAAATCGAGGTCGCGGGTTAGCAAATTTAGTCACTACACCACCGTGATAAGAGTTATATGGTCTATAATAAAAACGTCACGTACGATTTGGTTGTCGACTTTCCCATGCGGTCGTCGACCCGCAGGCGCCTCGGACCTCGTTGTAATTATGATCACGGATCACCGTAAAACCGCGGCCATACGGCTATAGATTAAGGGACAATAAAATTCGACCTTGACTAGCTACGACCATTGTTGTCACTTACGTACTTACTGTCTGTCATTTCACAGTTATAACTCAATCCTAACAGTTCTTACTTAGATATGACTTAAGATAAAGTTTAAAAGACTATAAAATCAATGAAACAGATGATATTTGTTCTTTCTGCAATAGAATTTTAAGAGAAACCCACATAATGAATTCAAAACCAACGGACAAACACACATCTAAGAAACCACGTAATATTATCACAGTTTAAAGGAAACCAACTGCACAACTTACTATAGTATTATAATTACTACAGACTAACAGACTTCCTGTAGTGTAGGATGACTAGTATGTGTGAATGACACGCGCCGCCGGGCGTCGCGACTAGTGTCACGCCGCGTCACGTACTAGGAGCTAATTGTCCGCATTATTTATGCATGCTTATAATAAAATCCGGTGTTACTGTCCGTCTGTGAGTGATTAGATTTTGTAATGATATGTCATATTTAAATACTTAGATAAGTTTTATTATTGAAACTGTATATTACAATGATTTTTTTTTAAATGTTTCCTACTGCTGTCTTGTCCTGTTTGTGTTTGAGAATTTTAAACAAGCTGCTTCAATCAACAATTAGTTAATCCATATGTAAATAATTAAAGTTTCAGGACAGTGTATCAATAACATTTTATTTGATAGTTAAAAACTAAGTTATATAAAAGCGTATACGGGTGACCTTTAAAAGCATCGGTCGGGTTTGTTTGTCTCGGGAAGAAAAACAAAAGAAAGGCTACATTAAGACATATGACCTCTCAAGATGACACGAAAGTAAACTCTCATTTGGAGAATTAATGGTAATGGAAAAGTCGGGTAGCAGCCCCCTCCCCCGTAGCACCGCACCCCCGCCTCTGGGGGATGGTCAGCACCGTCGGGGGACGCTTTGCACATAGTCTCCGATAATACAAGTGTCTTAAAAACATATCTAACATATCTTTAATTGTTTTGTTGGTTAGAAAAATTATTAATCGATTTCATATAACAAAAATCTTAAATCAAATCAACAGAAGTTTATGAAAGTTCTTCATCTAATCGACAGGAACTTGTTTTTTTTCTCGTGAGCCATTTTTTTTATTACAATGAGCTAATTTATTCCATCATAACTATTAAATTATACACTAACAAAATAATCACATCTAATCTCCCTCGATGTCAATCTGAGGGCGTGTCCCGTGACGTGTCGGATGACGTGTCGTGTGACGTGGGAGGCTGTTCCCACGTCATCCGACACCGCGCACGCGCCGCGGCCGACACGAGCACGACAGCCCGCCTGTTATGAGATCGCGAATAATTAGACGATAAGTGCATTGTTATTGCACCAATGCAGTCTTCAGGTATTAAATATTATGACAATTTACTTCAAATAAAACGATTTGAGTGCGTTTGTGAACGCTACACTTAGTTCATTCGTCCATGACTCATACTATGATATCACTACCAATGAACATTTCTCATCGTTTAAGCACCCATCTTGTATTGTTACTCGGGTGACAATACAAAGACGCGAAACTCGTACGAGACCGCAAAAAACTTTCACTCGAAAATGGTGCCACTCCCCTTCCAGGAATCGAACCCGCGATCCGATATACAATGTGGTGCGGTCGCAACCCGTAATGCCAAATTACCAGTTGTAGACCGGACCCCGCCTTACCGCGGCCATCGCTGTACTGACAGAACATCACAGATCAACTATCAAAGAGTAAAAAAAACGGTTTGATAAACAGTTTCAGTTTTAATAACTGTAATAGTAGTTATAAATAGCAGCAATCTGTTATCTATTTTCTTCTAGAAAAAATGATGTATGTTTTTGACACCTGACAATAAAAACGTACATATCGCGTGTCGATATCGTTACAATGACCATATTTATTGATAAATAATTATAACGAAAGGTGTTTTTGCTATTCGTTACTCGTTATCGTTAACCAAATGCCGGCGTTTTCGCTAACGACGCCAAATTACCGGCCCCAGTGACGTGTGTAAACAAAATTATAACAATAAAAGGGGCCCCGTAATGATGAGAGTCGGGAATAAGTCATTTTTGATTCTCGCATATGGTGTGAACGCGGCACATTAGCGCCGACACTTCCGCTACTCTCAAAAAACAAACTGTTAAACACATTTTCTACTAAAAGTTCACTTAATTAATACAATAATTCCTACCCTTGACTTTGATAATAGTTTTCGTAGACCACATGGTGCTTTAATCTAAGTTTTTATGACTTTAAATGTTTTGTCTATCCATCATTGTTGTTTCTTTTTGGTCTCAACGTTATGAAGATGATTGCAAAGACGTTAAAGAAGATGGTATAGACTAGTAGCCCGATTACGAAATTAAAAACCAGTTACTGCATCAATTCATGATATTAAAATACTTTAATTAGGATACCTGTAGAGAGACCTTGGGAGCATCTGTTCGATATTCAAATTGAGATAGACCTGAGGAGTATCAGCCGTGGCCGTGTAATTGAAAGTGTCGGCTGAGTCCGACATCTGCTCCTCGTCCCCCCGCGCGCCCTGCCCCTCGCCCCCTGCCCCAGTCTCACAGCGATGCTCTTTAACGATTATTGGAATTGCCAGCGAAGCAGCGCGTGTTCTATTTCCGCGGCGTCTAACATTTTGCATCGTTACAATTTCCGACTCGCGAGGGTGTATTGCGGTCCACATTATATGACATATACGCTTTTACTTTAGTAATACAAATATCGAATGTGGTTTGATTTTTGATGATGCTATTAAAGATATTACAGAACGTATGAGCTGGTATCTTCAATGCTGTAATTACCGAAAAAACGCGCTTTAATTGCTGCTCACGCATCGTGAAATTGATGGCGCGCTAACGATCGTTAGGTGTTGCTCGGTGGCTGCGGATTGCGGGCATTTCATATAATGGAGTTTAGGTATTCTTAATTGAATATCATAAAGATTCGAGCCTTGGAAGTTGATCTTAGATTTAAGTTACAAATTTAAAAAACGATTCAGTAATGTAGTGTTTAGTTGACATCAGTCCAATTCAGACAAGAAAGAAAAAACAAATATGGAATTTGCATTTACATGCATGACTTAAAAATTCACAGACCTTTGATATTTAAAGAAAACAGCGTTATCTTTAAGATCCATGAACATATAATATGACCGAGTTAACTGGACATCAAGATGAAGAAAGCGACTTGAAGCGTTACGCAACACGCTTATGTTATGGATGCCAATAAAGGTGCAGTCGGACGTCGCCAGTGGTCTGATCTGTGATTGTATATCTCGACATCACATCGGTCTCGGCGGCGAGTCCGAGCTAAATGACTAACTCAATGCACTTTCGCAAGCTGGATAGAGACTTCCTCGAGTGATCGCCGATACGCTACGATTTCCTGATTTCACTTGGCCCATTACAAACCTGCGAGGGCCGTAAACTTTACCAACCACACATGGTTGCCAACATATCAAAACAAACATTATAGCACATATTTAAATAATAATTTCTTATTCACCATTTTTACCTCTATTTTTTTGTTAGTAACAAGTAGGTAACGACTTTTTACCCGAAAGTTTTGAGTAAAATATGAATACTGGTAACCCTGATGCGCAAGCGCATGGTAATGAGCAGTTGGCGTGTGCTCCAGCTCATTAGCCGCGCTCCTGGCTCTGTGCTCCGTGTGTGAAATACCAACTCGCCTCCACTTTCGTCCATTCATAATGTTACGGCCGCGGACCGTTACGAGCTACCTAGGAATGTTTACAGCATTAGGAATGTCGCAGCGCGCGATGCTTGTCATGTGCGACTCTATTTGCGTATCAGATTGGGTTAACATGTCCACTTTGAATAAATTTGTTAAAGTTAACACAGTAGTTATAAGTTCAAAGGATTTCCCAGTGGTATATTGGATGATATCAGTTTTTATGGACCAAATAAGCACAAGAGCGTGTGACAGATTTCCGTATAAAGGTTGTTCCTTAGAAAGCTTAGACACACAGGGTTTTTGTGATGATATTTCTGTTAAATGATTATTTAATATGTTTGACGCGTGTTCTATTGTTTATTAGTGTGTGTTGTATTGCGCAGAGGCCGCCCTCATCGTCGTTGTCATACGGCGGCGCGGCGACCGACGACGTGCGATCGCCAGGATCGGGGGGCACGCCGGGTCCTCTCGGACAGCCCCCGCCACAGACCCTTGACGCCACGGATCCAGGTAAACCTCATTCTATACACTTACTCGGGTACTATGTTAAGTATAATATAAGTTCTAGAGTAGAAGGCATTATTCAGATGGTTAGAGGTTTTAAATTACTGATGACTAAGTTCAAATGACATTGTAGTCGAGTACCGCGTTAAATTCAACATAGTTATAAGATAGCTTGCTGTGTCATCAGCCGCCAATCAATAAGAAGAGGTTCGTCGACAAGACATTCAGTAATTAAAAGGGCAGAGGTCGCAATGCGCGCCGATTGCACGTCGTACCGCGCCCCCGCCCGGCAATTAACATGTCCACACGCCGATCTAGATCCGACGCGACGCGTCAACACCCTTCAAGAGCCAATTCAAAACTGACAGCGATACATCGTCGACTCACAATCGGGTCTCACCTTTCTTCGTTGAGAAAAAATGGAGAGACACACGAGCCGCGCTGTCAGGATCACTCGGCGCGTCGTGGCTCGAGCGATTGTCATCCGTCTCTCGCACGCACGTAAATGACTGATGGGTGTTCATTGAAAGACGTTAAGACGTTTGGGGTCCGCGGGCGCGCACAATGCGCATTGAAATGAGCCAGCCGCAGCCCGCCGCCGCTCCGCGCTGTAGTGACGCATATCGACACATCACTACGCGATTATCATCAATCCGCGGGCCTCGTAATTTGTGTGGGATTACATTGTGTATTATTCAAATGGGGGGCCATTGACTCGCTACTAAGTGATTCTAAGAATATGACGTCGGCGCGGATTACTGATTGCTGTACAGAATTAATTTAGTTTTTTTTTAAAACAAAAGCAATGGGCTAGGAAAGACAATTTTAAATTAACAGTTTTGTTTATGACAAAAAGAATACCAACATCTAGATCTATATAATATACCATTTCTTATCAATTTCACGACGACAGCAACAGAACAATAATGAAATCTACGGCCAGTGGCTATCTGTTCAAAAACGACAGCCAGTCATTGTAAACGTTGAAAATGTTATGAAAAAAATCAAACGAATAAAGGTGTGATTTCACAAAAGACGCAATCACAAACGCGGCTTTTGACAGCTGTCAAAAATGGGCAGCGCGTTGGCGCGAAAACTAACAAAGCATCAGCGATCGGTGTTACCGTTTTTTGCAGCATTTCCACGTAGTTTTTCGTTGAAAAAAATTATGCTTTCGAAACGGGTTTGTGTAATTGTTTGGTTTGTCGCACGGTTTCGCCGGGGGCTGGGGAATGACCGAAATTGAATTTTGGCGAGCTGCGTTACACCATTTGCACATACCTGTATGTACCACTTTAATTATTGCTCTAGCCTGATGTACGGAGCCTCGCACGTATTTAATATAAAGTGCTTTGAATTACGTTTCTTTTTGCAGTATAAATTATTATATTTTGTTTGTTTTTAAATGCAAAAAAGTACAGATGCGAAATTGTAGATAATTTAAGGTTTTTTACCCCACAAGTTAAATGGTTAATTGCTAGTCCTTTTTTATTGAATACAGAAACAGTTTTAATTGATTGCGTACAGTTTTTAAAATTGTAAACTGCTTCACGTTAATGGCACTTGCGTTTAATTTAATTGAATATTTATGCAAGTATCTGGAATTTAATTTCTTACTTGATAGTCGCTGATTTGATCCTATCGTCGCTTCTTTATTTTTATTGACTAATAAATGTTCTGTCGCATATATTGATACGGAATATTGTAATTTTAGAAACCAAACTAAATATAATATTGTGCTAGTAGCTAATACAATTGTCCGCAATGCGAGACGATTCAGATAAACGAAACTCCCCTTAGTATGCGAACTGTTTCTTGCTGTGAATTCTGAGTAAAAACAATTCACATAATCTTTGCCTAGTTCAGTATAATTTGTAGTATAATTTTCAATGTGGCTAAGAGACAGCGCGGCAGACGTAAATAAATTTACACACGTAATTATAAATCGGAGACAGGTCGCCCCCGCCCCGCGCAGGGCTGCCGTAAAGGGCTAACTCGACGCCGTGAATTATTCAAAATTCAAAATTTCCCTATAATTCAATGAGACCCTCCCGTTCTCCCGGGGGAGGGGGTCGCGGCGATTATTTGCGAATTTAATATTAATTAACCACCGCGCGCCGGCGTCGGCGTAATTGCGTTTTTCAATTATAACTGACAATTATGCGATGAAATTCGGATGAGACGAGATGATTCCGCTAATTGCTGATCGCGCAGACCTTATTTAAAATTCACGAAAGCCTTTGTTGTTAAATGTATTGCGATAAATATTTCAATATGTTATATGCTTAAATAGCGATAGTTACTACCTACCACTATACAACAAAATCTGGTTTTCAAATTCATTGATACACTGAGCTTAGCACCATTCAAAGATTATGTTTGTAAAATCATAATGTTCTAACAACATAATCACACCCATAACCCAGAGGGGTAGGCAGAGACTACGGATCTCCATTTAACTCGGCGCTGATGCATTTCTCGCTTCTAAACCCAAAGACCTCTTATAAAGCGTTATATCAATAAGTTGAATTACCAGCAACCTGATACCCTTAGTCTCAATTGTTATGTAACAATAAGACGTAGTAATTATATTTGTTATTACCATGGGGATGCGGAGTAAGTCTAAATAAAGTTACCCCTAGTGTCCGATGGTGTCCGAGTTGATTTTCGTCATAATTCCCCCAAAGAGGCGCAGCTCGTTGTGCATTCAGATCGCGGTGACCGCTGCCCGTTGCCCGCCTCCCGTTGCCCGCTGGCAGATGTGTCTTGAATTCTCTAACCTCATCCGGGTCTAACGCACTCATAATCTAATCTAGACATCTTTGGGTCATTGAATACGATGAACTAGGGGCTATTTTGAAATTATGCTCTATTTACGTACTAAAGCTATCTCAGTTTTTGAAGTAAATGTAAGTACATTTTTTTACAAGTATTCCGTCAGTAAAAATTGATAATTAGATAATCGTAAGATGTTTTAATGTTGTTGATTGGAGTATTTGTAATATTATATTTCAAAAATTTTGCGAACATAATGTAGCTATTTGCGTCAATCATAATTCATAACACTTTTTACAATGTTTGTCTGTACGTAGCCGCGTTTGTCTTCACCTATTTTGGCAGGACTTTGGCGGAAAAATTATGCACGAGGGAATTCTATAGACTACGATTTTTTTATACTTACGTTGACGAAGTCGCCAGCGACCGCTAGTTATAATCTTTTATAGTTAAGTGTTTCTCAGAAAATTTAAATGATTCAGACTGACGTGGTTAGATGAAATTAATTCCTACATTGTCTGTATATTACATGATTGATATTTGTCGACATTCTAAGCGTTAGTCATTTTATAATAATCATTCAAATCTGATGAGCATATTGTTTTAAATGCTGTTAGTATCGTGTTTATTGTATACAATCGTGGGAACAGAACCACGAAGCAGAAACACGTTTCGTAACAATGTTTAGGTAATGGAAATTCACGAAAAACTTGTAACAGGAGTATAAGAATACAATTTTCATCAATGACATCTTAAGTTTAAAATATTCTGTTTAAATTTCATGGTTTTAGTCATGGTTCGAAATTACTAAATTAATGTTTGAATGCAATTTTATGAAATAAACTTTAATTCGGTGTGCAAATTACACAAATTAACAAAGTAAATAAACATTATTACAATAATTACGGCTGAGTCACTAATAAAGATGATTTGTCACTAAAGACCCTTAAAACTACACTTATGTCTCCATTTCACCTCTCTGGGCAGTCTTATAGTTACGATACAGTAATTAAGATTGTGGTTTAAGCTGGAAAGCGTAAAAATCGTAAAGGCTAACATTAATTGTTCGCCACGCCATGCTGCCATGCTGCGCTCCGCTACTAACTGACGGAACGAAACGCGACAATTGATTAGCTCCTCGCACGCTTGTCTGTCGCGTTATTTTTAATTTTATGTATTTTTACACCGAATTGTTTTGATTAATTTCATTAATGTATTTGTAGTCACACTTGATTTAACAAACCTCTTTTCAAATAATATTGTTAAAGATTTTGGAGTGGATACTGTTTTCTATCTTTTAGACAAATTGTTAGATTTGAGAACTAATAAATTAGGAAGCAAGACACTAAGAGCAGGCGCACATCTTTGACTAAACTATCGCACAACTGTTGTGATTGTCGATTGTTTAGTTACATAAATAAAAATCGAGTAGTGAGCTCATAGGAATCAAAGCGCGACTACACCGTTGTGCGAGAGTTTAGTTTCAGGTGTGCTTTTACTACTAAAGTAATGTCAAATGAAACGATCAAATTAATATAGACAGATAAACTACACGGCACTTTAAAAGCGTTTGATACTTTATAACTTTATAGAGTAGTAAATGGTGAGATTATTGCAACTTTAATACAATCAATCACTTAATAGTAACATATAGCGCTGCGACCTCTAGGGGCGTCCTGCGCATCAATATTTCAGTCACAAAATTGAAAATGACCAGGGGCCCACTATTACATAATTCTACAGAGTATCGAAAGCGATAAAATATTAACCAGCAGCGATTTCCCGTCGTTTTTCCTTCGCGACTCTCACACCGCATCGGCGTGCGGCTCACGTGCGGCCGCCACTTACACCGATCACTCTTATCATAAAACTGTTGTTAATAATTCATCCGGGAAAGAGACGCGGCTAGCGGACCGAGAGAACAAGCAACATCGGTGTGGGATTATTAAATTCTGTGAATGCTCACTTTGTATCTAATATTGGAGGTATTTAATATTAGATTAGGCGAGGGCGCGGGCGAGGGCGCGGCGCCCCCGGGGCGTGGTCCTCGCGTTGGGCTCACGGCGCCTTCGCCAGGACTCCTTCTACATGATTGGTCGCCGTTAGCCAACTTATTTGGAAATTGATCGCAAGTTAAGTTTAGTCGCCAAAGTGCACGTCAATAGAATTTGATTGAAATGCCTACAGTCACAGCAATCTAAAAGTTCAACTTATTTATGTTACATTTATCTAAATCAATTAATTTTTATTATCATTTCGCTATAAATGTTTTATTATAGGTCATTAAAGTTTAAATGTGTTGATGTTGACATTATAAGAGACTTAAAAACTATTTTAATCATTGATAAGAACAGGAAATAAAATGATTGTACTTCAAACTTTCAAGTTTAACCTCGACGTTATTTAACGAATAGTAACGCAGCAGTCAATCTTCAAACATCAAATACACATCAATAATTATAGAAAAAAGTTCTTTATAAAATATGTTAAATGACACGTAAGATAATGCAAGATGTAATAAATAAAACGTACGATATCGACAAAGCGCCCGGCGACGGCGACGGCGACCCATCCGCGCCGCTGTCACACAAATAAAAGAATTAGATCCCATACAAGTACAAAGAAATTGTAATTCAGGGTGACACGGTATTGTTCAACCCTTTTCGATTTTTTGCACCCAACCGTAGTAATTGTCAGGATAACAGGAGGATTCTCTGGACGAAGTTGTAACTATTGTAACTAGATGTTTTTATACACGCATTATGCCACTTTGAATTTCTTTAAACACAATGGATGTGCCACAATAGACAAACTTTTACAAATTCAAAGTCAACTTTAGTCTACACACTTTTAATAAGTAAACAAAGAGAGAGAAAGAGATGGATGTTTTGCGTCAAAGGTTACGTCAAGAAGGGAGTGACGGAGATGACGATAGACTTAGTTAAGAATAGGATAACGAAAAGATGATGACGTTTAGTAACTTAATCAAGCATCTATTTTATTTTACAAGCACTATTCTGTCATTTTTACACCTTAAGTTGTCAATTGTTATTTACCTTGATTGTCGGCTCATCGTAGCACCTGTCATCTTGTTATAACCTCTGATGGGAATCGTTCACAAACCCTATATTACTGCGGATTTGCAACAACCGTAACACGCTGAACATGTAATTTTCATATTCAAAATCTATAAAAACATATCTCTAACCCGCTATTTATCCAAATGCATAATTCCACGCTGAATGCGCTTCGGTTTTTTTTATTATTATTCATATTTCATCAAAAGGGTGAGAATTACAATTGACGAACAAAAAGCTGTCAGAATGACAAAGTGATTCGTCATAGCAATGACAGCTGCGCGTGCGAGCGGGACGGCCTGCGCCGCGGGAGAGGGATGGACTGTCTCGACAATTAGGTTGCGTGTACGCAAGTTTAGCTCCCCTGACTTTTTTAATATTTATATTTATTTAATCTCGTTTGAAAGCATCGGATAACATTTATGTTAAACATTCAAATAAAAGGATTTCTAATGTTATTTGTTATTATAATTAATGCTGAAATATTCTCTATAGGCTGAATAAAAGAGACAAATAATAATGTGTGTAAAAATTCTTGGTATCATTGCTTCTGAATATTATTTCTTAAAATAATTCAATGACACGAAAGATAAATCAAAGGATTGAAAATGATTAGAGATTTTTAGATATGAATTATACTAAACTAGCGACCCGCTCTGGCTTCACACGGGTCCAATGTTCCTACGACAAAATGTTTATTAACATCATTTTGGAAACAGGAAAAATTATGAGTATTTCTCTACTATATTATACATGTAAAACTTCCTCTAGAATCACTCTATCTGCAAACTGCATCAACATCCGTTGCATAGTTGATCTAAGCATACAGACATACAGCGGGAAACGACTTTGTCTATACTTGTTAAAAATGTATGATTCTTGCCGAAGTTTTTCTTGTTTAGAGATTTAACCGCCAAGGCACTGTCAAGCGATTTGTTGCCATTGTCTACATATAGGATTCTTCGCACGCGTCTAACAAACATAATTACATACAAAAATTACCATTCGACTCATTAACCGAGCTACTGTAAGCTAACTACTCGAATGTCCATTACATCACCAGTGTAACTTGACCTCTCAAATTTTCTTACTCTATGTACACCGCTGTACCTTTGTAAAGAAAACAAATAAACGACGTGTCTTGTTGTAAAGGTACAATTAGCATTTTTAAGTTTGAAATATTTATTTAAGTAGCCTATTTGAGAATGTTTGCTCGCAGCAAAGGGCCGCTTACTAGAGTAATAAATCAACCAATATTTAAATTAGAATACAAACTATGATTTGTGGTTATTTAGGTCTTATAGTTAAGTTTTTTACACTTCAAAAGTTAACATATATAATAACAAACATTTTTATACTATATTAGGTGATAAACGAGCAAATGGCTACTGGAATTCGCCAAAATAACGAAGTTACTCCTGCCCATAGACATCTGCATTTTCAGCTGCGTTGTCTATCTTTAACTGAACTAAGGATCGCACAGAAAGACGATGTTTATCCGATATTTAAGTGAAAATAATTTGATCAAATTTGATGAAAAAAGTGATCTCAGATATTATAATGTTGCGATTTACTAGGTCATAGGACCGTAAATGTGACTTATAAAGTGTTTTTAACAAGACAAATCTTACGTCGACGTACAAGGCACTATAGTCAAGAGGGTACTAGGTATTTTGAACTTGCTGCAGTGTCAAGCAGTCGCAATGCTGCGGGGAATGTCATCCCCTCCCAGCCTCGCGCTGTTTCCTCCTGCAAATTAGATTCCTAACCGGATGTTGCAGCGGTTCATTACAGCATTCAGTTTCAGGAATTCACAAATTGTTTCAGAGGATATTTAGCGATGTGATATGAGAAACATAAATGCAATTAAAGTAAAAAATTCGCATAAAACTATACAAAACAATGAATTATACTTTAGGATTCTACTTACTTTTAAAAATAAAATCTCTCCTTCTTACGTAAGTAACAGAATACGGTTAGTTGTCACGGGACGCACATAACTCCAGAAGCTGTCCTTTCTCATGAAAATCGACGGCCCGAAGTGCGTGTCCAATCGTCCCCAATTACCGCTTGTGTTTGACTACGACCGTTAAAATATCATACAGTCCGTATGTACATAATTTTCACGGCTGTATGTCTATCATTCACATTGGCAAGCTTTGTGTGGCGAGCATTCATCCGCCGCAAGCCTTTGTCTCGGAATTAATTGCAAGCTATTGTTTTCCCGCTCTTTTAGCTGCCTTTACAAAAATGCCTTGTTTGTTCGCCCGAGGATAATTCCGGCGTTGGCCGACTTTTGATTGTACCAAACCCAAAAACGGAACCGTGAATGGAAATGGTAGCTATGTATTACTATATACATGCGTATGTTATTGCATGCAATTGGAAACAATACGTGACCATGATTATTGTTAACGGAATATTTTTGTTATTTTTTAATTTATACTTCTGTAAGACAAAATACGTAGGTTTTAAATCTTTTATATTTTAACATTTATAAAAATATCCAGCAACCAACGCTACATGAAACTAAAAATCTATACTAATATTATAGAGAGGAGAGATTTGTATTTTTGTATTATATGTATTGAATTAACTCAAAAACTACTGGGCCAATTTTAAAAATTCTTTCACCGTCATAAAGTTATCTGTGAGTAACATAGGCTATATTATTAAATTTCACGAGACACAGCTAGTTATGAATAGATTGATAATCGTTTTCGTATTTAAAACTATGCAGGATATAAGAATGCGTGGAAATCTTTAGAGGAGGCCTTTGTCGGTAAACATGTTTTTCCGCGCAAACAACCAGACGATAATTCAATCGAAAATTGCAATTGTAATTGATTATAAAATTTAGTTTTAGTATCTAGGCATTTATTATTCATTGTAATTGAAAAGCAATAAAGGCTATTTTAGTTTGTAATGCAGTTTTGAAATCGCAACGGAAACGCAGCCGTAACATACCGCTGCTGCAGGATGAAGGCGAGAGCGATGCGAAGGTTTTACGTTAATTATTTTATTGACTTAAATTTATTCGATTAATAATACTAGACCTGTTTAGTTAATTTTATGATAGTCTTTGTAAGTAAATAGTTCAATCAACATTTCGGGTTTTGAAGTAAGCGATTAATTTCTTATTATAATTTATTTAAAAGCGTATTCAGTAAGCGATTTATTAATTACATATCAAATGTTATACGTTTTAATATGTAAATATAAACTGTAAGGTAAATTTATTCATGGCGAAGTAAGGCCACACCCATCTCGACTTAACTTGTGTCACTTATTGACAATGGCGAAATTAACATCAACGTAGAGGGGGAGGTGAAAATATTTTGATTAAAAATTTATTCTACCAGCAAAAAATATGGGGTCAAAGCGACCCCCAGTAACCGATAGGGGCCGACTGACAGATGTCAATCTGCGAGGCGCGAATGAAGGCCGTTAGAGATGGACCCGTTTGTTATTAATGGTTACTATTCATATAGAAATGTACATCACTGAGTTTTAAGGGTTAATTTACAAAGATAATCTGAACTTGGTTTGAAACCTATGTAATTGTTAATTGTTTAATATCTGTTAATCTTCGCTATCCAGTTAGTCTTGCGCAGTTTTCACTAAAAATTGGAGTACTGTTACTGATGTTACGCGATTGTTATTTCATTATCTTTGACAGCACGCCCACAATGGAAGATAAAAGTTACCGTGTCGTTGATCTTTATTTGGAATTAACTGAAAAAATGTATGCTTATGTGTGATATTTATAAAATTAGCAGACCACCCTACAAGCAGAATTTTTACAACAATTTAATATTTCAATGCAATATGACGGAGTAATTATTGCATTACGAGAAACGGGCAACAACTACATTGCCAGTAATTGTTGCCGACGTGAGTGCAGGCCTGTCCGTTTGCATTTGTCATGACCCACAGATGCCACCCCCGGTTGTGTCAATGCATCTCATAGCGTTATGACATCGTTATGACTTCGTTAGATCGGTCAAATGTTTTATTGATCGAGATGGGAATGTTTCATTTTACATGTTAAGTTGGACTTTATTACGAATAGCTTTTGTTTGCGACTCCATCTGCGCGAAATTAAAAAAAAAATCTAGTAAAAAAACACACGCTACTCATTAATAATGTAGATTTATAATAATGAAGATTTTTTTTATATCAATTCAGTAGTTTTTGAGACTTTATGCTACAATTTTAGTTTGTGAAGAAATTCCCAATAGTAAGAAATAATGAAGGGTATAGGTATACATGTTTGGCGATGTATTGGAATTTCTATTATGTAGAAAAAATATCGTTGCAGGGTTTCCAAGGGAAACGTAAAGCATTCCTCGGTATTTGTTAAGATTTTCCGGCCGAAACGATTTCGGTAATAACCCGTGATACGAACTCGAGTAGCGATAGCAGATTTGGTATCGAAATTAAACATTAGTTCTTTAAAACTTGGCAATTTTAGTGCTTAAAACGATGTTAAAGGTCTGTTTTGTTTGAATATTTATTCCGATTTAGTTTCGAGTATTCCACGATCTGTGAATCGAGTCATAATCGATATGACAGGAAAAAAACATGTAAATTCCTAGCAATTCTCAACACTCTCAGCTCAAATAACACTGGTTTTATCAATAAAGCTATGACGTCTATTTAAACAAGCCCCCAGTGAAATTTCCCGAATAATATTTGCCCAATTCGCTGACCGTGCAAAGGTAAGCGAATATTTATTTTGTCGAAAGTCGCGGTCATTTCTTCCAGAATATATAGAGGAGTGGCCCCTTGCCTATTGTGTTTTTTTATATTGCATACAAACGTACGCACGTCTTTTCATTATAGTAGATTTATTACAAGAGAAAATTGTATCCGGTTTCTTGTTCGTTATTTGCGGAATGGGGATTGAATTTATTAAGACTTTATGTTGAACTAGCTTCCGTCCGCGTTGAATTAAAAAAAACAAAAGTGAGTAGCCTATGTGTTCTTCCAGACTATCCTCCACGTCTATACCAAACTTCATGGAAATCCGTTTACCCGTTTAGGCTACAAACTCTAACAAACATCCATCGCTGTCGAACGGAATAAATAGTATCCTATGTCAGACTCCTGGCTCTAAGCTACCTCCTCACCAATTTTCAGCCATATCGGTGATGCCGTTCTTGAGTTATAAATAGTGTAACTAACACAGCTTTCTTTTATATATATAGATCTCGTTACATTTTGTGTATTTTTAAATCGGCCCAGTAGTTTTTGAGTTACTTCAATACATACAAAAATTCAAATCTTTCCTCTTTATTATATTAGCATAAATAAAAATAAAAATGTATCTAATTTTAATTTCAATAGGCATTCCACTAGATAAGTTAATTTTTATACCACCGACAAAATTCAGCATAATTTATGTATGTACGTCATAATGGCCTGTCCGTTGCTGTAAACAATCAACTATCAATTTCTGCCATACACAGATTATTAACCTTGTGTTTTTTGTTTCTACAGGTAAGCAACTTCTATCTTAAAGAAGAACTTAGCGATGGTAAGCTTTAATTCATAAGTAACTATAATACTGACTTAACTGTCAAAGATATCTATACTAATATAATAAAGCGTAAACACACAC
>LD700013.1:5077860-5098775 GCA_003118335.3 Papilio memnon | reverse complement strand
TGCGAACATCAAAGAAGCAAGATTGCCATGGTTTGACATGATGTCACGTCATTTTGACATTTGCAATTGATAATTGGACAAATGTAAACAATAAAATAAAGTTTTTATAATATCATGCGGATAAAGACGCACGCGAACAGCTAGTCTAAATTAAAGACAGTTAAGTCACTTTTACTACTTTATAATTAATTCGGAACTTTTCGAGCTTTGTAAAAGAGCTTAAGTGTAAAATATAAATAAAAATATTCTAATTTGAAGCATAGAATTTACTTTCCAATGTTAAATCACAAGAGTTTATCGCCACGGTGTTTAACAGTTTATGGAACCTTAGTACATAATTCCTATCACGTACCTCCCCCCTCCCCCTCCCCCACCCCGGGCCTGGGGGACGCCGTTTTATTTAATCAAGACCACTTTTTAACATTCCCCGGACGACGTCACAATATTTCCTAAGCTCGAGCATGGAAAAATAATAATGGAAACAAGTGGCAACATTTCCCGTGCTTACCGCTGCCCGAATATCAATGTAAGGCTGGCAATACACATGCAAGTCGCTGGCATACTTGCATGCCAGCACCTGGAATATTTTATTTTGACAGCTACGTGCAAATAGGTAAAGCGGGATAAGATTGCCACAGATATGTGTCTAATAAAATCTTGTTGTCATTTTACTGGCATGTAAAACTGGCTTTTAGCTGGTTTAAGCTACTATCCTGTTTTACTAGCATGTGTATTTCCGCCTTAATGTCAAATAACTTTGTATAATTACGTTCATTTTTCGTCACTCGAACGAACTCAGAATGAACAATTACGCAACGGTAACTTATTATTTATAGCCGTGTTCAAAAATTTAATTAATTTCAATTCTTTCGTTTGTTTTGTTATTCACAATACGTGTGACATAAAACAGTGGATGTCATAAAACTGTGACTTTTTATGAGTAGGTTTAAAATAAATTGCATAATAAAAGTTTTACTCGAAAGTAATATCAGGATGCGCGCGACCAATCTGTAATTGGGTTTTCAAGACAACATTTATTAGATTTTAAAATCTATAATCTATACTAATATTATAAAGAAGAAATATTTGTATTTTTGTATGTATTCGATTCACGTAAAAACTACTGGGCCGATTTTAAAAATTATTTCACCATTAGAAAGCTACGTTATCAATGAGTAACATAGGCTACATTTTTATTATTTTTTTAAATTTCACGCTTACAAAATCGCAAGTAACAACTAGTGTTTGATAATGCACTTGTAAATAATGTCTATATTTAGATGCATTTTAATTATTTTTTAGATGTATTTTTAAGTATGGCAGCGCAGTCTTCCGTCGTCCACTGCCTCGTAAAAGTTCTTTTTTTTCGCATCTCTCTCAACTGAATATAAATATAACGATATTGTAAGATTTATTAAGTAAGTCTTGTGTGAATTTGTCGTAAATGTCCGATAGCATTTTACAACCTTTACATAATGCTATTTTCTGATCGTTTTAGAAAAATATTTGTCGCCACGGTTGGCATTTTTTAATTTCATCTTTTACTACTTCGAATCGTTAAACATAGGTCAACATCTTTGGGTCAATTAGACGCATTCTTGATACTTTTTTATAGCGTTGTAAAGTCTTTTTTAACAATTTTATGCATCGCAATAATCTTTAAAGTATTTTGTAAGCACGTGAGATCAAAAGAATTAATTTTATAGTTCATTCTTAAAGAATACACTTCATATCTCACGAGTACTAATGTCATTTAGTTTATAAATTGAATTGATATCATTTGATATAAAAAAATAAAAACTTTTAATGCATTTGTCTGCATTTCTCCGCCTTGGGCGCGGGCGATGCCTTAATGACTCGGGGCATTAGTTATCTCGCAGATACCCGATAGGTATTCTAGGGGGGGGGATCTTAAGAAAAAACAAGTTGTAAATGAAGGGTGCGGGTACCAGGGTGGCAGGAGACGCAGGCGGTGATAACGAGGATTCGAATAGGACCTTTTCCTTATCTCCCGCTTTTTGTGAAAGTCAGAAAAAGTAATTAAGTTTTTTTTTGTCTCGAAAAAGAAATTAGATTTGTGACGGGTGCGTTCAGTTAATGTATTTGTGATGTTTTTAATTATCTGCATCGTGCGGTGGGGGGGGGGGCGCGTCGAAATCCTTTACATTTTGAACCTGTTCGCGTTTTGATTTGATCGTTTAAACACGTTATATAGTTTATTTTATAATTTATGACGGCCGAATAAATCTTTCGGTCGCGAGTCGACAGCCGGACTTGGCGAAGTGTGTTGTTTCTTTTAATTTAATGGAGGCTTTACTGATAGCGGAGATATCATATTTCATTATCATAAGTTAATTAATCTCGCCCAGAGCTGTTAGTCACCGCAATAGGCTTTCGTATAAAATCAAACACAATTTGTTAATTTGAACATTGACAAATTTATTTCATTTATTTATCCATTCATAAAAATCGTTGTGATTAAAACTGTAAACTTGACTTTCTTGTTTTTCTTTGTTTTATTACCCTTTTCGTTTAAAAATTCTATGAAATAATCCATACTAATAAAAAAAACACTTAAATAAAAAAAATCTTTGCCTCAATCATTTCTTGGATAAAACAATTTATCCTATTCCACATGTTTTGTAAAAAAATTATGTTCGCATTACTAATTAATAATTACAACTCAATTAAAAAATGAAGAATGTGACTTCGCCTTAACAGTTTAAATGTCATAACAAACACCTGTTAATTGTTATTACCAATATAACTAACGGATCACTAATATGGTATTTACTTTTTGCAATCAAGTCGCGTTTGACATTTTTGTGCATTGCATTTAGTACAAAAGTTTAATTAAAAAATTACCCGTATAACGTTTTCATTAATTAATTTGTAAAATATATTTCGAAAGCAATCTATTAATAGATTAATTAAATTAAAACATTAAAGAAAATTAACATAAAATAAAACATTCAGTACGAAATAAAAGATGGCGCTGTACCAAATTTTATGACATAAACATTTAAATGAGAATTCTTAAGTGTAATAAATTAAAAAATAATTGTCATCCATCAAATCGACACACGAGAGATGACCACGACCACCGGCGTCGATTCTAAACATAAATTCAAATTTAGAAGTCGATTACAAAAATGCAAATCAAGATGGCGTCGCTTCCCGCCTTGAGGCTGGCGGCTTGATTTGCAAACAGAGAAGCTGCGGCGATTGTATGCTGATGGTACAGCTTGCATCATGTATGTATGTATGTATGTATGTATGTATGTATTCGACCCACCTATCAACTTATAAACCTCGAAGTATCAACTACTCGTTTAATTCACAGAAGTATTTAATACATAATGGCGAATAAAAGCGTTTCTTAAAGATAGGAGAGTATTTCGACTTATGCAACAGCACAAACATTCAAAATAATCACAGCCGCGTCACCCGCAAAGGCATTCCTATTCAAAATATTATTTTCTCGTTTGAGATACTTGACTCGTTCTAAATTTACGCAGTCGCGGGGGACGGACGCTCCGCTAGGGTAACCAGGCTTTGGGCGGATTCGTAATATTTTCTGTTATTTTGTAAACTTAATTGCGTGTTCCCATTGCCGAAACTCGTACAAAAAACTGTTTGGGTGTTTTATCAGTAGAAAATCACGGTAACAATTAACCAGTAACTTGTACAAAAGTTGTTATTTTACAGTTCTAAAGTTCAATAATGACGTGGCCTGTCTATTTTTACTTATAAATATAAACGATACTTTTATTTGTATTCCTGCTATAAATGATGGTAACCCTATCAGTAGTATAACAAAAAAAGTAGCGATTGAAACACATTGGGAGTGCGAGCAGAAACGGCGATAAATCACCTTCGGGAAATTAAAACTGTCTTTAAAACAATACTTTTCCCGCCGAGTACTCCCCCCGCACCGCACCGCACCGCGCCGCGCCCGCAGCTCACCTACCCCTCACCCGATATCCCTTTTGGTACACGAGTACGACTGTCTAAAATTAAAGAATAAACAATGACATTAACGCAAGATTCTTTCACTAGATAGTAAGGTTTTTTTATAATTATAATTTATAAGACACCATACAACAACTAAGTTGTGTTTCTGAACATTATTTTTCTAATTTTTTTTACAATCGCATTAAATATGATCCATTTCTTAATAGTCTAATATAAGCAATAATATAAGAATAATGTCTTCGAATAAACGTACAATTTGTCTTAGATTAACTGACTACTAATTACATTGCACCTGTCCCTTAGAATCAAATTAATTTTGTTTAATTTAATCGATCGATTTGTAAAGCAAATCGTTACAAATAGGGTTGGAAGGCGATTACAGATTATGTAATTATTACTCTTCATATTGAGGGTTTAACTTAATAACCAAATTTATAACCTACAAATTATTTTGTAAATCATGTTTATAGTTGAAATAGTAATTAACCGCTTTTAATGTCAATTGTTCTAAGAGACCACTTAACGTCTCTGAGTAACCTAATGTACTTTAGTTGAAAAGTTGTCGATGTTATTGGTTAGTGATGCATAAAGCGGGGACTTGCTTAAATTTCGTATAAAAGGAAGTGACGCGCTGCGGTTAAGTCTCCGGGTAGAGTTAAAGCCGATTACTTTAAAAGCATACCCAAGACTGGCGGAATCGCGAACTAAAGCAAACTTATAACCGCCTAATTTCTTAAAGATTTATATTTATATTGCCTTATTCCTTCCAGTATCGAACGTTAGTATTAACTGTTAATACTAGATGTGATTGCAATGCTAACCTCTACGCATTTTCCCGCGCAATCGCAGGCGCAGGCGGGAAAGTGGTCGCGATCATTCCACGCAGTTGGCTGCTCGCCGACGCCTTTTTATAATCGTTTAATGCGCGGTTTGTTCGCACCGCGGCTTTACGACCTATCAAACTGTGGCTTGCCGTCTTTGACATTTCAACCATTTTACGTCTTATGTTGGTAGCACGTACTTAGATTTTTCTTTGTATAATCACTGATTTAAAATAATTTATTAAAAATAAGGTTTTTTTATCGTTTTTTACCCATTAAAAATATCTATGTAACAAAATTTATAGGCGTTAAATGTTTTATTATAAAGAATCATTGCCAGATTACGAAGTAATAAAACCGCGTTTATGATTTGAAAAGTGGTAACATTTGTAGTACAGTCGTCATTACGATGCTATTATATTTATGCATACAGTACCACCAAAAAAGCGAAACATTTGTTTTTAAAAACATTCCTAAACGCATTAGCATTAGTTACAATGCACCAGGGCAGCAGAAGCGCTGCAGAGCGCGAGCCGACCGCGTCCTTTGTCCCCGCATTACGTATGCAAATGACGCGCACTACACCTGACTATGCGCGCCTGGTAGACAATCGCTAGATGGAAATGAAAAACATTTTTCTTTTGTTCATTAACCGCGTGGCTACCGGGCTTCGAATAAATTGTCACCGATGAAGATGTCCTTTTTAATTCCGCAATTCAGTCAGACACGACAATATTGTCACATTGTCGTGTCTGTGGTCAGCAATATTTACGGCTAATATCGATATAACAGTATTTATATGCAAATTAGAATAACACAAAAACGAGTCCTTATCACCTATTCTTAGAAGTGTAGTTTAGTCTTTAAAAAAAATAAAAACAATGCAGAAAACCAATTAGGGCTTAAAGGTCTACTTAAAATAGAAAATATTAGAAACATTTTTTACAAATCAACAGCGCATAAAACTTTTTAGTTGGTTACGTTACGTTAGGTTTCTGAACGCTCTTTACGCTAACTTTGAGGTTATACAAAAGAAACGAAATGTACTGCAAGCCTCATAGATCGTTAGATAGACTTAGATAATTAGACGTAAGATAGTATAGCTCGTTGAAGCCGTTTAAATATTAATAGTGCGGACATGCATCGGTATTGAAGAACTCATTAACATGTAAATTAGTTGGCCACAACAATAACCCTCGCCGGCCGGCGGCCGAAGCAACAAAAACCTCTCTAAAGGATAAGAATACGAGCCATTTTAATTAGAGCGCCCTCCCCCCCACCCCGTGCACTGGGTTCATGTTAACGCGCCGTCCGTTAATTTTTTAATTGCTTTATGACACTGGCCATAAATGTGACAAAACTTTATTTTAAATCAGATATTCTATGAAGTTGACAGTATAGCCATACGAGGATATCTGGCCTGATGAGGGCACTGCAATCAGAGTAGTTCTATCAGAAAATATGTAAAACTTACATGAGCGTAAGAAATGAAATATGTAGAACAAAAAAGGACCTCGTGACACTTTTTTGTCATTGACAGGAGGGTGCTAGTGAGCTTTTGTAGTTTAGTATGGCTCCTTTTGGGTCAGATATCCTTCTGTCTTGCATTACAATGGAATGTAAAACCTAAGCTCGTATTTCATTGTATTTTTGAATGAGCATGAATTATGTAGTAATTGAAGAATTGATACTACGCCTTTCTAAGGTAACATCGGCTCATTTACTTACATATATGGCTCTAATTCGAATGTACATAAAGAATTTAGTAAACAATAAAAAACAAACAATGGCCATTCGTTTAGGACTGGGCGAGGTGCAGTGGAGTTACATTGCAACTAGCATCGCTCCTTGTATAGGTGTAAAATACACGCATGCTTGCTCCTTTTTCGTATCGCTACCGACATGGACGACGCATAACTTTTTCTTTACCTTTTTTACAGCTTTGACTTAACTTGCCGCTTGCCTGATTCAAATTAAATGAATTTATTGTTTACTATGAAATATTGTTAAATAGCAACCCCAAGCGCCCCAATATCAAGCAACCTAACCTCAATATTTTTCCTACATTGGTACAAGGAACCCTTCAGTATATCATTCCCGGTCAGATTGAGGCCCGAAACAAGAGGGAAATCAGCATAGGAATAGTCTGCGGCAAATATCGGCGGTATCGTTTTATCATAGAAATGACCGACTTAAATAATACAGCTTATTATCATATATTCGTTGCCTATGCCGGTGCCATGCCGAGACGCTCACGGGACGGGGAATTTTAGAATGGCTGTTTTTTCTACAAATTATATCCTTGGGCCGAGGGAGCGGTGCGGGGCGGGGCGGGGGTAACCGCAAGACAATCCCAAAATTCATTATGTGAAGGCATCCTTGGAATTCACAATATTGAATCCTTTCCCGCCCGGACTCGCAAGATATTACAAAAGCTTAAAATGTTATTACGAACTAACACGGGGGCGCGGGGGGAGCTGGGCGGCGAGCGGGGAGGAGGGCAGTGTAAATTGTTCCGCGTTACGAATTTACGCTCCGTCGCGGTGAAGGGTTGGAGATGGGAAACTTACTCAAACTCTCGGAAACTTCTTAGTTCATTAAAAATTACCTTCTGCTCCAACTTAACTATAACTCATCAAATCTCTAAGTAAAGGAGATCTTGGTTTTTCAACTAAAAATGTACTATAAAGTAGGTCGAGTCAATCAAAAAGTACAGTATATTAAATCAGTAGTTCCAAGTCGTCAACAAACATACAACATCGATGACGTCACAGGTCACAGTCCCCAAAATACATTCAAGATAGTATAATAATGAAAACATATCGTAAAACAATTTGCTTGATAATCCGTCCGGTGATTTACGGCCGGTAATATCGAGCGGATCAGCCGTAAATCATAAAAAAACGGTTAACACTCGCATTAGCTAGCGCCCGCAACCGTTTAATAACTATTATTAAGTCTCTTGTCCAAATTCCTCGACAAAAACCAAGTGCTCTGCACTCCGGGGCTACCGGTCGATTGCCTACCGAGTTATGTGGCCCTGGTACATCTTTGATTAAAAAATTCCACCGGGGAAAAAAAAGTTTTTTGACATTTAACAGATAATAAAATTAATTTCTTCGAAATATTTTTATGTAGATTATAAATATTTTTATTATTGTGGATATTTTTATCTGTTACATTTTGCAGAATCCCTTTTGAATATATTTAGGTGTTTTACTTTATTATGGATATTGTAAAAAATGTTATTTATTCGCTCCGTATCTTGTTACATGTATTGTCATTTTCACAAAAGTATTACAGAAGAGAAAATAAAAGTTTACAACCATCATCGATTTCAATGCACGCAATAAAATGTATTAAATTCGCCCACACACTTGCAACAATAACGCAAGTGTCATTTTGACGTTGTCATAATAAATTTAAACCTTAATGCGAGAAGTTTTTTTTATAGTTCCTTATTAAATGGTTTTATTTTCTTTATACTGTCGTTGTGGATCTGTGTCGCTATTTAATAACCTATATTTATTTTATTAGCACTTGGAAAATGTCTTCGATGTAAGAAATATTTTAAAACAGATTTAAGTCATAACTAGGTCATAATTTTTAAGAGTCTTCGCATATCGATTATTTGCATAAAATGTTTAATTGGAAATAAAAATGCGTATAAACATCGTGCTGGAATGATAAGGCGTAACTTTTAATGGCTTATAAAAATATCATTTAGTAGAGATTGTCTTAGCAGTAAATATCACTTGGGCGGAATTGTGTCGTAAATACGGTGTAGGCTGTTTTTCACGTAAGGGAAGTGATCGTAGAATGGGTAGTGGGAGATAAAATGTATCATTGCGTACATTTTACGCTCGCGTCAATCGTAAAGTGTGCGTTCGCTCGCGGAGCCAGCCCGCTCCGCTCCGCACCGCACCGCTGCGCACCGCGCACGAGCTTGCCAGTACGGCACCAGGCGAACATGTGTCGTAAAGAGACCTCTTCGGCTAACAATTTCCTGATGGTCTGTAAATAGTAAGTTTATTGTCTTTTTATGAGGTACTCGGACCGTAAAAAGGAAATAAAAGAGCACCGCCGATGGTGATAATAAAAAAAATAATTTTCGACTCATCTTCGTGATTATCTCGCTCGGGTTTACGAGCTTGTAGCGGGAGCGAGCGGGACGGGGAGAGTTTACGGCGTGTCGCGGCGATGTGACCCTTTCGACTGGATGGGGTAAAGGTCGTAAAATGGGAGCATAAGGATAATGTTCAGGGTTTCCTATACTGCGCTCCATTCATGATTCCGTTTTAGTACAGCGCCGGTAGACATGTAAATCCGAACTCTGTGCTCCGTTCCACCAGCCGCCTGCCGCCTGCCGCCTGCCGCAGTTACACGCTGTTATACATTCCTAATGGAATTATCTCCGCTTTGATTTTATTTGAATCATTCAGATGCCGTTTGGGAGCGCGTTTTGTCGTTTACAATATTCATAGGCACTTCACTATGATACCTTAATTTAAAACTGTACATCACAATTTCTGTTAATGGAGGAGTTTTATTTATTGAACAATCGAATGTTGAGTTCCTCTATAGAGAGTTTTAAAAGTTAACTAGCATCAGTTCGATAACGGTTGCACTAACAGCTGAGTCGATTGGTCGGCCAGCTTGGGGAGCCATTAGTCGCCGTTTGGCGCGGGCTGCGGGGCGCAGGAGGGCTGTAATTCGCGAAGTGCCATCACAGGACCTTTATGCGTTAATAAAGTTGCGATATAAAAAGAAGAGAGGCGTCCAAGGGTGAAGGAAGGGTAGCTTAACTGCGCGTTTAAGATGTGTAGGGCGTGCGAATTTGTCCCGGCTCGATTGTGCGATGATTGCGGAGACAACGGCCCGGCCGGGAGTCGGCCGGGAGACACCATTGTTCCCGGATTTGTAAGATGTTCCAGTTGAGCGGTACGAGTGCTGGGGATCGCAGCGGACTTGTTGCAGGTTCAATCCTATTCTACTTAAAGCCGTTCCATTTGTTGGGGATGTGTTATATTAATTGATCGTACTAATAAAGTTGTTGCGATATCATCGGTAGCTTATATTATACTTGCAAACGATTGTCATACAAATTTACTTATAAACATACTTACCTGACTTCATTTTTAGTACCTACAGGTATAAAGCAGGCGTTTTAATGAATCATATAATATAATAAATAAAAAAGAATCTAATTAACTGATACAATTAAATCGCATATCGTCGGTGAGATCTGTATCCGCGATCGTTTCACCGTAACTCGGCCTCAAACAACGCAGCGCCAATGGAGACGCCGATGTTTTACGGCCAACTTGGGCTTTATTTAACGCCCCCCATACTGATTTTATACGTCGGCGTCGAGACGTCTGACGGCCTCTGTTCATGGCCCTTTAAGCCCTTACGGCCCGTATCAGATGGAAAAGGGCTCGTAGGGCCCATTCCGCTCGAGATTGAGAAAGCTCCGCGCCGTGGCGGTGCAAATTTCACGTCTATTTTTATCATCGTCTCGTAACGCCAAGCCTCGTAACACTTGTTTAAAGGATACCTCTATGTTTATATTATACCTTAAAAGTATTTCATTTTCGATGTCAAGTTTAAACAATTTAAAAATTGTACATGTAGGATCACATATTGATATAAATAACAAACTCTCAAATGGACGTTTAAAGTCCAAATTGCATTCAAATTCTCACGTCTGATTGTCAGCGATGCTTACAAAAGGTTTGAGATTTGTTTTATAATAGTATTCTTAAGACTTGCATAAGGAAGGATCCTATCTGACATTTTATGCTTAACAGATTTTCGTAACTCGACTGCAAAAAATCCTGAACCGCACTCGCAAACTCGACAACACTTACGCATTGTAATCGCGTCTAAATCGAATAATCGTCCACTCGAGGCGAGGCGTTAAGTTATATAGAGGGCCCCGCACTAGTCTCTAATCAAATCCGAGACCGCCACTTGCCGCCGCATGAGTGTTACTTTGTTAAATTTTTGCGGGCCCCTCCACCCTACAACACGTCGAGTGTCGCGCTGTGGCAGATTGTCAAGTGCCATTCAATATTCAACACTCGAATTGTCTTAACTCAATCCTCATACATTATCTACAATGGCAAACACGAAGTTTAGGAGAATGTAATACAAAAATCTTAAAATTGAATGAGGTATTTATGTATGTATGTGAGGAACATAATCCCTTTGATTTTTAATGTTAGACAAAGCAGGATTGCAAGCTAAGTGACGATTCAATTTATAGTAAAATAGCAATTGTATCCAGTATTAACTTGTCAAACAATTTCGACAGCGAGTTGTGTGACGGGCTACAATTCAATTTGAATATTTAGTCTGCGAGCGGCGGCGAGCGGCGGCGGGAGGCGCGGCTAGTTGACTAGGCTGTGCCGCCGCTGCTGCTGCGGTGCGCGAATTTTGATGTTTTATTTATGAAACGGCGTTGATTCAATTTGCGTCGATGTGTGATCCGCGCTCGCACTGGACGTGGTCGGCCACTTTTAAACGATGGGTTTGTATACAGTTACATTTTTACAATATGATGATTAAATGTCGTGCGATATTTAGAATAATAGTTAATAGACAAACATAAATAATATGGACAATATAAATTTAAATGATTAGTAGAGTCACGTCTCCTAAGTGCTCCAGCACTCCGGTGTACTCGGCGGTCGCGTTTCTCTGATTCCCGCATTGTTTATAGTTCGCTCGGCGGCTAAATCAAGTTTTATATCTGCCATCGTAACTCTAGCGCTTAAACTGACAATAGTAAACTGGATATCGTCCCGTTTATTGAGTCCTAAAGCGGGATGAAACATCGCCGTGGCCGGACTCGAACCTCATTAAACTGGTGCCGCGCTTGACGCGTCTGCTGCGCCGAGCCCGCGGCTCTAAATTAATGAATCCGCGACGCGCCGGCGGACATAGAAAAACTTTCAAAACATATTGGAAATAGAAACGTATGACTAATGACGTGACGGGGAATGGATGTCGTGTGAAAACGTCACCTTCTAATTAATAGCCGCCTGGTTCGGGCCCGGGCTCGCTGCGGCGCGGACATGCGGATGAGGAGTTTTCATTACATTCGCTGTCTCGTTTAAAAATCCTCGGCGTTTACATTAGTGACGTTCACAATGATAAACGAGAGCACACATTCCACGAATCTCAAAACTTTGATTCGCTACCGGAATACAGTAATCTCGTGAGAAACGCAAACACGACACATTTGTCATAAGAATATTTAATTTGTCTCGAGCGCCGGATGCGCCGATAAACCTCTCGACCCCGAGATTAAACTTTTCTAAATAAACACTAGCGGATGTTGTTTACCGAGAGAGGGCGCTCCGAGCGGCCGGACAACACTCGAGCCTTGTTTAAAACCACTCGAGGACTCGATGAGGGAAGCAAACACGCGGGCGCGGGCTCGGTAACACGCCGCGACAATCCACAACGTAAACATTGACTCGGTATCGATTGAATCGTTCACACTCGATATCGATTCGATCGATTCCGGCTCCGTGACGTAAGCGGCGCGTCACTACGTCACACGTCACGTCACTTTCCACTGCGCCGCCGCTATAATAATATTTATAAGGATGCGAGGAGCGTTCGCGCCTCGATAGCGATTTGTTTGTGGACACGCGGGAGTGCCTGTTTTGATAATGATATTATTTTAGTTGGATTCCCCCCCCCCGCCCCGCAACGCCCTCTACAAACATGTTGTACAATATACACACGCAGTAGTGCTGCGTGTTACGACTCACCTGTGTTTAATGTTCAAACAAAAAATTAAAAAGAAACTTTACATTCCAGTTTAAGTTAGAGATGTTACTGCTACTGCTATTAACTAGTTTTCAAAGTTAAATAACTAATGCTATATTTCATACTACAGTAAAACTTGCAAGTAGACTCAAATCCTTTAATAATTTATTTGCCAATTAGGGATTCAAAGGTGTGTATTCTATTTTTCAATTACCAATATTGTAATATTGAAAGCGATATACATTGATAAGATATCAAAACACGACAGGTATAATAAGAGGGCAGACATTACTAATATTGGCTCTGAATACAAACATCTCTTCATCAAATGACGTGCATAGAACATTACATAGATACGTTACTAAGGTATCTGTGGGCACATCGCAAACACTGACCGTAGATTAGATAAGGGCGGATGTCGAGATGGCGCGTTTGCTCACAGCCACCGCAACGCAAACAACGGTTCTTTCCATGCTCTCATCTTTGAAGGGCAAAGGTAAGTCTCGAGGTATCTAGCTCACTGTGCCACTGATCTTATCAAAACTACAACTTTATCTTTGATAGCTTAATATATTTTTGCAGACATGACTATGGAATTATTATGAGAGACAATGGTAGAGGTAGGCCTAGAAAGAGATGTATGTATTGCGTTAAAGGTGACATGTTCAAGAAGGGAGTGATGACTGAGATCAGGGAACTTGGAGGACGAAAACCTGGAGCTCTGAACTTACCAGAGTAGGTTAAGGATGGGGAAAAAGTAATTCTTGTAGACAGACTTAGTAACGTGCAAATACAGGAAGATAGTGTTTCAAAACACATTACCCGACACAAACTTAATAGCCAAACACAAACGGCAGGCAACAATGTAGAGCCGCACAAAAATTGCGGTTAACTGTAACAATGGGGCAAGTATAGTTAACACCTAACGCGGAGTTCTAATACGATTAAAACAAGAGGTGCGAGGGATCCCACTCTCCGGTCATAAGGTACCGATAATGTGCCAAATTGGAATTACGCCGCGTCTGCAGCGTGAAGTAATTGCGTTCCGCACGCGAACTGTCTATCACAATTATTTTCGTATGGGGCTCGTTTTTTCTATGCACCCCCGGTGCCGTGGGGTGGCGCTGCACGCAACCTTCTCCGTGGGGGTAATTGTTTCATTATTCCGATGTTAACTCGCATCATGACGCTAATTGTCTTTGCACGCCTCCACGATTCCTGCAGATGATTGGCACGTTTAGATTTAATTTGTTTCTAATATAAATTACCTTGTGAAACTAACACCTTGAGAACAACTGACAATCTATCATTCTTTTGAACTTATACCACAATGTCACAAACCATAGAACAGACAAATGTATGCATGTCAACGTTTCAAATGATAAATGAAGCATTCTATAATTGTTTATTTTACTCCTCAAATTAAAGCTATTGTAAAAATGGGTATTTTGTATGATAACTAGTAATGGACCGGTACTACATGAAATGCTCCTTGATCTGAACCAATTCTCATGGCAACAATATCCCTCGGGCTCGTAAAACGGCGAGCCATAAAGTCCGGCCGTTGCGAAGCAAAGGCGTGTCGACGCCGCCCCGTGTTTTAGCCGCGCATGCAACGCCGCGTCTTTATTAACCGCACACCCACCAGCCGGCCCTCGCGAACCTCTGGACATGCGCCTTACTGGACTACTGTCATACCATACATCATAAAACTTTCTCCAAGAAATGGAACTGACACCATGTTATTTAGTAAAACGCATCTTGCGATCTACATATCACAACTTACGATGTTATGTGACCTAGTTAATTATTTTACGTTTAAAAAGGTAGGTGTCATTTCGTCTGGTCAATTTGGATGAAGTTAGCGCGCGCCCGACAGGTCCCATCAAAAATATCAAAGCGCGACAAGCAACAGAAATACCAGGGCGTCATGAGCGTGGCGGAGGCGCGCTGATGTAATAATTAGGTTGTAGATCAAAGAGTTGGATAAGCGAGCTCTTGCCCGGCATGCGCGCCTGGTAATTGCGTGGACAGCGGCCGTTTGATGGCCTATTCGGCCACCGCATTCACTCACCTAAATGCCACTTTTATCTCTACTTCACTCTATTTGCGAGGAAAACCACAGCGTTAAGCATTAAGGTTTACTTGTAATCACAACGTAATGTAGGTAATCAGTTGTTATCAAAATTATCACGAGTTATCAAAGAGATCATGAGGCTCACAGATAGTTAGTTGGAGATTATAAGAAGATTTGGAACGACAATTCCACGACATTCCCTGATTATTCAGGTACATTTTGAAAAAGAATAAAAAATGTGATAAATAATTATTGAGTTTACACAATGAAACTTATGCGTTAACTACGAGTATACTTGAATGAAAAAATAAATCACCACTAATATAGTTAAAAGAATATACATCATTGAGAGATAGCATCGACCGCACGACTCGGCTCTAAGTCGATCCTAAACAAGACATTCGCTTATCAGATGGCTCTCATACATCAAACATTTACGGAGCGAAGACGGGAGCCTCGCGCTTTATCTTTACAGCATCGGAACAGGCTAATCTCGCTGATAATGCGGCGAGCAAGCAGCGCGGCTACGCCGGGACGCCAGCACGCCGAGCAAACAGCGCGGCGCGATCACTGGCCTGCGCTACTGGAAACTACAATAACACACGAAATTCATATCATGCGATAGTCGTTTGTTTGGCTAGGCATTAAATATTTACAAGCGCGCTACACAGTTAAAGACAACCAACCGCGTCTACATTACAAAGAATTGACATAAATTACGTTCTCAATTTCCTTATAGCTAATTGTATAAAACAAAATTGAGTATCCACTCAGGAAGGTGTTATCTAATTAAAAATACATTGAGATTTCGCAGCGTTTGTTCTAATCGGGTCAATGGGGTGTTCAGATTTGAGATAGCGTAACGCGAAGTAACATGTATTTGCACGTGAAGTGCAGGGCCGGCGGTGGTACGGCCGGCGGCGGAAGCCGGCAACGCTTGTTTGTTATTGGCGGTTGATATCAAAGGAGCTACTTCTCCGAATCCCTCCCCTTTGTCTTCAGCAACGTTAACATTAGCTGCTCTATTTGTATTATCTTCCTTCATCTCAAACGATCCCAGAATAGACGCCACAATCAAATAATGTTTTTGTTACAACGATCTATAATTTCAGTATTGTTGCTATGAAACGTAAACAAACTCTTTGAAGAACACTTTATCCGTGACCTTAGATACTTGTTAGGTTGCTTTTCTGTCTTGTTTCATATAAAACAACATCAGAACAAAACACACATACAACGTAAGCCATTTTATTTATAGGTATAGCATTGAATATTATCCATTTGTGTTAAAAACGTAGATTTGACAACACGGTTATAATGTACATTAATCTGAAGTTCTAAACACTGATTGGATTTATTAGTTATTAAAATATGAAAGCAGCGATGTGTTATAAGTGGGAATAACTCTACAGGTATGGTGTTTCATAAAATAATATAATAATGAAGTAATCGCGAGCCTAGAGGAGCCGGGAGGTGCTGGGAGGTACCGCGAGGTGCAGGGAGGTGCGGCGCGAACAATGGACCCGTTAATTGTGCCCTTTGTCCGACCGAATAGAAAATTTGATGTTCAACCGCCAGTCGAAACGGCGCAATTTACGTTTTATTGCGCGAGACTTTAAATGTAAATCACTGGGCTTTGTACCGGGATGAGGCGTCGGGATTCCCTAATGAAAATTTCATCCACTCGCATTCCGTGTCGCCGTTCAAGCGTTTTATTGTCTGAAGATCATCTAGGAAGTGGCCGATAAGAGTTACGGCGTATTAACTGCTTATTGCTCTCTCATCTAGTAATTGTCTATTTGTGATAATCATATTGACAAGGAATTCAAGTTTATTTCGTAGATGTCGATGTAAATATGTATATATCCGCTTGGACCGTTGTAGTGTTCAACTTCTTTGAATTGCCTGTTTCATTTGTTTCAAAATGTAGGTTGTAAAATATCAGATACAGCTCGTATGTTTCTGACACCTTTATCTATGAAGAATGGTGTTACCAGATGGCTATAATCGTCATCGGGCAAACCGTTTGTTTATCAATGAAAAGTTGAATTAAAACCAACACCGACTTTTCCCGATTTAAATTTGATTGATATCGGCAAACATTGTTCTTGTTTCATTGAAAAATAAATCAAAAGGGGCAAAAACGATTTGACGGTTTGTTATGACAATGTGGACGTAAGCAAGAAAGAAAGTTTGTGTAACAGAAAGCGTCGCCGGGTACCGAGAACCGAGGATTTCGGCGATGCCTTTGATACGAAAGCGTTAAGCGGGTTACAGCATTGCCTGGAACCGCTTGTTTGTTTGTCGGGCTGTAAAACTGTTGGGAATCGTAAACGAGCGTGTGTGGCCAGCCCTTACGGCGAAATACGACCAGATGGGCCGAGATCAAAAGACTGCATACTGATAAAAAAACAACGTTAATGTGATTCACAAGTAATAAGTCAGTACTAGAGAAGCGATACACGCTGTCGGCCGTGTGTTTTCTTTCTCGCTACACGCCATATATTCAGCGTTAACGCGACGCGCGAGGGCTAGGGGAATAACAATCCCATTTTCCAGGTATTTCCCGCACTCCATATTGGTAGGATTTGTCGGGAGCCGCGTCGCCGTCGCCGCGCGGAATCATTAGCCACCAAATCCTCTATATCTGCGCCGCCTCGCTTCCCGCCGCCAGCCGCCTGCCGCCTGCTGCCGAAACTATTGCCAAATATTATAAGGATTTTCTTTTTGCTAACATGGAAGTAGTATTATTCTTATATGAATTTTCCTTATATTATTCATAAGCAATTCTGTTAAGAATTAGTTCGTCAATGGGTCAAATAAAAAATTCAAAGCCTATCGTGTATAATGAAATAAATCGATGCAATTCAAGTTATCTTCGATATATATGTTCAATATAATTTTGTTGTTAAAATGTATGAACAATGTCTGGTTAAACAGCAATGATTGAGCAATTATAACTTTCTAATTCTCCATTATCAGACGTCTGCGGCGATGCCGGGTAACGGCCGGGTAGCGACCGGGTAGCGGCGGATCGCACGGGCGTTATTAACCGGGATTACCGGATCCCTTTCTCGATCCCCGGATATAGGGATTTGCTCCGGGATCGGATCCTAGTGGAAATGATAAAAGATATGCGCTACGCTTCCCGCTTCATACTAAATGATAATACGAAATCCCCTCCTTGCCGCAGGCTGCAGGGTAGAGCAACGTGTCTGAATCATCGCTAATCATTTACGTGTCGGGTCACACCGCGGGCTGGGACGCGCTGAGAATTGTAATTTAATAACACCATAACATCTTATAAATTATTTATTTTTAATAATAGGCAATGTTGCATTTTTTGTATTATGTGTTGCAACTAGAGCGGGCGCGACACGTCGCTCTCAATTTTAGTTAGGTGACTGCTAGCGAATCCCGGCCACCTGTCAATGACCATCCCGACCGGATACATGTAAATTGACTTGTTTATACTCGTCCGATGCGAGAACGTCGCTCCGAACGAATGATATTATTCCACACTTGTGTAAATAACAAAGTTATAAAACGCACCAAAACTAAATTAATTGACTTCATTCAAGATTTGTCGTTAAACAAATATGTTTATATTCCTAACTGCGAGGACGATATCCCGATATTTCCGTATTCCTCGTACATAAAAAGCTGTCAGCGTTGAATTTACGGGCGACTTTATACCGAACATAAATAACAGAAGGGGTATCGAAAATAGACGGGAATCCGACGGGGATTTTAACATCAAATCCTTAGAGGACGAAAAAATAATGAAGAAGTGATGTAGAGAGTAGAGTAGACGCGTCAGGCGAGGTACTGCGCGTATGGGCCGAACCGGGCCGCGTGTAGGCGAGCGCATATCGCCGGACAAGCGAACGCACTTAGCGCCGCGCTATCGCTCTGCCTCGCTCGCTGCATTAGTGCTGTCTCCAATGATAATTTATAGAGCATCTCGCGGCTTCAGTCCCGGTCACTTGCTCAAATCAACTCCGGCTTTACTTTACCTTAACTATACGATTCGGCGGAGGAATCGAACTCCGTGATCTCTTTCCACACGACACTATTCCCACATGTTTCGCAAACCGGTACTCTAGCTAACTTGTATCTAATCCCGATAGATTCTTGAGTTTAATACGTTTTCTCAACTTTATTATGTAAATCCGTATGAAACCAGTTGTATTTCAAGTTATGGAGGTTGATGCGGCTTCAATAAATGTTTAAGTGACTAATATCATAACAAACTAGTTTGAACTAACGGTTCCCATCATCGGATTATAAATTTTATTGAGATCGGTCGCATCGAGTTGTAAAATCGCCTCCGACGTAAATAACTGCACATCGTTATCTCGTCCATCGACAATTTTGATTGATTATTTTTTTCTTAATTAACCCGCTACAAGTTCCCTCGCAACAGTATTGTAACAAAAACTTCTACAGTTAACATTTTTACAACGCTGAGATTTGAGCGATTAATTTGTCTGTCATTGACAGATGACATCATTTTATACTATAAAATAACCACTGTAATTTTTAAAGCAAAACATGCCAGTAAAAATGTATGTCCAGTATTACCTGGCATGTGTCATCTACAAATTCAGTGCGTATAGGCCAGCAAAATAATCTAGCCGCATAGCAGTACCTGGCATCAAAGTTAGCTATCACACATGGATGTAGCATAGCACCTGGCATGCAAGAGCCAGTTCCTGCCATTATTTCCCATACTTATTCGATTTTGGAACTATTTGTATCGGCAGAATAGGGCAATGTTTTGGCGGATGGCGTTAATATTATCGGCTACGGGAGCGTCGAGATTGTCAAAGCTGTGGGGTCACGAGGTATAAATAGCCGTGCTGCAGGCGGCTGCGAGCTGCTCGTATGCACCGCTATTATTGTATATAAGCCGCTTATTAAGAGCGACTCCCACTCGCCGGAGAGGCACGCAACGTTATAAGATCAGGCTTACATGCACGCGCATTCAGACCGTCTTCTAATAAATCTTTATTTAAACCATTTCACATAGTTACTATAAGTGCGGTAAGTCTCAAAAGTTTTATATGCAAACAAAACTAATATAGTCCAATACATTTCTTATAAGATTTGACATATTCGTATCTTGTTGGACAGAAAGGTTGAAGAAAGAAGGTAATATAGAAGCAAAAACATTCTTGGTATTGTTGTTGAATATTTATAAGAATAATAATGACGTCGTATGTGAGGATGTACCGTAATAAGAGAGCTCCATGTAAGCCCGCGCGTACCCACTAAGTGGAATCAGACGAACATTTCCAAGTAGGGCCGCGTCACAGCGCGGGCCAGCCACACCACGCGTCTCCATGTCTCGCACTAAACTCGGATTAAATGATGAACTAGCGTCACGTATATCCTTTATTATTTACTAGACCTTCCATTGTACTAATTTAACATTCTTATTTTAGCGAAACCATTTACTAATAAGAATGTCAGAAACTTAAAAAATATTTGTTAAGCAATACAACTTTTTTTGTTTAGTTGGTTTTATATTGCACATGGTTATCGAAATAACGACAAACAGACTCTAAAATTACTTCAAACAACAATCAGAGTATACCTTGCGAAGTTAACGGATAGTTATGGAATCCGAGTTACCCGTAACCGTGTAGTTAACGTGCGGTTGTGACAACAGGCCGTCGTGCTCTCCTCGCGGAATGTAAATAGACTTTAGCCGGCAACAACCGGGCGAGCCTCGGCCGCTTGCTCGGCTGAGACGAGACGGAGGTAAAAAGTTCCTTTAATTATTTATTTAGCACTAGCTGTGTACCGCTGCTTCGCCCGCGGACTTTGACCCGACCTGTACACATAGAATTGATGTAGGAACATAAACTCTTATAAAATTATTTGATATGTAAAGAAAGTTTCTGCTAGCTGCTGCTAGATGTGTCAAGTAAATATGTGGAACTCTATAAATACGGGAAAAGTGAGTAAAACTACACTCGTAGGATTTCAAGTAGGTCAATGAGGCAGTGAGCTAAGCATAGCTGAATAACACATTCTAAATATAAACACCTAGGCTATTTATTTGTGGCATACGCAGTGCGTGTTCAACTTAGTTTTTAGATGTAAAATCTATTAAAAAACTTATATATTGTAATCGCAAGTGAGGAAAGCGATAGTGTTACGGTACTCGACATCTGTCAACTTGTCACCTGTCAATGTGTCAAACTTGTCACGATAGCGCGATAGGTGATAGGTCTGTGCGTGATAAGATGATA
>LD700013.1:5063828-5077759 GCA_003118335.3 Papilio memnon | reverse complement strand
TGTTGCCATAGTTGTAATGCAGAATATTTATATTAACATGTAGTTCTGTTTGTTCCAGATGCAATGGGTGAGTGTTGCCGTGTTGGTGATCCCGCGTCCCGGCAGACAGCAGGAAGCCTCGTAAATCATGGCGCGCGTAAAACGGCCATGTTAACAAAAATTCCAATCTTCATAAAACTCCAAAAAATAATTACGGTCGAGACCGATACTTTTTTCTTTCTTCTCAATTTTTTCAACGCAAAATGAGTCAATCGTCCAACACTAGGAGTCGAGGATTCGACTTGGGTCGTAAACTTTGATTAGGTCATTAAAGCATGTTAATTTATTAGCTCTCCGCTTACGTGCGAGTGTGGCTAGGGAATGTAAACTCTACATCCCTCGGGATACGGTTGCAAGTTCTGGAACGGTAAAGACCGCGTTTTAGACCTTTTGTAAGTGTCAGTTCGGCGTGTAATCGAAAATTACCTTTACTGTAATTAACGTCTCGGTGTAAAATTTCGAAGTTCACGGAGTTGGAACATTTTTAAAGTTCTGGTTGCGTTATCGATTATCGTTTAGATTGTTATTTTATTATGAAATTTCATTGTCTTATTTTACTATCAACAACTTTTCGATTAGAGCGTGCACACAACTTTGACTATCGCACAACTGTTGTGCGATTGGCGATTGTTTCGCAGCCCATTCAACTGTTTAGTTGCGTAACTAAAAATCGAGTAGTGTGCGCACCTCCATATAAGCTAACAGGAATCAAAGCGCGACTAAACAGTGCGATAGTTTAGTTTCAGATGTGCGCACGCTCTTACAGACTTTTTTTATACTGGCCGTTAAAATGGCGCATTTTTACGTCAAAAATTGGGCGGGAAATGACGACGCGAGAAGCGATGCCTTCATTTGTCATTTTAGTCGAGCATTAAATAAATTAAATACAAATATCGACACGGGAAAGCACTCGTTTGTCTGCACATTCGGATAAATACCGAATAAACGTCCGATGTATCGGTCAGCTCGATGACTTGCTTAAATTATTTTGAGGTTAACTGATAAGTTAACAGAAAAACCGACGTTTGGTTAAAGGTCTTAATTACATTTCTATAAATTGTTATGAAGAAAATTACTACAGTGCTGTAGAATTGGCACAACACTATAGATTATTGGCATAGACGGCACATCTCTAACTGACAGCTGTCAATGACATTAGACATTGGACATTGGCGCGCATTCCTGCCGAGATCTGTAGTGGAGTGTTTAAATTTATATCGCTAGTTACAATTAAATAAATTGTTTAAAAAATCTAGGATAAAAAATACCAAATACGTTCTAGAACAAAATTACTAGCTACTAAATCTAGTCGTTCAAGTGTTATAGACTTGTCTTTGTTCCTTCATCGGTTCTTGCTATCGACAGACAATATTAATTACGTCTGTAATAAGTTTTGTTTCTATTTCTATGACCAGATTCAATCGAAGTAGGGCTCCGCATAAATATTAAAGTTAAATTACATCTAGAATAAATCGGATTTTAAGGTAACACAGTTAACTGTCACAATAAAATAAACATGCCTTTTTTTCCATGCAATTTAAAGAAATAAGTTTTTAAAATTGAATATAACATGTCTTGTCATTGTTGCTAATAGAAAAATTAAATTTACGTTAACGCTAACTAATTTAACGAAAAATTATTAACTGGAATCTATTTAACATGTCGGCAATCAATAATCTTTAGTACGCTATACCAACTTGATAACAAAGCAATTCCTGAGATCTGTATCCGGGCCTAAGGATCTCCAAATATGATTAATGGGTCGACAATCGCGCGGGCGCAGATATGTATCTAATAGCAATTGTTAATTATAACAACACAGTTCTCTAAAGAACATTACGAAATTGCTATTAGAAACAAAAATATGTCGGGATATTAGGTAGCGATGATTTGAATGCATTATTGTTTATACTTAAGATAGATGGCGCATGATGCAAGTTATAATCTGTGGCGACGTTTGCCAGCAGAGCAATTGTCTATTAAACGACGGTAATGTCTTTATAGCGCTTTCACTTATGAATGAAGCCAAGCGTCTGAACTTGATAAAGTCGATTGTATCAACTATTATTTATCGTAGAAATTTCTGAGAAGCAAACACGGCTAAAGGAATCTATCATTTGTCTGGTGAAATAGAAAAAACAAAAATCCGTTTTAAAATGAATTTCAAATATAAACAGCACAATAATAGGGAAGGCAGACGATAAGTCTCAACTGTCAAACGTTCAGAAATATGTAAGTGGAGCACAGATTGAAAATTCGCGCGCAAAATTCAAGATGGCGACCTAGGCAGCTCGTATATCAATGTTGATTTACGCGCCACGGTCGAGGTCGACGGCCGCCCGAATTTCCTACAGAAATGCACTCGCCGAGTAATTTATTTGTGACCATCTATTATTTTGTAGACTCACGAGGTCCTAAACGCAGCTGACATTAATATATCATTTTACGCGACGGCGCGACTTACTTTCGCTCCGTCTCTTTTGCACTCGTAACCGATGAATACGTCGGAAAGGGACGGCGGTCGAGGCAGAGTAGTTTGCGTTTTCACTTTTTATAGTAGCAATATATTTGATCAGCTGATCGCCATGACGTTTACAGCTCGGCCCAGTGTAATGTATTTCATAATTTATATTATAGTGGTTGTTTTTATTGAGTTGACTGAGGTCGGGATTTGTTTATAACTTTGAATGTTCAACTAATGACAATAGCATCGGCGGTGCTAAGTGACCCGCAAGGTGTTCAATGTTGATACAAATTTCCATACATTAGGAGCTAAAAATACACACAAGTATTTTGCCATCTGTGGCGTCGATCCTTCAAGCTGGGTTTAGTGTGGCGGGGCATCTGCTCTGCACATGGCTTTGCTCACATTTCTAATTTCTATTGGCGTTCATCTAATTAACACCCGATTAATTTTTGAGTTTTGCTTTCGAATTGATAGAAAAATCATGGTTTGAATTTAATAAACATATTAACGCATTATAAATTAATAAAAATAATGTCCATTCTATTCTTACGTGCTTCTTAACGAATCTTTTGTACATATGGAAGAAAGCTCGATAGGGACTATCGTTTTTCATTAATAGCGGTCACTGAATACCGTGTCATAGTTAAAGCTAGTGTCAGATCGCTGAACGTACACTAAGGCACGCTCGGTTGAGGACTGGTAACATATGAAGTGTTGCTGTGAGGGTGGTTGGTTAAAATTAGTGTGCGTGTCGCGGGCACGGCGGGGGCGCGGGGCGGGGGTGGGGGCCGCACGTGGGCCCTGTAAATATTTTTGGAGGCAATCGATTTCCGAAATCCATTCTGTACCCTCGCACCGACGAGGCGACGTAAGGAAAATGTGGATACGACATTGTAAAAATAAAACATGAATTATAACAAGAGCGCGAAATCGTAGCAGTAGAAATTATTCGGTACTGTCAGTCTTTACCAAAATGAACAAACTTTGATACTCAATTTGAGAAAACACTTTACTGAGGGTTTTCATTTTAATGTAGTAATAAAAATCTTTACTTTTAACCATCTTCTTTGTCTTACGTCTTTAGACATTCCTTAGATGCACTGTTCCTTCTTTATCGAGTCTTAATGCTTTGTAATAAAACTCGTTCATATTTAAGAATCCGATCAAATACAAACTAATGGGCTCTATCGAGCTGAAACGAATTGAATGTCTATAGAAACAACGAGGTGGCGATTACAACGGGAACACTTGTCGCATCCACACTAATCGACAGGCATTAGCGCGTATCGCACGGGCCTACCATCATTAATCTACGTGACAGTTCAAAATTTAGTTACCGAGGGTCGCTTCCCCCGGCCCGCCGCAGCCGCGCCTCAGTCCCCGCGCGCGCCCTCACACAGCACACAGTTTTTGAGCCACAGCTCTAAACAAGGCCCCACCATTCGGCAAGTTGTCGGTTTTCGTTACATCGTCCACGTATTCGGAGATCACTACATATTTATTGATACTAGAGGAGCTTGTTGTTCCATCAGTCATTTTAGAATCGAACTAGAGATAAGAGACATTCTCATCACAATGTATCTCGGAAAATGTTTGAGACTTTTGATCCAGAACTTATTTAATCGGTATTCAATATATCTATTTCTAATGAAACACACAACTTGGGTAGGCACTTAGTTTGCGTATAATGTATTTGTTGGAGTATCGATTGCTAAATACCAGGGTAGCAGAGCTGTGGAGTGGCGCCCCGCCGCGCCTGCCGCCGCCAGACGCCGGCGTCTCGGCCGTGCAGCCGCGCTAATTGCTTTCATATTGTACCTTCACTTGTGTCTACGAGCCTGGTAATTCGGCCGTCGCGAATATGTGCTCTGCATTCCTAGTACAAATAATATTCTCCTTCGAACACACAAGTGAGGACAAATAGATGAAAACGTCTTTCATACCACAAATATAACGAACGTTACATACAACATTCTTGTACACGTTGAAAACGACCTACCATACTCTGGAAGTAATTTAACCAGCGTTTAATTTTTTCCATCAGCAGCAATGCCTTCTTAAGCACTAATGAATAACTTTAGTGATAGTGTAGAGCAAGCTAATGCTATGTGTAGTCGGCTAATGGTGTCGCAAGTCCTCTATGAACAGAGATCGTCGACCCCGCGTAACGACATGGGAGGAGGTCCTGCTATACCTCGTGTCATACCGCCTTGTAATTTTTTCCCAACGTCGGCATGAGTAATCACATTTCCGTAAACCTTCCGCGTTTGTTCGAGCCCTCTCATCGCGACGAAACGACCTACCCCCGACATTTGAATAAGCGAAATCGAACCCTGAATATAAGGTGATAAAGTTGCATTAATCGTGGACAGGTGTAGAGAACGCCGCAGCGGTGCACGCTCAGGTCCGCCAACGAGCCCCGTGACTGGCACAATTCCGGCCCCGGTCTGTATTTCTGCCGTTTTTATTACGTTCCGTGATAATCTCGGTATAGGCATTTTGAATTTATGCGCACTTTCTGTATAAATGCAAATTTATAATGTGCCTATGCGTATTTTTCTACCCTTCAGAAGTTCGTGTCGGAAATTACGCACGATTAATTTCAGTAGAGATAAACTGTCCATATTGATATTATTACAACATTGTCAGTTATAATGTTCTTCTTGCTTTGAGCAATTTATAATATCGATATTATAAAGTGAGAATTTATTACACTCAATAGAATGGTGTCGCAATAGTTGCAGTAGTTAATATAGTTGGCGCTCTTATAAAGCATCTAAGTATATTGACATTGATTAGGATAATGTTCCAGTGACCCATAGTTTGACCCACAGCTGATACACACGCGTACCTTGATGATCGATGGTGCGACAACGCGACAGTGTCAAGGTCGATTTTGACAGCTGTCAGGCTGGCCAAGCTGTCACTGTCAGAGTTGAAAAACGCGCGCTGTCACCGCGTAATGGATCGCCTTCCGGGGCTGATGTTGCGGCGGCCATAGCTGTCAGGGACGTCGACCCCGGCCAAAGCCTCGGGCACACATGGCATATTTATCTCTTGTCATATGACACATTTTGAGGACTTCGTTAACCTTAACTTTTTAATTGCCAACGTTTTGGTGTTTATGATCTTGACAACTTATCCAAACAGTGTTCGAGGACTTGCTTTGTTATGAATTCTCTGTCGAATTGCAAAGTTCCGGATGTTGTGATAGCAACAATCACTCACTCTGTGTACACTCGCTACACTGTTAATTAAGATAACTGCGTCGTGTTGAGATAAAAAGGTTGACAGTTTTATATGTTTACTTTATTACAGCCTTTTACATTCTCGAGCATGGAGATAATAATTATTTATTTTTTGCGACTATCTAGGTAGTTGTAGCCTAGACTTGGAAGCATTGAATACTTACAATTCAAAAACATCAAAAAAATGTTTTAAAATACAGTTTAATGAGTCATGAAGGATCACCTTTAGCTGGTAGTTCAGTTAATGGCATCAGGTGTACAATGGATTCGAACGAGGGGTTAAAAACAAAACAAACTACAAGTTTATTAGGTACAGGTATCGATCTGTCGATCCGTACCTACGGATGATATACCTAGGCAGCCTCCCCCCGGGGCAAGGCAACGACCGCGCAGCGCGCACCCGACAACCCGCCCTGCCCCTCATAGAACACGATAGCTTTTCCTTTGACAAATAGCAATTTTCTTATGACGATTCTAAGTCTCCTATATCGATTGTAGAAGTGGGAAAGAGCGTAAACGACTGTATCGAGGTGAGGAACAAAGGCCCCAATGGCCGCCGCGGCCGCGCGAGCCGTCGGAGGGCGGGCGGTCCGCCTGCTCTGGGCGGGGGCAATTAACCAACTTCCTTGGCGAGCGTGTTTAAAAATGCATTTTTTATTGCTCCAGTTTTCATGGTCGACTATAATTGAAGTTGCTGTAACAGAATTAACCTCATGTTACAATGAAGAGATGGCTTTTTAAAAAGTTTCCCCTTCAAGCCGAAACTTCTTCCAAACTTCGTTTTTATAATTCCCGCCAGTCACGAACCTTGCTTTGATTGTCTGGTAGTAGTTAATACGAGTGAAAAATAAAGGATTTAATTTAACTATGAATAACAATAAATTACGGTTCCAGAAGCTGAGTAACCGCAGCTATGTGAAAAGCTATTTGCAGATGTCCAACAATATGTCGATAGTATCGACATATCACAGTATTTCTTGAGAAACTTTCGTGCTTTATCATAAAAACATAGAGAGTGTATCAAATATATTTTAGCTTAAACAACAACAACCCTTTTATTCCGATTATTATTGCCCCCAGCGCGGATTTTTGACAAATCACGGTCATTGTAACATTATAACGTATAGGCTTACCAATTGTGATCTAAACCAATCTATATCTATACTAATAATATGTTACAAAAAGGAAAAATTTGTATTTTTGTATGTATTGAAATAATTCAAAACTACTTGACCGATTTTAAAACTTCTTTCAACGTTAGAAAGGTAATTTATCTGTGAGTAACATAGGCTATATTTTTTAATTAGACGCGGGCGAAGTCGCGAGCAAATGCTAGTATTATAAAAAGAGGAAAGATATGTATTTTTGGTTTTTCTTTGTATAGGAATAACTCAAAAACTACAGGACCGATTTCAAAAATTCTTGCACCATTAAAAAGCTACGTTATCAGTGAGTAACATAGGATATGTTTTTACAATTGTTTTTTTAATTCAACGAGGACGTAGTCGCGAGCAACAGCTAGTAGTTAATATAATACTTATACCAAAAGCAGTCTAGTTGATACATTGCTATGGTGAAGAACTCACGTTGGCGTTCGTAAATTCAATCAGTGTCGGTCTAAGAATTAACTAAACAGTGTCTAACAGAATTTTAGAGTACAAATACGGTATTCAAGTCCTCAGCATTCCTTATTTTATTCACACTTAGACAATAATAAAACATATCAGCAGAAACGTGTGACATTTTGTTAAAAGGTTTTAATTATCTTTTGTATGGTTATGTAGTATTCAGATCATGGCATCAAAAATACCAAAAATATCGATTGCCGATGAAGATGAAGTCTAACAAAACATGTTGCTTGTAATCTTGTATTTATGTATGTATCGCGTGCTTTAATTGATTGCCGCCATTTTGGTGACGTCCGATAGTGATGTTTAAATCAATTCGACTATTTGTCGATGATTTGTCAACGTCCCGTACGATAGCGTTCCAAGATATATGTACTTTTGTTTCTGCACGACGTTGACTAATTTTTGCCTAGCATTATCTATTTATACAGCATGATAGAAAACCTACGAATTGCCAATGAAGTCTCCGGTTTCGTTAAAAAATTAAATGCTAATTTTATATAGTAATTTTTAAAATGTCAACAAAAACTTTGATATGGTTTATCGATTAGAAAAATAATAAAAAAAGAATCTTTAGTTAAGACTTTTCGCTCGATTTAATTTGTATAAGTATTAAAAGTAATTTCTAAATTCCCTTATGCTGGGATTACGAAAACGAAATACAATAAAATATAAGAAAAAAGCTCGCGACAGGCGCGCTCGCCAGGGCCACATAAAACACGGGGTGTCTCGGAGGAAAAAGCCGTGTGATTTATCGTGAGAAGAACGACATCTTCGGGCCTTCCATTATGTTTCGGGTGCATGCGTCAGGTATATCCCTGAGCAGGTGCGACCCTGGTACCTTGTCTAGCTTTTGTTTTTTTTATGAAATCCTTCCAAATACAATTCATTAGTTTTCTTAAAAAGTTATGATAATAATTGTGTTTATGCCAGCTGTAAAAACAGAAAAATAATCCGATTATTGTTGCCATTTAACTAAACAATTAACACAAAACATTGTACACCAACGATGGCGTATAAATAAAAAGTAACCAGAAATTACTCGATTCAAACGTTGAAATGATCACAATGAGGCGAGGGAATTGTAAAAACAGTAATTAATAGCGATTATTGAGTAAAAATAATTACCGGTTCCTTAAATAATGGGCCGCGGTAGATCTAATTCCCCGATTCTTTAATCACTATTATTACAAGTGGGATGTGGCGGTGCCTGATGCCTATCACAACAACTTTCCAAACCAACAATTGTTTTAATTCGGGAAACAGGAAAAAAAAAGAATTATGAATCCGTAATAACTACGTCCGAAAACGTTTGCATTGTATTTCATGTTTTGTTTTTCCACGTCCGTGTAACAGCTCGTGCCTTTTAATCGGCCAGATCTGTATCGCGCAATCAAATTTCAGTATTTAAATCCGTTTCACTAATAACTGTTAGACAAATCGATATTTCATTCTGTTCAATTGACGGTTGTTTCTTTTAATTTCTGTTACCTTTGTTGTTGCTATTATAAGCTACAAGAAGCTCTGGAAGTTACTTGACGCTTCTCGATTGTTCGATTATACAACGTTCTGTGAAAAGGATTTGCGCTGCATTATTAGATAGTAATAATGTTTATTAACGTCTTCAGCGTGCAAGTGTTATTACATAATTGATACGAGCGGTAGCATTTTTGTGGAGGCTAGGCTAGCAGCGTGCCGCGGCGTCACGCGCGCTACCGGCGCCGCCGCGGTCGCCGTGTTTAGACAATTTTCTTGGCAAATTCCCCGCAAGGGCCTCGCCCTCGTATAAATAACGCGAGCCTCGCCCTCGCCTGATATTCGCCAGGTTATTACAATTTTTCGCGTTATGAATATCGTCGCGAGCGGAGCGCGGCCCGGCTCGCGGCTCGGCGCGCTGGGGGAGTCACACCTCAACAATTTTACTTTAATTCTTATTTAGAGTGCCGCCTTATTTCGGTTACAAGATTCTTAGTATTTGTTTACGACGTTAACTCGCTTTCGGCGGCGGCGATGGGGTAATTTTCGCTTTTTTCAACGGCGTAATTTCGCCGAGTTACATCGGCCGAGAGGAACGCAAATTGGCTATCTTATAGCACGGTGGCGATAAAAGATAATGCGGCGATAGCGTGGGGCTTGCGGGGGATGCGGGGCGAGGGCCCGGGGGCTGGGGGTCAAGGGCTGGCCGGGGTAAGGTCCCGCGCATCGGTTGCGATCAATCATGTGCGCTCGACTGGCCGCGGCGCAGGCTTTTGTTGAAATTTTGAAAAAAGAACGCAACCAGAGATATAGACAAAATTACATAGTCCGATATTCGGCCGCCCGCGGAGTTGCCCTACCTCAAATACGTTCTACAAATTAAAACTGACAAGTCATTTTAAGTTTTTGTTCTAATTAAATTGAAATATGAGTTGATTCACCGCTGTAACGGAGAGTTGTGTGTATGAATGTGCGGCGGAGAACTCATACCGGTGACAATATTCAAGTACAAAATAACCGTCTGCGTCGAACAATAATAACGCATTTATAGAGTGTGACACCGTTAAAAAAGTAAAGAAAATTGCTAATGGTGTATGATATTGCCTCCCCTCATTTTTGGGGTAAGAAAAGACTAGGGGTGGCGACACCTTCGCTCTCGGGAGAGTTTTTTTTCCGAGTCGAGTATTTCTTGTATTTTTCGTCGGGTGTTTTTTGCGTAATGACGTCGAGGTCCTGGGAGAGTTGGAGGAATCCATTAGGAAGGCGGGCAGAGCTTAATGCAAGAGGTTTTTTTCTTGTTCCCAATCGACGGCTGGAGAAAGACGCATGTGTCGCAAGCACATTAGCAACGTTTGTTATGGCCTTATTTACAGTAGTATTGTATAATCTACTGCTCTTGTCTCAATGTCTATGCAAATAAAAAATAAAAAATAATAACAATTACACAGCAGTACAAGTTAGCAAAGCTTATCGATATTTGTAATTATGAAAATGGCCAACTTGAAACTAACTTAAACAACAATAGGGCGCTAGGAAAAGATACCCAGTTAGAGAATCGTAGTCTCACAATGAACATGGTAAAAAGGACGCCGTAGGCTAACGACACCCAGGGCTCTAGTAGTTCTGAAACTGGTGTTGTTTGTGCCTGTATTTATACTGTGATTGTTGTTACAGGCAAATGGTGTGGGTCACGGCGAGAATGGTCATCTCCACCGGATGTAGCACGCCGGGTCTACTCCTCTGTCTTCCTGGGTAGCCCGGGTGAGTACCCAGGTAAATATACAACAATTTTATATAACATTTATTACTAAAATAATCTAAAAGCTTATCGGTTTAATTCTGACAGCTGCAGCTTAAATAATATGAGTCTTGAAAAACTGTTGTCATACGATTTTTAAGTGTTTTTTGGAGGTTATATGATATAGCTAGAGGTAGACATAGAATATTCTAAAGGTAGACGTCGGGCTTATTGGTTTTTTATATAAAAAGTACACATCATACGTACAAGATTTACTTAATTAATCTTCAATCTCATATTTAAGTTAGTTATGTAATAAAGAAAACTCTCGAGTTATTTACCGACGGGAAATTAATGCCAATCAAATCAAATCAGATCCAGTACTAAGTAAAGGGTAAATTGTGTATAAAAAATAAAGAAAAATAATAATACAAACGAATAAATAAAAAAACAGAAGTGAAACTAGATTATACCTAATTTAATAATTGGTTTCCCTTTTTTTAACTTTAATCTAAAATAAATAACCAAATGTATATTTTATTAAAATTAACATTCAATTCTGGAATAATCCGTGTCAAATTTGTTCACAGATAAAAATAAATATAAAAAGCTAAACCAACAGTGGCCAGTCACATCTTCTGTGAAAATGTACGCCGCCGTTGACAGCCATATCGATTCTCTAATGATCCAATGAAATTAGGCGACAAATTGATCAATGTATCGATATTTATTTAAACATGAATTTGTATCTTGAGGTTATTATTAAAACAAAGAAAGGATTCTGTAAAAACAACCAATGATCTTTGTTTTTTTGAATAAAATGGAACAATTAATAGAATTTTACAAAATATTTTTAATCTTTTAAAATGACGCCATCTTGTAAATTCGTAGCTTGGGTTAACGCCGGACAAGGTGGTCTACAATTGAGGTTTGATTACAGTTTTATTGGTAAAGACCAGTTTGCAAACGGTTCATAAAACACAAACATACACTATTACAACAAAGTAGTCATTTGATCCGTTTTTTCATACAAAGTATTACTAAATTAAACTAGCTCGTTATCATTAATCACTCGTCTAAAGACATCTTTTCTAATTACAGACACCGACTACCAAAAATACAATCCATCTTGTTGATCCGCCGCGATTATCTGCCGTACGATCATAACAGTGTTGCCAGTCCTAAAGAAATTAAAAATCCCTCGAAACGATTCAAATACGAGCTTTACGCGCTCGTATAAGCACAATTAACCAACGCCATCTAGCGACAAACTAAATGTTTGTATGTGAACATGTGATTAGACTAATTTAAACTTTATATCTATACAGTATAGTTTCAATTACCATAACGATATAACGTTTCAACGTAAGCCATACGCGTAAATGCTATATCCATTGCTTTTACGTTTGACATATTTCTGTCTCTCTCTTATAATAATTCATCTGCATTAATACGTTTCCATTACACTCCAAGAAAGCGGCTTTTACACCGCGATAGCAACATTTTTAATTCACGAAAGTGAGCCGTAGAAATAATAATAGAGTACTTAAATCAGAAATGGAATCGGCGAAGGCGAAGTCAATTTATTCGGAGCTTCGTTACAATTCCGATTTTTATCTAACGTCCCGAATGAATGCCGCCGAAGACGGATTACACTGGACGGAGAGGAGAGGCCGACAAAAACTCCGGTAGAGAGGGACGCTGCAAAGAAATCGATTCCGTCCTCACTGAGAAAGGATCGCCCCGGCATGAAAGAGCGAGCGCCATCTCGTCTTTACGACGTGCGAAAGAGATAAAACAATTCCTTATGTCGCTATTCTTAAGTCATTTGCGCATTCGAAATGGCACTTTACTGGCAGACATTAAGGTCGCAGTTTCATTGTTATGATTGCATATTGACGATTGTGGTGCGCTGCAATGGAATGTTACAATTTCATCTAACGGTGAACGCGATAACGTCCTTATGGCTTTTGAAATAAGGTCGTTATCGGTATATGCGGTGTGAGGTGCGGGCCAGGCCGGCCGTGCACCGGCGGTCGCCATGGTTACCGGCCGGAATGTTTAGGCAGGCGGCGCACGGAGCGGCCGCTACGCTGCGTCGCTCGTTTCGTTTGATCTTTACCATTAATTTAATTGCTAATAACTATAATGTTTGTTTTAATATGTAATAATCAAACCGTACCGCTGGCAGCCTAATGGCGGCAGGAACCAGTACATATTGGGAGTTGATAACTTTAATAGTGTTTATTTCCTTATTAATGAATTAATTATTGACTATTTGAGTAACATAATTGTTGACATAAAAATGTAATGTCTGACATGTGGATACTTACGTAGATACTTTGTAACGAATGGTCGTTTTATTTATCTAAAACCTTTCGTTTTTCTACAACATTAATTGAGGTTTAAAAGTTTGCTTTTGGATTACTTTTTACATTTCGACTTCGGTATTTAACTTAAGTAGTTTATATAGGCTTGAAGATTTAGGACTGTACTTGGAATATTTTCCAGTATTATGTACAGATGAGTTGTTAGTACTTAGTCCAGTTGTGCGTCGCGTGGTGGTCGACTAGCGCAGCACCGCGCCCACATAATAACGGCCGAGCGCGGACTATTTTTTAATATTCTCTTTTCGAATTTACGCTCGAGATTCGAAATTAGAGAGAGACAGAGACGCGTAGCGGAGAAATGCATGGGAGCGAGCGGGAGGGCGCTCAATTGCTCAATTTGTGCCTCAGCTCATGAGATGCCTTCGGGTTCCTTTTTCAAAAATCCAATGAGATCGATCGCTCGCCATGTCCGCAAATTAGAGCGGGAATCGTTGTTCGTTAGCGCTCTACTTGAACCCGAAGGCTTTAACGGCCTTGTAGAGGTATGTTAAAGTAGATGTTATGTTGTAAGTAACAAGGGCGATAGTTCCTTGCGTGTGGTAATCTCAATCAACGTTGCTGGCAGGTCAAAGCGCGCCGCCGAGCGTACGGAGGTGCATTTTAGTATTACCGGCGGTCTCGGTGTTCTCATTTCGCCAGAACCTTTTAAAGACGCTGAAGATTCCTGAAGATGGCCGAAGCTGTCTGCGAAGATTGCGTTCCCAATGACCTTTCTTTTATAAGTTTCTATATCGAAATTACGTTGGTAGTGAAACACGAAACTTCGAGCTTTTGCGAAGCTTATCACATATTACCGTGTGTAGAAACAACGTTTATGAATAGATTTTAGCTGATGTAATAAAAACTTACAGCATTCAATATATCAGGTACTAGCTGTTGCTCGCGACTTCGCCCGCGTAAAATTAAAAAATATAGCCTATTATTATATATTACCCACGGATAAAT
>LD700013.1:5038017-5060288 GCA_003118335.3 Papilio memnon | reverse complement strand
CAAACGAGTGATAGGAATCTAAAGTCATTGAAGAGCTACTGGGGTATGGATCGATGTGTAGCAGACGTGGGCACGGGGCAAGACGGGCCATTAGCGCCACGCGCCTGTCACCGCCAGACATGACGCAGGGCCCGAGGGTCACCAGACTTTGAGAGTTGCTCCAATACCACAGTCCGGGGATGTAGAATTAGATTTTATAATTACAAAGAGCGGTGCATTGCGTTGCGCTGACCTTTTTTGATATGAACAAAACTTAAGCTAGATTATGTTTTTATATTACGTTGAAGATCACTTAAGGATTTTTGTCGTTCACTGTTTAAGTAACAGTAGAACCTATCATCTAGACTGTCCAGGCCAGAAGGTGCTGTAAAAACCTCCAACCATTCATTACGACCCGTCGTCCAGGAATGGGATACAAATAAATCAACGGGCATCGTTTTATCAAGACCTCTCCCGGACTAATCCGGCCACAATTGAAACGAATCTAATGAAACCGGGATATGGAGTACAAAAAAACACCCGGGCCGTCTACGAGCGCCTTTCCCCAGGCAAGCGGTTCTTTTTTAATTCTGTCCCCGGACTTGTATCGTATGTTTTTTTGGCCGGTCTGCCTTTTCATAAATATTTTAAAATCGGACTCCGATGCGCTGGGGACAGGCGGAGCGAATGGAATTAGGATTTAGATATTTTCGGGCCTCGAGTAATTTATGTTCCTCTTTGTTGAGATATGAATAATGAGGTGGAATGATGAATCTCGTCTATCCTTCCCCTCCCTTGCATGCCCTCCCCCGTCCCTCTATAGTTGCTGTTTTATTTCCACAGTTCATTGTTTTTTACTGTCGATAGAACAAATATTTAAAAAAGCAATGTATCCCGATAGAGTCAGCACAAACTTACACCACACGAATTATAAAATGTTAATAAATATAAAAAACAAACAGTTATTACATCACTTCAGGACATCGCTATTATTAAACTAAGTAGATATAATAATGCTAGCAAAAAATAAAAATTAAGAAAAAAAAACGATATTTAAACTTTTAAATGAGTACAACTCTATTTTAAACACAAAACCATCGAATTAAAATTCCTCTAAAATCGATTCGAGCACCATAAAGTACTGGCAGTTATTCCAAACACGCGCCTCGTTTAAAAAGCCCTTAACTAAATTATTATAATAAAAAGTAAAAAGGGATAACGTGGATGATTTACCGATGTCAGATTTGACAGCTCGTAGTTCTGCCCCGAGGAAATTATAGTAATTTGATAAAATATCCATCTACTTAGGAGGAAAGGTTTGGGGTAAAAAGTGGAGGTTAATTTGGTGCAATAGATGAGAGTATGCGAGGAATGCAAAGCATGCAACCTCCGTACCTAAGTATTCAACTAAAACTATCTAATACATTACATTGTCTACGTTCTTATTACATTGCGTGGTTGATTAAGAAAGTTAAGTTCTACTTTAAGGTTAGGTACGCAATGTAACGTAAATAGCACATTGAGTCATCCGACAAAAAAGTCATAATGTAAAATGACATGGCATTTTGTTTATATTTTGCCATATTCTTTATAGCCAGTTTTGCACATATTAGATTATTTTATTGTCGGCTCACACAGCAGCATTGTCGGAGAATATATTTGCATTAAAATAAACACAGTTTATTCAAAAGCAACCGATTCGAGTGAAATAATGAGACGGTTGTAAAAATGGCGGATTTATAATGTCCTTAGCGCAGGCCTCGGAGGACCGCAGCCGGACACTAAACTTCGAAATCGAAAATTATGTCCGCCGCTCGGCCCGACATAAAAACTGGGATTTGACAAGATTAAAATTGTAATTCAAGAAACTCGACGTGAGTCTTATTGCTTGACATTCCCCGGAGTCTCGGTCTTCGGTCTTGTTGGGAATATAATTTGTTGTAAATCGAGAAAAAGACTAACGAATTAATAATTCGACTAAATGCTCTTCTATAGACTTTTAATCGGCTGATAGTTTAGGGCCTTGTTCTGTATGGAGGTGCGCGAAATACACTGACTTTGGCTTAACAGTACATATCAAATCGGCCGGTAAAAAGTCCATAGTGTGCGTGGTCTCTTAGTTCAATACAGTATTAATGTGACTCGGGCACATTAAGTGGCGATTTATGTGACATTAGTGGAGTTGTGATAAAAGCAATTCTATTTTGCAATTCTGTTATGTTTTACTTATTGAAAACAATTACGTTTATAAGTCCACTTTTTGCGTCTCATAAAAAAATAATCTATTCTATATACATATAATAATATTGGAGTGTCTGTAATATCAAGAGAAAAATTCCAGATTTCGGAAAGATGATGTATTTGCGTTGCTGATAACGAAAATAGCATTAAACGTTTTTTGTCTGTCTGTCCGCAAGCCGCGTTGGTTTCGGGTAATCTCCAAAATGGCTTATTTAAATTACATAATAATGGTCTGAGATTTTTACTTATAAATATAAAAATTTTTAAGATATGTTTAGATTTATTACCTGTAAAAGCATTATTGTAGACATCTTGTCTGTTGTGATATTGAGGTTACAATGTTTATTTTCTCCATATTTGTGCGCTATGTGACGCAAGCTGGCAACACTCACAGCGATCGCGGCCGTTACCGGAGATTACCTCTAATGTAATGTGTCGGTGATTTGAAATAATCACGCACAGATTATGTACAAGCGGATGTTACCATTTAATTAATATGTATAGCGACGTTAGGCCGCGTACATTGCTGGTATTATCAATTTGATAGCCGTTCGGACGAACTAATTTGTGGCTTCATTTGAATACATTTACTATGTCGATTCTATTTTTAAAATATGGAATTGATGACAAAACGATTTGATTAAAGATAATTCGATTGACATTGATAGTTGTAAATCTACGCGATAGATGTCGCTGTGTTCATCTTGAGAGTTTTTGTCATAGATTAAGTTGTGGATATTATTAAAATATACCTAATTTTTTGTAGGTTTCCATTATGAATTATTTATGAAATGAATTGACAGATTGATATTCCTACTAACTTTTTGTAAGGTTATTGATCCCTGCAATCAGTAAGTTCACATTTGTAGCCGTCCGATTCATTTACGAGCATTGCGTTCGTGTTACATAGGAATTGTAACAGCGTTGGCTGTAATATTAACATGATTGACGTTTACGCATTCGTAATAATGTGTAAAATACGATCTGTTAAGGTCTCCAGCTCTATTTGCGGTTCGACTGTTAAATGGGCAAGGAAAAGAGAACCAATGAAAATGACAAACGGACGTAAAAACGTGAAATAAAACATAGTAACGAGACCGGCGAGCCGAAGCAGGCGGACTGCGGTCGCCTACGACGGGACACCGCAGCTTTGTCAACCAAAGAATAGCTTCGAATGCTAAGGCGATAACTGGACGTTCTTTAAATTGCACAGCACCAATAATGTGCGGCGAATATTTGTGTAATTGAATTAATTTTATGTAATCGATTTTTAAAGTAATGATTCTACTCGATAATAGATGGCGCTGTCACTGGATATTTTATATTCTCATAAACTTAATCCAAATATTGTTTACAATGTAATAATACGTACGTTATGTAGGGAAAATAAATGATAACGGAACGTAACACGAAACAATAAGGCTCGCTCGCAAAGCATAACAATGCAGATGGTTGTAATACGTTTCATATTCCGTATCCGTAATTGAACATCACATGCAAATGTGTCGCGAGCTCGCGAGCCGCCATCTCTTTAATATTTATAGTGCCCTAGTACTTTCGCAGCAGGTGGAGGAACGTCTCTATTTATGTTACCTCGTTTATCTTTTTATTCCTTTTTACACAAAAATAAACAAGATATGAAAAGAATTTTTATGGACATTCTATAGAATATTTTTTAAAATCCTTAATAGAAGTTATCTCTAATTAAAAAGTTCAATTGTTTATTCAAATTAAACTATAGAATTAATGTTAAATATCTTAACGCCTTATACTAGAGAGTATAGATAAGGTCTAGCATCAAATAGAACAAAATACATGCCTCGAGCATCCAACCAATTTGATGCATTCGTTCGGGCGCAGGAGATGTTTTCCAAAACGTAATTACGATTTTAATTTTCTTGTCCATCATTTTAATGTCGATGATTACTGAACAGGTTGTAATCGTTTTTAATTTCTTTTTTCAATTCCTTTTACTGTCAAAATCAGAAGAACAATTCGAATATGGTCTGTAAAAAATTTAAAAAGATACGAAATGGACATTTATGGTAATTCAATTTAGTGAAAAATTAAATTAATAACAAAAAAAGACGCAAATTGTAGTGATTTTGGTGCCTTTTATTTGTTAATATTTAGGGCCAGTCCCACCAAATTGTAAATTGTCTGATAACAATATAACTTGTAAAATATGTGATGTAAATATCGCATTTTGGTATTCTATCTGATAGTGACGTCACTTTTAAGCTATCTGAGCCTCTATCAGCCAGTAGTGGGACAGGTCTTTGATAGTCAATTGTCTATATTTAATTCTTTAGTATTGATATGAAATGTCAAAGCACTTGATATTATTAACTTTATTACTTTACTAAATTGTACTTATTACTTTCAAATACATATCATTAGAAATGTTATCTATCAGATAAACGCCTCATAAAGCTTATGAATTAGTTAACTTAATCTGTATTGTTTATTATAATTAAGTCGGGTACCAGGAATTTATGACTATCGGGTATCGTAGGAAATGAAAAAATTTAGATAAAAGTGACTATAAATATGCGATATCAAGAATTAAATCAGACAACAAGAATAGATAGGGTTAATCTTAACGTGGGCTGAAAGAAATTTTATTTGTCTATAAGAAAGGCTAATAGTTGAGAATTATTAGTTACTGGCTTTCGTTTGTGACTCCGTACACGTGGAAAAAAAAAAGTAGCCCATGTGTTCTTCCAGACTATCCTTTACATCTATACTAAATTCAATTAAAATCCGTTCAGCAGTTTAGGCTACAAACTCTAAACTCTCGCATTTGTAATTTGTGTTTTTTTAATTCCGGACGGATATAGACGCCGGCGATAGCTGGAAAAATCTTATCTTACTTCTTACTAGTATTGTAAATGCGAAAGTTTACATGGATGGATGTTCGTTAGAGTTTGTAGTCTAAACTGCTGAACGGATCTCGATGGAATTTGGCATGAATGTAGAGGACAGTCTGGAAGAACACATAGGCTACTTACTTTTTTTTAATTCCGCGCAAACGGAGTCGCGGGCGAAAGCTAGTATAATAACAATTGACACAATTTTAATAGTTGTAATTAATAGTAATTGTTATAGCTTCTAGAAACCGTTTTACAGCTTGAAAATTGATTATTACTAAGAATCAGTGCGACATATTCATCGAAAAGCTTCAAAGATGCCGCTCGGCGACCGATAGACCCTTTTAACTAGAACTAGTTAGTGACAATTACATTGGTATTCATGACGTAATCTGCTTTAATAAACCTCTTCATGTTACAGGACTTGTTACAAATGATTACTTAAACATTCCCTTAGTGTTCTGCATTCTAAAGTCTAAACATAAATGACAATAGAAATTAAATCAAAATAAAGTCACCGACAATACCTAGATACTTACAATAATAACTCAAAAACAGTTGTCATTTTTAAGCATTTAAGGACTAAAAGAGTATTTAGTACTTAACCTTTTTGATCCATCGTCCTGCTTTCCTTGATCATCGGCGTCGCTCATAGTTTATTGAAAAGTCACATTTAATATGGATTTTACGTAAAAATAACTTGTATATGATCACGGTAATATCGATAAGGTATACCAAATTTCATCTAGACTAACAGTTGAGTTTATTTTCGATTCATTAATGAAATCTAATAGGACTAACAAAACTATAGCATGCAGATTGTCTCGTGCGTCTATATTTATGCGCGCGCGCATCTCTCCGCGTAACGAGCTGGGCGGTGGGCGCGGGGTGCGGGGCGGGGACAAGATGAATCGCTTCTAAACACTCTTGATACATAACCTGCGTAATTATGCAGCCACATTTATGTTCGTATTGTTTGCTCTTAATTACTAGATTGATATTCTCTTGACAAATCTCAGTTCTAATTCACTGTACTATAAAATACTGATGGCTCAACACTGGTGCTAAAACATTTTCATAGACATTATTAATGCATGTTTTTGATCCATACAAATGTGTAGTAATTTGAAATTTTTGAAACTAAAGTTTGAGAACACAATGGTAAAGAATTTATGTACAGTTTGCAATGTAAACAAATTGCTGCAATCCTTGTATGCTATAGTGGCGCCATCTCGTGTCCAGTGGTTATAATTCGCGTTATTTGTCATTGATGCGTACACGTAGGCGGGCATATCTGTTTGTATCTCGCGCATTGCCCGCCCACGAGGCCTTAATGCACCTAAAGTGCCCTATTGATGTACGCCCTCCGCGATAGCCTGCGCATCTGAAAGTCCTAGTACACCTATGTCCTACCTGAGGCTATTCATTCATTTAGAGGTTTATTGTTGTTTAACTTATCCTAAAACTCAATAGCATCTTTCTTCTGGTACTCAGAGAAATGGAGAAGGATAATAACAACAATGCGTTTGAAGCAGGTCCCCAATAAAGAAGTACTAGGAAGGCATAATGTCACAAGATGACAATTTGTCGACGGGAATCGGCTTATTACGCGGCAAATATACGCGCTTATTTATGCGCCAAGACGCGCGTTGCGCCGCCGCGCGCGCATCAATCCCGCGTTAATCCCCACATTATTTGCGAAATGAGCGAAACTGCATTTAATGACGCGACGCAGCGCCGCGCGGCTATTTCTGTCGATGTAAATGATCGCCAAATACCATTCGTTTACGATGTGACGCCTCGCACACAGGTTGCCAAGTTAGGGATTCAAAAACGATGCACCGAATTCCTCATTTGATCCCAAATTATTTTATACGAAACAACTACTCGACACTTTGATATGCTTAAAGAAATATCATTGGCTGTTCTTAGCCAGCATGTTAGCGGTTTACGCGGCATCTACGGTCATTGCGATACATTGGTGCATCTGTCGTAAAATACTCAGTTTACGAGCGTCCGCGTAATGACCGCCCTTTCAATTAGAAGTCGACCGCGTCCCGTGCACGTCACGTCGCCACGCTGACAGCTCGCGTCACGGTGACGGATGGAATCCGCGCGAAACGTGACATTACCGGTGTTGCCATCTCTCTTGGCAAACACTCGCACGTCTTAACTCGACTCTTTGAGGTTGCTGTTTTGTTTTACACTGTCAAATACATTTTTATAGCAAGAATTTACTTCAGTATCATTCTTGCTACTTTTTATTGATATTTATAGATATTGTTAAATCAAATGTCGCGACATTTACGTATGGAATATATTTTTAATAATGTACTTAACGACTTTGCGTCAATTAAATGTATAGAGTTCTCTGTATTTCGAAGGATAATTAAGTGGTAATAAAATTTTACTATGCCATTATCATGTTATAATAACCTTATTATTCTTGATGCGTGCGCGTGAAGCCGACTGCGGCATACAATTCCTCTCACGTGCAATTCAAATAACAATTAGTTACGAGGTAAACGCAGCCGGCGACGACCACGAACACTAGCAGGAACTAGCAGTGTTACTGACCCAAACTGGACCGACGCTTCTTCCTTTAACCGTTTTATGTCTGTGTGAACGTAAGCGTTATGTTGCGGGTTCCGTCGACCGTTTACACGGAACCCTCGCTGAATATATTTACCGCGAGGAAGGTGGTAAGGAATTTGAAGAGTCGCTAGACTATCGAATGTCGCGCGGGGAATGTTAATTAGCAGTATCTGACGCGTACACGAGATTTATTTCGCTCAAATGGGTTTCGTGTGCAGATAAGACGCGGCGAGGTGACTCGCAAATCTCAATCTAATAAATTCTAGATCGATGAAAAAATTCACGACGAGTTCGTGAAATACGCAATCGAAAACATTTACAGGCAGTTCACAGCCGAAGCTCACATATTTTATCTGTTTTACGTTCTTTTTTTGTTGAAATGGAAACATTGTCGATATCGGGTCGCACGCCGGCCGCTCAAAACATCGAGCAGTATTATCTTGACTGATTGGTGGAGTCGCCGGGGCTTAATTAAAAGTCGCATTTCTGTTCGGGATGGCTCGGTTTTAGAGAATAAATTAACACGGTCTTCTTACAGTCCCTTTAATAAAGGCCATGTTCGTGTACACGCGTTGCAAGCACGTTGCAGGCGCGGTGCGGGCGCGGGAATGCGATGGTATCGCGGTATCGAGCCGAGCACTCGCCGTGTATCGAGTGATCAGAGTACAGGACGATGACATCGGGAGGTTGCTCGATAACGACGGACGGACGACTTTTTGTTTTGAGTATTAATTTTCGCCTGCGATACAGGGATGATACGGCGGGTAAAGTCATGTCTACTTTGTTAAGGACATCAGATACTCTTAATGTTGCCCAAAACTTGTTTATAAGCTTCGGAGAAAGGGAACGATAGATGCGGTCTTCTTTACGATAAGTGGTCATTGGGTTTTTATTATATGTTTGATATTTTGTTAATCTAACCTAGAATTAAATCTTGTTTGCATATTGTGTGGCTGGTTTTATATGTATGCAAACTTTGAAATACTGTATTCTATAAAATGTCATATTGATTAATGGCGGACTTTACTTTCTTTTTTTTGGTGAGTTAGTGTAATCGAGAGGCGAGTAACGAATACCTAGAAAGGTATAAAAGATGGCCGTGTCAGACGTACAAACGGACAAAACCGCGAATTAATCACCCGACAAGTCGGTGTAATGTTACTGCGTGTACTAGGCTATCATGAGGCGGGCGGTGTTCATAAATACGCGATATGAGGCCGCACACGGCGCGATCATGCGCTCCCAGTGCCCGGCACCGACCGGTTGCTACCAGGCTGCGTAGGCGACGACTCACTTGTACCGGTAAATTTAAAAATTCCGATATCTCATTGGCCGTGTTCGGTGACAGGCCTCGTGGCCTCGTGGGTAGCGTCACTAATCTCTACTGTCGAGATCAACAAAGATTTAATGGCATCTGAATTACATTCAACTTATCCCATTGATCTGCTTTCATATATTTATAACTGTACGTCTGTTTATTAGGATGTATGATATGCAAATAAAATCAAAAATAATTGGATGAATGTGATAATAACCAAAATTCCGCGTGGATTCACCAACAAGTCTATCAAATTAAATCTCGCTCTAGTGGAGGTAATAACAGAGATTCGCATTTGCATCGAAAGCAAAGGGAGTTGATCATCGTCTGCAAACATCAACCCTCGCTCGCTGACAGTTTAACCTCATTTAAACGAATGCGTCCACCAAGCCAATGCATATTTAGCCGCCAGCCATCTTGATTAATATGCGCGCAATCTACACCCACATTTATTTTTTATTTCTACAATATTTTGAGGTTATTTTTAAATATTATAAGTACAAATAAACTTAAAAGCTATTTTTTTAAATCTGATATTTAATTTAAAAACATTATCAATTTGAATTAGGATAGAAGTCATCTCGAGTTTATATATATTTGGCAAGTTCCGTTTATCATATTTATGTTATTTATTCCTAAAGTACAAATACCTGTTACATTTAGGGTTATGGGATGAATTAAAAAGAAATACAGGAATGTTAATTTAAGTATGTTATGCAAGTTTTATATTTTAAAATGGCCGTTACTGATATTTTTTTGTTCCAAATCTCATTTGAATGTCATACGTGTCGTAAAACGTTGGTGTAATCGTTTCGGTGATCTTAAAAGGTTTAGATTCGCTAATTTAAAATTTTAAGATGTCTCCAAGAGCGGACCCGCCATAAAATGCCGGCACCTATCTCAGTCGTATCGGGTTTAATGAAAACCGCCCGAATCTCGCAAAATCCGGCCTTCACCGGTTAATATATGCGAGTTTTATCAGTCCCGCCCGGCCGGGGGGCGGCAGGGTTACAAAATATGCAAAAATCAGCGCCCGGGGTGAATATTAAGCAATGTAATTTTGTTGAATATTATGAAATTAAGATTTAAATTGAAACCAATGCGTAGAAGGGAGAGTTCGTACTTCATCATTTGATAATGTCGAAATTTTTAAACGTTATTCTAGTTAGCATGATAACTTCGTCATATTAACGGCTGTATACTGAAACGACAAGTTCCAGCACAGATTCGTACAAAGGATTTACCTTTGAGTTTAAGAGCAGCTGTGACTGATAGTTGACAGATAGGTGAACCTGTTTAGGCACATGCACAGACCAATGACTTACCTCCTGACACTTCTATTTAACACGACACAAGTACACATTAGATCCCATAATATATTGTTAGGTTACCAAGTCTTCTCTCCCATTATGAGGATACCAAGTAACATTCTTTTTAATAATTCCCTCAGTCATTGTACCTTTGAGAATTTATTGTGGGATCTATAAAGTAAAGTAGTTATGTATGTACTATTTTAAATGCATCACGACTCGAAAACCCTCTAAATGTGAAATAAAACGATGTCTAGGGTTACAAAGGCGGACTTAAAAACTGGATTTTAGATTAACCTTTTGAAAAAAATTCTGATAGTGCAGAAGAACGTGATGGATGACTGAAGAAACGGAGCGCAAAGAAGCAAGCGTGAGTTCGCTTAGCACAAAACGGCAGCGTTCGTCTGCGGAGTTACGGCACATTTAATGGTCCATAAAGGCACCCCATAACTCGGCTATCTACCGGATCATTCCGAGTGTTATTCCCTCTTAATTGCCCGTTCCGGGCGGAATCGTCAATTCGAGATATTAAACTAATTTTCAATGCTTTGTAATCGGCGCGACGTGAGCGCCTCCGCAAGGGTTGACGCTTCTCTTTAGCGGTAACCGTTCACTTGTGAACAATTGATTTCATTGTTTTATGTTAATGTTAGAAAAATAATAAACATATTTAAGTTAGATATGTCTGTCATTTGGGAGACTTTAACTGATTATCTGCATATTAAAACCGAGCGTACATCTGAAACTAAACTGTCACACAACTGTTTGGACTCGCTTTGATTCCTATGAGCTTATATGGAGGTGCGCACACTACTCGATTTTTAGTTATGCAACTAAACAGTTGAATTGGCTGTGAAACAATCGACAATCGTAAAGCAGTTTTGCGATAGTTCACTCAAAGGTGTGCGCCCGCCCTAATAGTTATAATTACCACAGTTTTTAATTTCAGTTTGTTTATCTCGAAAACTTTTGTACCTTAACTGTATGAAGTTTGGCAATAACTTAATAAAGATTTAATTTAATAAATTATTTTTCCCATTCGCATTAAGAGTGCTGGCATAATAGCATTAATTTGATGCGACGCCGACCACCATTCATCAGTTCCCGCTGCCCGCCGCTCGTATGCAACGCGAGGCCTCGCTCAACGCCATTACCTCACTACCCAATAATCTCACAAAAGCTCGATGCAACCGAGTCTTCCATCATCGCCAACATAATTAATACCACGAGAGAGTATAATAACCTTTATGTCTACAACAGCAAAGTCTACCGAAACTGCGCTGATGTATTTGAGATAGGTCTTCGTTTCGGGTGCCAATTTTAATTAGCCCTCCCCCTCCCCCTCTCGACTCTCAGTCCCCTTAGCCCCCTCAGTCCCCGCGACGCCCAGATAAGGGTGTTTGCAAATAGGAGGGACTGCAAAGAAGCCAATCCATCAAATCGGTGAGCGCATTACGACACCACGCTTGTCGCTCTTTAGGGATTGGTCACGTTGTCAAAATAATTTATCGATAAATTGGGAGATTATTTTAAAATGTCACGTTGGCAATTTTGTGAGCCTTTAAATATTTAAACGGGATCTTAAGACGGGCCGATGCTCCCTTATTTTCGTAAATTATGTTAAACATCAATGAGGGTGGGTTTCCATAAAACAGTAGAGTAGAAAATAATTCCTACCGTACACATATTATTTTTTTAATGTCGTTATTTTAAAGATGGCTCAACTCATAATTATATTCAAATGGCCAAAAACGGTAGAAAATTCTTTGGTTGGTGTACTAGCTATCGATGTTTCCCACGGCGGTACATCACTAGCGGCGCGTGCTTTCAGTTGATTGGCGTAACTCGATAGCCCTGCACTCATTTGCGCCCCGCACTAATGTCGATAAATCTCGCAGGAGAGCGGTGTCAATGGCACTCGATGGAACTTCTTAAAATTATCACGGCGCCTATTTTGTGCAATTTCTTTCTAATTTTGGATAATTTAATCTACTTCGAATTTCTAATAGTAGGCTGGAAATCATTCTTCTGGATCCAAGATACTTTGTATAATACATTTTAATATTTTTAAGGTTATAAGACTTGTCAATAATATGATCGAAATATTTCCAAACCCGAACATGTAACCACAGCATCCCTGCAACTGAGAAACGAATCGACGTGCTCTCTCCCGGGGGTCGGAGATTCGGTGTCGGGTTGCAGCAATCGGCTTACGAATGCCTCGGGACCAAACACCACACTATTGATGGATTAGCTTTAATGAGCGTTCGCGTTTCTAAGTGCCACTTTCGATGATCTTGCTTATTGTTACTTTACAGATATCAATATTTGCTAATGCATATGATTTGGAAAAGACTAATACTAAGCACGAACTTCGTGATCTTGTTTTGGAACAAATGACATTTAATTTAGTGTAGTCAAGTTGCCCTTGGTAAAGTTAGCAGCCTGCTTAGTGTTTCTGGAGACAAGGTCATTGAACTATTGTGTAACAAAGTCCTGCAGGGCACGGGCACATCGATTGCATTAAGTTAATTTAAACGTTCTCTTGACTTTTCGCACGCATCCCTCATTGTGTTTGTACACACCCATTTGGGGTTGTATTAGTGAATATTAAGGGTCGCCCCCTGTGTGCGTGGTCCCGAGATGAATTAGGGGATTACAGGGACTGCATCATGCAACTGCACTCTGATTTTGCACGCTGATCAAACTACAGGATGTATCTATATACAAAGTCAAACTAAAAACGAAAAAGAATCTACAAAAAATTGGTAAACCTAAAGTTTAGTAGGTGTTTTTTCACTGTTTTAAATCTCATTTATAAATCAAATTTTAAAAAGTAATTCATGGTATAGAACAAGGTTTCTACAGCTCAATCGCCGCTTGGATTGGAATGTAAAATATGAAGACAAAGCAAATGATTTCCACGTAATGTTGGAACGCTCGCAATAGTTCTGTGAAGCGCTTGGCGGAGGTTCAGCATAACTTTCAAATATCTGTCGAGATAAATAACAGGCCGCGACCGCAATTGAAAGATAACCAATACGATTTGAGTAAAATACAAACCGCAGCATTATCTTTAACATGGCCTACTTTTAACGCGAAATTCCAACCAAAGCAATCACCCTTTTATAGCAAAGATGCATTTAAAACTACTTTTATAGTTTTTATTATTATACTTTTCCGACTTATACGTTTTAACTTGAAAGCAAAATGTGACAATGAAGTCAAATTAAATTCGTGATATCCTTGGAAACTGATTATGATGTTACCTGTAATACGGGACCTTGGCTAAAAGCAATCCAACCAACAGCATTAGGGCTACTTGAATGCGAATATAAAACAATTACCGATCATGGATCTTACTGTTTTTGTCAAATTCTAACATTTTTATTGTGAATGGTACACCCTATATCGCTGTGGGGAGCAACGCAGGGGCGACGGGTAATGGCCTAAGAGTAATTTTATTACTTTGCCCCTATTACCATCACAATGTGCATGCCACCGGTCGAATACGATACGCGGATACTCGATACTTTGCGTTGCGTTTCATCATTGTCATTTATTTTATCGATATCGAGCCGGAGAACGCCGCGCAACACTATCTAAAACAGATGCTGTCTTAGTTAACGCTAGGCTTTGAAATTAAATATAATCAAGGAATCCTTAAGGAAGGACATACAGATTGTCTTTTATTTTTTCAATTAAATATATTGGCTAACATAAATTTCGTGTAATTTTTATTAACCAGGCCAGCAGAAATAAGACGGCGAGCGGCGCTCACAGCCGCTCCGCTGATTCGATTTGTTCCTGTTGCGATGAATATTTGATACGGCTCAGTGCACACTAATTTGTTTATCGTGCTCTGCTCTCCTGGTACACGCGGATAACATTTTCACAGCGAAATTCACATTAATTATTCAGAATTGCAAAATCCGATGCAACCCATTGTTTCTTATTCTATTTTCTCAATAACTTCTAATTACATGTTGTTTTTGCGGGAATAGTTTTTAGATTTGTTGAGTAAGCACAAAAAACAGCCGAATCATGGTTGTGGTTTTAACGCTTTCGTCCTAATATCAATGAAGACACTTACTTAGATGTTAGAGATGTCACACACTATTATGAACCGATCATGTGTATCGTCGACAATAAGCGTACATGCAAAGTACAGCAAGGCCTCATCAAATCCGCGCAGCCAGCCACGTATCCGACGTAACTAGAATTAATTAAGCGTATATACTCAAGATTGGAATCAGCGTCGTGGCAGGTGATTAAATAAATAGTCGGCGTTTCTAATTAATATGCCAGACGTGCGGCCGATAAGCGAACATCGCGACATTTCTGCGATTAACACGTTATTCCAACTGGATTAGCGAAAATTTGTCTAGTCTGTCTATCTTGTTTACTATCTAACTAAATCTTGAAATCATCATACTATTTCTTTACGTTGTAAAACGCAAACTCATCGTTAATTAGTTCCACGTGTAGTCTAAAGGAATGAATTTGATAGATGACATATGGTTTATTTGATTTTTGTTTCTATTTCCAGTTACTTGATACAGTTTAGTACTGTAGCATTTTCTAAGAATGTATTTAAAAGAGGATCGTGTTACAGGAAGTTTGGTTGCTTTTGGATACACACCGGACAGGCATAACAAAAAGTTTTAGTGAAAAAATATAACTTTTGAGAAATTACAAACTTCGATCTTATTTATGACTTATTAGGTTTATTTTAGTTTATTATTTTTCTTTCTTGTAAACACGTGCCTTTGAATGCTATTTATTAACGAGATACATGCGTCAATTAAAAACCAATAAGCCCGACTGAACTCTAATATCTCACCTTTAATATCGTTTTCTATTAAATATATTGATCTTATAAACTCTGATTCTTCAAAAATGTTTCACTCTGTTTGTTGTTGATAGGCGACGCGAGCAACGCCAGCATCGGGTCGGGGGAGGGCACGGGGGAGGAGGACGATGATAGCAATGGAAAGAAAAACCAGAAGAAACGCGGCATCTTCCCCAAGGTCGCTACCAACATCCTGCGAGCCTGGCTCTTCCAGCACTTAACGGTGAGTACTGTAAGTCTAGTTGCACTTATAACCACTAGATTATTACCTATACATTACTACAAACGTATACAATGTAAAACGAAAGGACAATGCTGGAGGTGACACAAATAAAACTATTGTTAACATCGTACAGTACAATGACAATAAGAAAAACTGTTGGCTCTTCTCAATGACTCGCTTGTTTGAAATGACATCGTCATAGTTACGCGGTAAAATGGTAGAGTCCGAATTCTTTTTTTGTTCTGAAACAGTTTGGCCAGTACGGTGACATTACATTGTGAGCGCACGCGGCCGCTGCGAGGCGCTTTTTAGGACAATTGTCCGGCGCCATGTTGCCGGATTTTCAATTAAAATTTCCCGACAGACCGATAAATTTTTCATTGCGCTCACAAAGACCTAGTTCCAGGAACTTTGCGCTAGCGCCCCGCTAACGGAATTAAACTGGTCCGCGCGCTGCGAACGAGCTCGAGCGCCGTATCATTGTGATTGATGACGTAAAAAATAAACATTAGCATAAGACGAGTGCACGGTTCGCCGTTGCGTAGTAATTTCTAGAATGGCTTTCTGCTGGGGCTCGGGGTTGCGGGGGGCGGCGGCGCGCGAGGGGGGTGCAATTTCATTACCGGTCCGGATCCGGGCCCATAAATCACCAGGGCCGAAGAAGGCGCTCCCGGCGTTCGGTTCAGGTGACGCTCTCCGGAGCGCGCTATTTCTGTTTCGTTCGCGACCCGGATCCCGTTCTTTACGGCCGCGGATTCCGCGAACCTTCCAAACAGTTTTAATTGCTGCCGAGCTGAAATGTGGCGCGATGGCGCCCGGCCGCGGCTCGGCCGTCGATGCTTCACGTTTCGGCAGTAGTGCCCGTCGACAATCGAATTAGAAGGCTTTTAGCGCGTGCCGCTTCGCGTTTTTGCGCCTCGCCGTCCGCGCCCATTACGTCCCAAATTACTTGTAATTGCTTCGCTTAACGCTAAGTGCTTTCATTACCGCGGGCGGATACTGTTTGGGCGCGGGACGTGGCATTATAAAGTCACGCTCCTGTAGGCGCAGTGCGAATCGAGTTTGAATTCGGCGTCGGCGTTCGGTCGCCGATGGCTCCTCGTCAAAAAGCGCATCCGGCGGCTAGTGGGCAGCGTGCACACCGCACTCGGGCCGTGTAATATTCATTCGATTAGCGGCACGCCTCGGCCGCGATGACAGTGTGACACGCGACCGCCGCTGATTGCGCTGTGTTTCAATTTGCAACAAATGAACTGGTGTCGCTCCGCTGCCGCTCGCCGCTCGCCGCTCGCCGACGATCACCGATTACAGGGAAACGAGTACGGCAGAGAGCCGCTGACTGTTGATTGAATTCCGCCGCTCATTGCGACCATATCCCTATCGATACTGTAGCAGGATCGCTGCCCTCCGATTACTCTGTTGCATTTGTAATTCTACGAGTATAACATTGCTTCTCACTGCTCCGTTTTAAAGCTGTGATAGTTTTCACCTCCCAGGATGAAACATTTCAAGCAAATTATGGCCAAGAGAAGCATAAAAATAACTTAGAGCATCTTTTTCTTCGTCTCTACTTAGTTTGCATGTTGTTTTATTTAAATCGTTATAAGTTAATTCATATTATCATAAGTAATGAAACTGTTCATAATCGGTTGATACAACAAATTAGTATATTGTTTAGCAGATAGAGGTCAATATGAATATGCATTTGTACTGGTCATTGCAACATTTCGCGGTCGATTCGTACGAATACAGCCTGGATATTGGAGTTCCGAGCTACGTGCGTTTGTAATTTGACCCTTCCGGACTTGTATTTAAACTCACTGATTGGTCTTGTTTTGTGATCACACAATCGATGAGGCTTAGCGTTGAGTTTGGTAAGCTTTTTTTTATTGAAACATGATAATTTACAATTGATATATGTACCCAATTCCATATTATTTAGATTGATATTAAATGTTCATATCACTTTCTTAACACAATATCACGCAGCAGAACGTGTCCGACACTCAAATCCTGTCCCTCCGTCCCGTCGCACGCTGATTGTCACTCCCTGTCACGTGTAATCTTGTTAATGATTAATAAATCGGCGAGCACGTCGCGCTCCCCCGTCCCGCCGCACACGCTCAGAAATAATATTGAATAACGTCTCTGAACAACAAATCCCATCTTGCGACTTTAAGCCCTTTCAGGGGGCTAAAAATAATTATAAGGCTTGCGTAATCCCTCGCCGCAATCCCAGCGATTCTTTGCTTTGTCTTCGCCAGTTACATGTCTGGTGACACCGTTAAGTTTGTGTAGGCGTTATAAATATACCATACTGATCTTTGTACCTTTGCTAGGAGGCATATGGTAACTATCTTTAGTAATGTATAAGGCAGACATATACCTACACAACCTAGGTCCTAACAATGTATTGAATGTTTTAAAATAGACAAGGCATGCTAGGGCGACTTTTAAACAGGTCCATGCACGCTATCACTCTAAATAGAATTTTCCCTTCGAAAAACATGATCGTAATTTAGTAAGACAGCCTCAACATAATATTAATAGAAGCACCAGGACATCATGGAGCGGAGTAGATATTGCGAAATGCGGAATTCCTAGGCGTGCGGTGTTGAGTTACGTTAGTATCGGGTTCGCTTTGAGAAGCACCGCAGCGGAATAGAAGCATCGCGGAATAATCGCCCCGAAAGAATTTATACATTATTTATGCAGACTGCCTCTTGCGTCATGCACGCCTGGTACTTTACGGTTATTACGGGCCTTGTCAAAGTGGGCTTCATGAATTTATCGGAAACGCTTTACTGGTTTTATATTCCAATCCCAATTATGCATGTATTTTCATATCTCCACTCGTTTCCTTTCCAATTTCACATGTACCAGTATTAATATGAAATTAAATCTACATTTTATCTTTTTAAGTACCCAGATAATGTAATCACATCAAAATGTTGAGGTTAAGTTACAGTTTGACAGTGTAATTAATAAGAAAAAAATATTAAATTGTTCTTTATTTTATTTGAACACTGGCCATGTATGAAAGCTGACACAATAGACAATCAACACTTTATTATTACCAATAAGTTTTCAAGTGCAGTTCTGTTGGCATGCAGATGTTAATCCGACCGAAGTTAACCGAATGTCTTCCCCACTTTGCCCACCATTAATCTAATAACTGGGCCTCCCCACGAAATATTACTCAATTTTCGCTGTTTTCGCCGCATTAAAACGTTGGGAAAAACTTTGTGTTCTCTTGGTTTATTTAGGGTAGGGCGAGTCGTAAGTTTCGTGCCGGCGTCGGGGCAAATTGCATACGAATCCTGGAAATGAGAATTTATTAATATTGGAAGGAGCGTGGAAGCGAATCTTCTACGAATTAAGCGTTAGAGGGTTTTTTATTTGGCAAGCAAATATAAATACTCGTTCAAAGGGACACTTGCGTGTGACTGCTTATTTGACAGCTCAAATTCGTACACATTTGTTGTTCCATCGACAATATTTTCCCTTTGGAAGTCCAATTCAATCCCTAAATAAAATTAAATTAAGGTCCTATAGTTTGTCTAAATAAGGGTCTAAGTAGGGATGGGTTGTGTAAAATCATGCATCTTTTAGATTTTCGATTTTTACTCTCATATATGTTGGATACAATAGATTCATAGTTATAACTTATGGATTAAAATAAAAAAAAAACATTGTTTTCTGAAATCAATAATGTCCTACAGAACCAATACAAAGAATAAGAGTAAATAATGTTTATAAAAATCAATTGGATTTAGCTATTATTATTGTCATCGTTTATTCTTTACACTATATTCATTACTAAAATTAGTGAATTAGTTAAAAAATAATTTTAGTTAAGTTCGATAAAAATTTAAACCGAATATCGATAGTTCGTAATTGTTCGCTATGTGTGTTTGTTCGTCACTACGATACCCGTCTATTAAGTACGGCATTTACCTTCATTCAAATTTAATTCGATACTTCATAATCGTCATTTATCAAAGTAATCAATCTAATTTAGACAAACTTTAATGAGCCTTACCCAAACTTTATATTTATATACATCCATAACATCCTGTCCAGTCGGTCATTGAGCGTCATAATTCCAAGTCAAATATACAATTTCCGATTTAATTTGATGTCATGCTAACGGTCAAGAAGTGTCACATTTAATCATTTTTAATATCCTTAAAATGGACTGTTACGCAGAGCGGGGTGGTGCGCTGTACTGCGGCCAGGGCTGGTTAACGTTTTTCTTGGCATCCACTCAGAGGTCTCGATATCATTTAGGTTAATAATATTGCAAAATGACACAATTGTAAAAACGTATGACATGAAGATCTTCTGTTTAATTATAGTTTACTAGCTTTAGCTCGCGACTCCGTCCGCGTGGAATTAAAAAAACACAAAAGCAAGTAGCCTTTGTGTTATTTCAGACTATTCTCTGATATTTATGCCAAATTTCATCGAAGTCCGTTTAGGCGTCTAGGCTACAAACTCTAACAAACATCCATCTATCTAAACTTTCGCATTTATAATATTAGTAACTTTAACTTTAATTAACCTGTCGTCTAAATAAAACATGATTCAAACAAAGATGTAACTGGACCGTCTTAATTAAAAGAATATTGCTAGTTGTTTATACTTTTGCTATTAAAACAAATACTATAACTAGATTCAGAGTAGTTCTTTAGCAGCCCTACAGGACTCGGAACCATTTCCTGCGTCCCGGCGTCCCGGCGCTCTGGGGCGGCGTCCACTTTTTAAGTCCGCGACATTTAATGCCCGCTGGTACCGGGCCCACAGGAAATTCGGATTTGCCGGAAATAGAGTGTGCAGATGAAACGGTGCAACGAACGACAAGGACAGAGCTAGTTGTATAGTATGCTAACGAAAATAAATCAATGAAGATTTTATATTATCGTTAACTTATTATACATTCGCATTTAGGGACTCGGAGTTAGGCTGACTACCTAACTAACGACTACTACTTACTGCGTTGGCGCAGCGACCCAAAGTGAGTCTTGGCCTCCGACACGAGAGAGCGCCTACTAACCTAACCTAAAGTCTATGCTGGTCCAGTGCAGGTTATTTTTGCGTAGATATGTGCAGGTTGCATCACGATGTTTTCCTTCATAAGACGGTTAAAATGTACATATGAAATTGGAAATTAAAAACACATATATGACGGGATTCGAACCCAGGATCAATGCTGAACCATGATCATTAATTACTTCACATTTACGTAAGTAAGACTTTATAGAATATCGATTATTCAAAAGTTTATCATTCTGGTTAATTAATACTTGTCACTCGATACTCAGTTTGCAGTTAGGGTTGTTTGCGCGTACGGGTTCAGTTCCCGAGGCGAGCTACCTTACATTTGTATAGGACGTTTGTGTTGCTGAGATACTAAAGGGTTACGCTTCACAAATATTGACTTTAACTCTTGAAGCTAATCTATTTGCGGTAGAGATTGTATTACGCGGATCATTTTCAAGCCAACGATTTGGGTATCGACGGTATTAAGGGGTTCAGTAATTATATTCTATTAGACTTTTTAATAAACGAAACGTTTAAGAACTTTGTTAGTGAACGTAGGTGGTATGTTAAGATGCTGATTGACAAAACCATCGCACAACTGTTTTGCGATTGTCGATTGTTTCGCAGCCAATTCAACTGTTTGTTTGCACAACTAAAAATCGAGTAGTGTGCACACCTCCATAAGCTCATAGCAATCAAAGCGCGACTAAACAGTTGTGCGATACTTTAGTCAAAGGTGTGCGGACACTCTAAATATTAATTTCGATTAGTATATTAGAAAAGTTATATAATAATACAAGATTGTAAAGGCCCACAATTATATCAAAACAACAAACTGCCGTTATATCCGTGCGGTAGTGGTCCACGTAAATTGTCCGTTACGTATCTAGTAGGAATTGTGGGGTCAGTTCGTTTGCGGGGTCTGCGGGGTCTGCGGCGGGGGGTCGCAGTTAAGATAAGGCTATCTCCCGCAGTGGACGGCGACTCGGGTTTCAGGATGTGGGGTCCATCTCGGTGCTCCCCCGGGACGGTCAAGGGTTGTGAAAAATAACCGCGTTTATATAGAAAAAAAGAGAATACTTAAGTTGTGTGTTAAGCTATCTTGAGTGCATTGCGGTATCGCGGAATTGTTTATTGAAGTTTTTTTTTCCTACTTTAGGTACATAACTAGAGTTAAGTTTTTAAATATCCTTGTATGCGTGTTACTATCACGCTATAAATACAAACAGAGTCGACAGAAAAGAATAAGCATTCAGGGAACGCAATATCAAAGTACTAGGGCACCATAAGTTAGCAACACGTAATATCCGAGTACCGAAAAATCCGTCGCAAGCCGGCTCTAGCCTTTGATTAATGTATTCCCGCGCCACTTATATTGCGAAGATATCCCTTATTTTATTCGAGTCGGAGCCCCGTACGTCAAAGGTGTTATTGCAAATCTAAGGGTATATTAAAAAGGGCGGTAGGGTATTTATGTGACGGGAAAATACACCTGAGATAGGCCGGGACACATCGGGTTTACTTCAACATAAGTAGTTATAGCTACTTATTACAAAATCATGGATTTTTATGAATGTATTTTTATTAAAAATTAATTTAACCGATGTAATGAAAGTAGAGTTTCCTCGTGTTCAACATTTATTTTAATCTCAATGTTGACAAGATATTTTATACGTGAAACAATTTCAACACTTTTTGCACGAACTACTTAAAAATAAAAACCACTTCTGGTATCAGATAAAATAATCATGATTTGTATTGATTTGTTAAAACTCAAACAAGGTCACTTTTTAAGATAACACTGGTGTAAAAAATCTCGGTGAGAATTAATAAATAACTA
>LD700013.1:5009397-5019659 GCA_003118335.3 Papilio memnon | reverse complement strand
TAGAATCTTGCACGCGCAAGTTACCAGGGGCACATAAATCATAAGTAGCGTGGACAATGGCGCTGCGCGGGCGCAGAGTGGCACGCCGGGCGCGCACCGGCGCGGGCGACGCGACGTATCAATTTCCTTGGGAGGCGCGCTATCGCGTCATCTCGCGCTTTTTCCCTCCTTTTGTTTTTGTTGGCAACGCACCGGCACCGGCCGATATTTTTCAGTGATTTACTCCGAACGCGGCGCCGCGTCTCGGACATGTTAAATCATGTCTCTTTAAATAAACATATCTTTTTAAAAAACCCGGCCGTAAAATGTTTACGCAAGAAATGACAAATAGCTCATCTAGCCAGTCGTCGGCTGAATATTTATAATAGTTTTTATAACCCGTTTATTGCTTTATAGATTTTGAACAGAATCTCTTGGGGTTATGTTTAGTGCAATATTAACATACTTTCGCGTGCTTTATAACGTAAATAAAACAGGAATTAAAATACTCATAGCTCTAGTTGCAAGCGATAACCAAGTACTTTTGTGTTTTAAGTTAACATAATTTCATGCAGCAAAGAGATCTATAAATATTGACAGATCGTATAAGAGTAACCTCGCTAGTTTAAGTTAGAACACGACTGAAAAATTAAAGGGAAAGCTTATTCAGTTAAAGTTAGTCACGTAACCACGAACAGCCGGTATCGACCGGGGAGCGAACCGTGGCCGGTAATAATTTACACACACGTACGCTACCTGCGGCTACCAGGGCGAGATGAAATAGCGGAGGTCTCCCGGGGACCCGCGTCGTTGCAAAACCAATAACATTACATACACGTGAGTCATGCCGCCCTGGTGGTTACCTGTCCTTGGGACACGATAAAAATGATATCCTCTTTGAATAAAACAAATCTTCGATATAGTTTCTTTTGATATATTGTAGATGTTTAAAAAAAATTGATTGACACTAAATTTTTTATTTCTGCAAAAACAACAGATCTTACCAATTGTGAAGTTTTCATTACTCTTTAAAGAATGTATTTAAAATAGATTGAGCCTGTTATTATACTTATTGTCCTTTCGTTTTATAACTAACACTAATTTACAGTAAAATGCTGGTTAATTGTAAATTATTTCTTGAGGAAAACTAATGAGATTGTGTTTTGTTTCAGCACCCGTACCCCTCGGAGGACCAGAAAAAACAATTAGCACAGGACACAGGGTTAACGATACTACAAGTAAATAATTGGTGAGTACGTTTCATTTATTTACTCGGAAATTATTAAAATACATTCTGTTGAATGGAAAATTGGAAACTCGCACGAATTCGATTAAAATGTAGACATCTGTTAGATTGTAAGCAGCGCTAACGACGCGTTTTAAGATTAATTTTAGTGATCGGCCGTAAGTCATATAATTTACGCATATTAGTAACTACTACTACTTAGTAAATGACAGCATAAATAAGATCATCAGTAAATACGCAAGTTTGAAAACCAAGTTTCTATTTTGTTTATCATATCTAGGCAGGATCAATAACCATCCTTAACTTTCGTAAGCCGAGAGAAACCGTTCGCACACCTCTAGCCCTGTTAGCCTGGTATGGGAATCGCATGATTATGTTAAAAGGCGACGTAATAAAATTAACTATTTTACGACACTCGATCGCGACGCAACATTTAATGCGTCTAATGAAAATAGGATTTTGCCTGCGCCTGCGCCTGCGCATACGATGCATGCTGTGCGCACGCAAAACTTTTATTTTTTTTAGTGATCAAAAACATCGAAAGAAAAGTAAAAGATAGTTATTCCTAATTCCTTAATTGTATTCTGTTATCCATTTCTCACATGATATCTAAAAGAAACATTCTTTAACAAATTGAATGCAGAGAAATTCTCCTTTCAAACTTATTTATGACTCTTATAATGTCAACCGAATTGTTTTCCTGTTGCCCTAATAAGGCCGGTTACATCGACGCACGCATTTTGCGTAGGCGTGCGTTTGACGCGCGATAATAAAACGCGCGTTATATTGCTGACGGTCATCGTCCCCGCAAATGGCGCATCCTTGCTTGTTTTTCAATTCGATTTATTTATAATTCTAGCTGAATGAGGTTTAAATATGGCGGATTTGGGTGTCCTTAATGGCAACCCTTTCACTGCTGTACGTCGCATAATGCATGCAGCTTGTCCCCTGTCCGTATTGTAAAGTGCATCTTTAGGTTATACGCTGTTTGATTCCAAGATAACATTAACCTTTGAGGATATTTATGCATCCTTTTAACGTTAAATTTTGTTGTTATCGATGTCTTTTACGTTAATTTAACTTGGTAACATCTGTGATCTTCTCTGATATTAAAATCAATACAAAAACAACTGATTTGGACGGAATTTATGGATAGGTTTGTGGGTAATTTGGAATCTATTGAAGATAATAAAAACAAACGAATAACACATTTATGTTCTGAATTCATTGGTTTAATTCAACTCTACAAAATCTATAAGAAGCTATTCGTCTAACCTGTCCTTTGGAAGGTTTCCCACGGTGTACTGGTAGATTTCACAAGAGGCAAGTAGCGGACAAAATACCTTGATGATTAAGCCGCTATATATTGTGATAAGCTCTCAAAGTCCAACGGACAACTAATGAACCGCTGAGAGCCTCTCCATACAAGCGGGAACTTTGCTCCTTAATGATCTCTACAAACTTTGAATACCGACTTGTAGTACCAATCAGTCGTTATTTAGGAAAATATTTTAAGTTATTTTTAATGTTTTCGATTAAAATTGCGTACACAAACTTTCAACTAATTGTATAGAAATTTATCCGTTAAATTAACGTTTACCGTTACTTTTTAGGATATGTTGCCCAATCAATACTAAAGATTGAAATTAAGAAAAAAATAAGATAAAGAAGTAATTAAAATAATCAATTTAAATAAATTAAAAAAAAGTAATTTACTCGTCATAGGAGATGTATCTTCACTGACAGGCGATGTGAAATAATTTGAAGAAACAACAGAAACGGGGTCTTGGACCGCAAAGTAACGCCGCGTAGTATTAACATTTACCAGGCTCTCAGAGGTCACGTAGGTCAGAGGTCCAGAGGCTCACAATTCTCGCCTGAGTGCCGCTATACTAGGGTTACCATGCGTTTGGTATTACCAGGACAACAGAAATAAAGTCAATTCGCGATATCACAATTTTCTGATTGACAACTAATTTATTATAAAAATACCTACTTTATAATTAAAAAAAAAAACAGTAAAATCTATTATACAGAATATTTCAAATTAAAATACAAATGTATTTAATTTAAATTCCTATGTTCCGTTATTTGATTCATAGATATGGTCACCCCACACTAAACCATTATAATGCGATGTTTTTTCTCAGTTATCTTAGATAATTGAAGGCAATCGAGATATTTTTTTAAGAAAGCGACGCGGAATTAATATACAATTATATGCTATTAAAATATGATTCCGTTTGACAGCTCACGCGTTTACAATTGTTGTTTAAATGGTATGATTGACGTTATGCATTAAAAAATTGATTAGAATAAGTGCTGCTATCGAAGTAATCTTTCTCCCGGTTCAAGAGTTGAGAGGTGCCTCGTGTGAACACACTTAGGAATTCACGACTATAATGCTAAGGGAGTTGTCAGAGTCGACAAAATTGGTAAACGTAATATAATTTTTCATAAAAAGACTAGCCGCTTTTGAATTGAAACAATTTAAACTGTTTGAACTCTGTGTTTAAACTCCAAATTCCATTAAAATTTTGACGTCTGGGAGATAGTAAGTGAGACGTACTTAAGTGTTTAAGTTTCAGTATACGGTATTACTTAGTTAAATATATAAAAATCATTTGTCCATATAATTTCAATGAGTTCGTAATTAAACCTTTCCCCTAGCGATATCCGTTTTGTTTGCATCACAATGCCCTTGCCCTGCTCATCCCATTACAAGTTAATTGGTCAAGCAACTTAAACAAAGACGATTAACCAATTAAAAATTCATTCCTAATCGCTCCGGTAGGACACTCGAGATTGTCTACTCAATAACCCCATCATCCTTTTCGCATTATGCTAAATCCGACATTATATCCCAATGCCAATCCATTACCTCTCGAACGTCTTTCGGAAACAGCTCGATGCATACGTAACGAGCAATGTATAGTGTAATGCGATACGGTAGTATATCGTGGTAGGGGTAACCCCAGGAAGGGTTGAGTGGTCCCCTCGTGTAAACAGGTGTCTAGATCCCCGTTGATTGCTCTCTATGGCGTATTAGGACAAATGCCTCCTGTAAATATTTTATGGAGTCGCTTTTGACTACGCGGAGAGGTCGTAAAAGATTATGTTAGTTGTTGATTTAAATACAGATGCCAGCTTTAAAACTTAATTTATTTCGGGATAAAATAAGTCTATTTATTGCTCATATTTATGTAAAATATCATGGAGTTTTTTATATTATACATCCGTAGAGTAAAGTACAAACAACAGTATCGAATAGCCCATTCCACCCTCCCGCGAAGGTCTTCCCAGACAACGCGATAAACAATAAGACAGTTGTATTCAAATTCGATATTGAAGTTAACGGCTCGTTACGCACCGAGAGCACATAAAATTCATGCAAATGTCCCGTAATCACGTTACTCGCACAAGGTTGTATACCGGCTCCGTCAAATTGAAACCGCCGCGCCTCTGGGACCCTGTCGAATTAATGAGCGCTCCCCTAATTGCCATTGTATGAAGATGCAAATTCGACGAAGAATGGGAACGAGCTATCTCTTATTGTTGGTCTCCTAGTACATGTAATTGATAAGGAGTCGCTGGATTTGAATTTCTAATTTTATTTTCATTCATACCTCCTGGGACGGAAGTGGAATTTTTTAAACTTCTCGCTCGCTTGTTCTTTTCGTTAGTTCTTTCATTAGATTGTTTAAATTTTAATCTATTAAAACTGAATATTTGTAAAGGAAAATTAGAGTCTATTCCCATTAACATGATTACCAGTAGTCTGTAATTACGTAACAATTCAAACAAAGGTTAGTATCGGGCGCACAATAGAGGGCTGTATCTAAGTCTAGGCTATGTAGAGCTGCATTGCCGCTACACTAGATTAGTGCGCTTACAGGGATTATTGCTGATTAGTTGACTATAGATTGCTAATGGGGACATCTATGCAGTTATGATAGCCTGGTAACTTTCAATCAGCCTGTCGTTAAATCTAAACATGTACTAATTTAGTTGCAGCAAATTGACATGTTTAAGGAGAAAGTTAGGCTATTTATGATTGTGCATTTTTAAATTTAAAAATGAACTACGTCCCAAAACTAATAGTAAATTTAGTTAAGTAGTGTACCAAACAAAATAAGCGTAGTTTTTCATATATTTGTTAGTTAATTATAAGGTAATTTATTAGCACTTTTCCCATGGTCTGCTAAGTAAACGTCAGCAGTAAACGTGTTTGGATATATTTATTCGGCTGTACCCTTTTCCCCATCTCGGCTAAGTGGACGGACTCTACCTCGTGGGCCCGACAGGCCGGCATGCAATAAAAGGCCCCAACTATTCTGGTAATTTACGCGCTACGCTCACCTGTGACGCGAAATGAAAATACCAGGACGACATGTTCCCGCCAGAGCTGTGTGCCTATGGGTATGTGAAGCCAGTGTCTAGTTATCCTATCCTGGTACTTGTCTTATTTTGCACCCGTTGTTTACAACCATTTTTAGATTATAGTCTATTTTACAACAGTCTTCTATCCTAGTTAGTTTAGACAGCCTGAATAATAAATATTGTTTATCAACTAATTAATTGATATTAAATTATTTTACGTTTAAATAAATCCTTTACACCGCGTTAAAATGTAACAGCGGTGTAAAATATAAAATGGGCCATCAGCGGTCGTAAAGGAAGGTACTGCGAGGATTGTAAAGTTGCAAGTCCCCTAGTCCTCGGCCCGTGGACCTCGGGTAATGGCGGACTCTCAAAATGTCCATCAAGAATCACTGTCAGCCGACCTTTACGACCCAGGAACCGTAAAACAACTTGCAAACACTTCCATTTAATACCCACGGTTTTCGTTTACTTTTAACATCTTCACAGTGGCCGCGGATTTATCAGAGGTACGCGGAAAAGAAAATATCCTCTTTCTGTCCCCTCAATCGTAGGTTAAACGTAGGCAACGCATATGCAATTGCGGATGTGTATCTATGGTCGCTTCGCCTTTTCGCCAAATTTACGTGGCCGCTTGCCACCGTTTGATGTAAAAACGAAAAAAAACAGTTACAAAAAAAAACTATTATAGATGATTTAATAGATGCATAGATATAAAGAGGTTAGAAAGTCTTCATTAGAACATATATAGATCACACGAATCACAAAACAACAAAGAAACAAATTCACGTACGCGATAAATAATTGTCTACACAAAATATACGTATAAAATCAGACGCTGTAAACATTCGTATCGCATAAAAATTCCACCACGTTTTCGATTACGCGTCTAATTCACATAAAACAAAACGGGGGCAGAGTTAAGCGAGAAAGACGTATTGCTTAGACTATGTCATCGACAAATCGTGTATGCCGGTTCTTTGTATTTGGCCTGAACAAATCAAAAAGACTGCTTACATATCTTACGAATACAGTCACAAATTAAGGTATTGCATTGATAGTTGCACAATAATCAGCATTTTATTGCAAAGAAAATGACGTCCAATATTGCAAAGTATCGAAATACATGTCAATTTATGAATCAATTCATACGAGCAATTTACTTAATCTTATCTAGGCATATTACAAAAGACCCGCGTACACGATTTACGCGTAACATCGGCAGTTCCGGAGCAATAGGAATCCATTCGCGGAGACAATGGAATCACAAAGCCGTGATCTCCATACCGTAAAAAAACACTATTTCGTCTTTACAACACCTCCGATACCGCGAAAGGGCTCTTCCCCTACAACAGAACATACGGGCCTCTATTACACTCGAAAGAAAACAAACGTTTGAATTTATTTGAAAAGTTTCACTAACTATGTTAAAATAATTAAAGCAGTGGTCGCACATTAAGTCATTTAGAAGGTAAAAAAAATAAAGTGCCGTGATTAGTTCTATGGGTGCTACGTACCTTACTGTAAATTTGTTTAAGCAAACCCTAAATTACTGTTTAGTCTATCAGAAGACTGAATCATTTAATAAGAAGTTACCAACATTGGCTATTTCAAGCTTGATCCCACTATTCAATAAATGGCGCGTAAGTAACATTTCGTACCGTGTGTCCTGTGCGGTACGTGATAAAACAGCCATTTCCCCACTGTAATCGCAGCCTGAAATTTTACTCGAGATGTGTATCTCTGCGTGGGGCGTACGTAAAGAGCCACACGCTATGTGTCGTTGCCTCTCCGGGAACCATTGTTTTTCCATCCTAATACGCACTTTCACGCATTCTTGGCTCTTCGAATTCGTCTATCGGCGTTACTTGCACTGATTATCTACAATTTGATGTCTTTAGAGCGTGCGTGACTAGACTTGTTTGTTTTTAGAGTTTGAGGTTATCCTCTCGAATTTAGATTAAGAATCGTTGATATCTTTTACTATTTTTAAGTAAAGATTTAATCGATTCTTTTAAAGGTATCCTTTAGTAATAAATTAAAGATTGCAATAATCAAAATTAATGATAGTACTAAAGTCGTAGTTAACTGACAATGCAAACGGTCGAATTAGCCCGCTGAATGCGTCACAACAGGTTACCGTTGTAATTACATGCCCAACAAGCTGCGCCTCAATCCCCGAGAAAAACAATTACCCCTTATAGCGTAATAACAATTCACCTCTGCGCAGTAAACGGGGCTAAGCCTCAAAAAACCCTCCCAACACTCGTCAAAATAATTCATTTTAATTTTCTTTACTGGCTAGTAAACCTTTATTTTACGACGCCAGCGTCGGAGATAACTCGGGGACTCCCTTAAAGGCTCTTATTCCGGACCCTTTTCCCGTCTACGTCCCCTCCCCTCCCGGCCCCTACCCCGCTCGCAGACGTGGCGAGACAGGGCGGCGCTCTGCCGTGTTTATCGGATGTATGTAAGCCTTTATTAATTGCTTATATGAACAGGATGTTTTAGTATAATTTTAGAAATCTTGATATGAAAGGTCTGTTATTGGACAGTGTCTAACAAAACATTGTAGAGGGATTACTCTATGGATATTTGTAGTTTTTTTATTCTTCTATACCTAGGGCTATGTGTAAATAGGTTACAAAATTAATAACTAACTTATGCACTTTATTATTGAATGGAAAAACCTGCTTGTCACGGTGTAGAGTGTATTCAGTTCTTGGCAGATCTCTCTCTCCCTCAGCAATTTTTCCCGTCTTGTAAATATTAATTATGATTAAAAAGGCTCTTTACAAAATAAATTGCGATGCGGGTACTTTTTCATTGTAATTTTAATTAAATTTTTTCTCTCCCTCAATTGTTTCAGGTAAGTGACTTTCGCTGTTCTTCCGCGCGATAGGCGTTCGTGAGTATCTTACCGCTTTAATAACCGAATATATTCATTTGTATAATATTATTTAGATAACTGTTTAATTTTTAAATAAAGAGAAATTCTTCCTTAACAGAAAACAAAATTATATCAACTATCAGCAGTCTCTGCAGTTTTCAAAACAGATTGTTCAATAGCGTCTATATTTTATTATTGTACCTGTCTACCTCACTTTATTTAACAGCATTGTAATACTTTTATTCACACCAGCTATTACAGTTAACGGATAGTGAGTAACCCCGGCAGTTTATTGTTAGTTAATCGGGTCCCTTAAACGTTGTGTCAAAGGCCCTCTCGCGGCCTTTACGACGCGGGTTATGGGCCTGCGGGGCTGCGCGGGGGCGGTATAAACCCCGTGAGGAGCTGCTAAAGGCCGAAGGGTTTCGGACGCCTCGAGTTTAAGTGCGAAAGGGCCCACAAGCAGCGGCAAATGTGCTGTAAGTTACGGTGCGAAGTGCGCCATAAAACGTTACTCAATGCTTGGAAGAGATCAACTTTGTGCGTAAAAATCTTTGAGAAACATGTCACAAAACGTTTATGACTTAGAAATAAATTTTTGAACAGATAAATTATTGCATCATGTTTTTTTAACTGCAGTCGTTGTGTTTTTGTCCCTAGTATTATAGAAACATACACTTCATGAATTTGTCTTCATGAGTAAATTATAGTTGTTATAATAAATTTCGATGAAAAACAACGATGTAATTGAACTGAGTTTCTTGATTGATATTAGTGCTGTTATCACAGTATACTTTGTAAAGTTTCGTCACTCAGTAGGGTAATGCTAGCCGGTTACCCTGGATGGCAGGGTATGGAACACAAAAGAGTTTGACCCTGCACAGCACGGACCCCTTTCATCGCGAGGTCTTTCCACACCGCCGGCGCTTCCTCATTTTTCACTGTGCCTCCATTTATTTTATCTCCGCTGTGCACGCTCTGTTCCGTATAAGGGTAGTTACACACTAAAATGCTCACCTATAAATTGATGTATTAATTTCATCTTATTAATATTTTAAAAGGATATTTTATAGTTTGTTTCACATTTATTGACGTTATCGTATCTTTGCTGCCATTTATGTTGTAAACAACATTATCAGTCAGTTACAACGTTTAACGAAATAATTGCAATGTTCGTATTTGACTTGTTGTATACAATTTATTATAAGCCAAAGGTCAGTAGGTGCATTGGATTGTGGCTCCTGCGGTAAACGGGTAATTCAGCAAATGTTTAATAAAGCTTGCAGTTCTCTTGCTTATTACTATTCAAATATTTGTAATATCGTGCACTTTACAAGCGATATAAGCTTTTGTCCGCGACTTCGTCTACCTGGAATAAAGGCTTTAAGTGTGTCTTTTCCAAACTATGATGTATATCATCGAGATTCGTTTAGCCGTTCTGGAGTTATGTAGTAACTTACATCCATCCATCCATATATAATATGTATAAGTATCATAGAAGCTGAATTAGTAAATTACACACAAATTAAATCTTATACATAAAAGTAAGTGTACATTTTGAAACGCATTTTCTATAAATGAGATAGTGTGTATTCACCCTTATGTTCCGCTCCGCTCGCACATCAGCTGGCGAGACACGGAGATTTATGTCCCGAACCATTCAGCCAGAAGCCGACTGTTTGAACTTGCCTCCGCGCTTTTATTCGCGACACTCATTTACGTTTTCGATTCAAAATCTTCGAAAAGATACTATAATTACTTATTACT
>LD700013.1:4968205-5000315 GCA_003118335.3 Papilio memnon | reverse complement strand
GGTCCCCGGGGAGTACCGAAAAAGTATCAAAACCGCGTACCCACGTACATATTTAACTGACATGACGGTCTCTGACCAATTTACTAGCGATCTACGTTAATATAATTTGGTCCACTTGCATCTTTCAGTATTTGGTAAAAGTCAATTTCGTATTTCTAGTACTTAAGTACTATATTTGATAAATTTTACTTCTTACTAAAGGTTGGATGGATGTTTGTTAGAGTTTATAGCCGAAACTGCTAAACGGATCTCGTTTAATTTTGACATAGGTGTAGAACATAGTCTTAAAGAACTCATAGGCTACATGCTTTTGTATTTTTTAATTCCACGCGTACGGTGTCGCCCATATTCCTCCTCAAGTCTTTCAAATATGTAAGTGAATTTTCCAGTATGTTTGCGGGCGTGACTAAACTATAAGTAGAAATAACCGGCCGAGTATATTGAGAATCGCTATCGTATCGAAATCCGGGATATCTGGTCGCGGGGCGCGGGGCAGGGGGCGGAGCGGCGGTCTCCGAGGAAATCATTGGGAAGGCATCCGGAAAATTTAGCGCACATTCCCGCTCACGTGGCGGAACACACCTCGCGATTATGCCGCCCTGGTATCTACCACTAACTCACCTATTCTCTACCATCAATGGAAATAGAAAATCGACACAACGAACCCACAAGACGACTAAAGAAATTATTTTTCTTTGGACACTCAATACAAAATTGTCGATATCATTTAATATTACGTCTATAAACCCCATAAAGTACATAATGAAGTCTTATTATAAGTGTCTTGCTACTAAATATTGGTAAATTAGATCTATAATCTATTGAAATTGAAGAAGTTTTCCTAAGGATTAAACTTAATTATACCAAATGCAAGTAATCGTAGGTTAAGAGTAAATAAAATCATATGATTTTTGTGTTTCCATCGCATTAAAAGTTGTATAGCCGTTTTGTATCGATTAACCTTTGAAGTTGAAATATCGGACCACACCGCGCCAACGCAAATCATTATAATTCACTCGATTAATCACACTAATAAAGCTCTCTGCAACACTAAGCGTCTTTTTATAATTATTTAAACAATTTTTAGTAAACAAATATTTAACTTTGTTTTTGAACTCAAATATTTCAGCGATTCATGTTGTCACCTGCGCGTTTTAGGCAAATGTTAAAACGACTTTTTGATTTTATTTGATAACCGGAAAACGTATTATCAAATTAAACATTCTCGCCACATTTAGTTTAGACCGTAATTTATGAGAGGCAATAAAAATATTTTTTTAATCTGCGGGACGTCACACGTGAGTGATGTGGTAAGTCGATTTCCAATACAATTTCATTCGGACATCGAATCGATTTGCATGTTGATTAGACGAATAAATGTCAGTAAAATTTCACGCTGTGCCCCCGAGTGTGTTTTGTGTGATGTAAGCCATGTTTATTAATTGCCTTGAAATATGCATGTCGCTGTTAAACTGTCACGCGAATGGAATTGAGACGTTATAGAACGGACCTGCGCGACATCTGTAGGCCGCGAAACGCACTAATTGCGGCCCTGCAAAGGTGCATCGTCGACAGCCGCGGTTTAATGCAGGTGTAAAATATAATATTTATGGGGTAAAGAAAGAGTTCGAATGCTTGTTAGCGATAATGAGGTGCGCGCGCAGCGATAAATTCGTTCCGCCGCCCGCCGCCCGGGGGCGCGGTTCATTTGCATCTTTATGTATTTCTCGGGTCCTTATTCTTTTATTTCAATATCGGCGGTCGTCGACTCAGGCTGGCGAGAAGCGGTGCGCCGCTCGCCGCGAGATGGCGCTGCGCGGCGGCCGGGCCAGGTGCGAGTCACGCTGACGCGGCAGGCGGCCGCTCGTTAGGCTGACGCGGCGCCCGTCACGTTTTTGACAGTTTTTGACAGAGACATCGATAGTGAGGCGCTTCGTTACCGACGGGGCGGCGGCTTATCGCGTATTTGTTGGTTTTTCGAGTCGATTTACTCTCATAAGCTTATTGTTAGACACGACTTTGTTCTTTTTTCGATACGCCCGTAATGATGCCTTTTAGTTGGCTCTATTCTGTTCTAGGGTACTTCGGAGGTCGATAGCTCCGGTGCATTTTGATGTTTAGCTTTGTTTACTTTTACATTTCACAAATAGACCACAATTCGACGATTACAATATCAACAATCCACATCTATACAAAGACGTAATTCCGTTTAAATAGTTATAAGGTATTACATAAAGAAATTCAGGATTGCGTAATCTTGAGGAGTTTCTTTTCTGGCAACTTTCTCACGTAGTACGAGATATATGAAAGATAACGGTTTCATAAACAGACAATAAACAAGTCGTACACGTGCTGTAATCTCGCTGTACCTCACCGCGTCCGTCACCACTCACCACTCGCAGCGCCTCGTGCGCCAGATGTCGCCGCATCGCGTATTCATGGGCCGATATATCACCTGGAGTCCTCCGAGCCTCGCCACTTGACGTGCAATTATAAAGATAATAATGTTTTCAACCGAGAGATGGCGTTTTTATTTCTACACATCCCCTTTTTTCATACATTTTGATTTATAGGCAATTGTAGACGTAGGAATCTAAGCACGTCGTGTCTTGTTTGTATACGAAAATGTGTAGTAATAAAAAGTATTTTCGAATAGTTTGTAAAAAATGTTGCATTAATAAAAAGGTGTAAGATGTAGTGTGTCTTACATTATTCATTAACAAAAGTTGATATTTCAGAAGTATATAAGGATATAGACAAAAGATCCTGTTCCCACGCACCTATTTATAGTCAAAGGCCAGGTGACATCGGGTCCTCGGCGCGTAAACTATTTTGATTAGAATAGAAACGCGTACAAAAAGTCGAGAAGTCAAAACATTTCTCGGTATGCGCCAGCGTAGGGTTTTTGCGAAGGACATTCCGCGCGCTCGGATCCAAATCTTAATTCCGTTTGTTTTTTTTTTCTGACCATAAAGTACGACGAATTTATAGAGGCGATAGCATTGACAATAACGATCCGCTCAGACGAGACAAATGGATGATGACTTCATTATGGTCAACGAATTGATTTGACGATGGACACGAATTTTAAATGATCATTGTTATGTCAATGAGGGCTTTGTATGACAACTTTTTCTTTTACTTAATGTGTTTTAATAATATAATATTCCGTACATTAGCATTTTATTTATACGTTTAAAATTACTATTCAATAAAAACAACATGCGATCAAGAGATACAAATTTAGTTATGTTCTTTAGCCACTAAGGTAGAAAGTACAACTATGACATCATACTTTTTCACACGTTTCTTTCTTCTCTCGTGGTAATCGTTTATCAACGCAATCGTATATAAGTAACGTAATACGAAGCAAATAACATTATCGTAAATATAATTTTACAAAACACCGTACAGAGGGCGCGCTGTCTGCCGCGGTCACTCGACACCGCCGCTGCTTCGCGACACAATCGCATCGCTTTATCAGAATTTACACCCCGCTAATAACGGCCGAGCTAATGCGAGCCTTTGCCACTTTTTTCTTTACCATTTTTTCGAAAAACGAACTCGACTTGTCCAAACGACGTCCGTCAAGACTCTCTCGCTCTCGCGTAAATCATACGGACGCGAAAGAGACAGGTGCGCCGCCGGCGAGCGGGCGATTTGTAAAATCGACTCGAATGGGCGGAGCTTTGAGCGAGATGTCGACATGACGAAACAAAAGAGCGGAAAGGAGATAAAGCCGGGTGCAAGGTGCAGCGCGTGCGAGAGAGACGGATGCGAGAGGTTTTTATTTTTAAACACGGGAAAAGGCTAAGGCGGTGGGAAAGCTCAAGAAAAAGCTGGAAGCGGGAATTGGCCGCCGCTGCCCGCTGCAATAATGTAATGCACCGCTACAGTACTTTTTTAATTTTCCTTCTAACTTGCCATTATTTTTATATGCTTGTGTTAAACTTCATTGAAAAGGAGATAGCACTTAGCCTTAATTTCACTTAATTTGGGAATGTCAAATCTTTCGTTGGAATTCTGCCAAAAAAAAGGAATAATGCGAAGTTGATTGGGTTCGTTTCTAGTTGTTATTTTTAAATATGTCCTGATATAATGACATGTAAGTAGCAATCTACTACGAGTTGTCGTTGCGCCGTGACTGCGCTCCGCCAGCCGCGGCGACTGCTGATAGGAAATTTGCTCAAAAATCAGTGCAATTAAGCAATTTATTCCGTTTGGAGTTGAATTCAATTGTGCCGGGACCCGCCATCCACACTGTAACGTGTTATTAATGTAATTCGACTAAATTACTGTCATTACGAGCATTATCCGTGCTCACCTAACTGTATCTTCACGACTATTGCCACAACGAGGTAGACGTCACTCTCATGTCAAAGTTGACAAGGTGTGAGAGTTTCTAGAGTAAATGACGTTAGAATAATATATCATACTTCATACTAATATTATATTATAAATGTGAAAGTTTAGATGTATGGATGTTTGTTAGAGTTTGTAGCCTAAACTACTGAACGGATCTCAGTGAAATTCGGCATAGATGTAGAGGATAGTCTGGAAGAACAATAAAGCTACTTAGTTTTGTTTTTTTTTAATACCACGCGGACGGAGCCGCGAGAAAAATCTAGTAATATCATAATAAGAATACAATTGATATATTTTCGTGTTAATATAAATATTCTAATCTTGTTAATGAAATTTCTATTTTAAACAATTAAGGCTTTTTTAGACCTGATTTTTTTTTAATTAACTAATTAGTGTATTTATTTGTTACAGGTAAGTGCTTATTTTATACGGATAGAGAAATATCTACGGGTAAGTAGGACATGTGTCTATCCTAGGAAAGTTTAAAATTATATTAGGTACAGTACATTGAACATGAACGGTCCAGGATATATTAAAACGACCTAATAAGACCATTACGTTAGCAGTCCACTGCACCACATTCCTAAAGATCTCCAACGCGTGTAATTATTTACGCTAATCGAATTAAATTGGATAATTATCACGCGATCTCAACCCTTATTGCATCGCAATAAGGGTGATCGCACGCGACCGCAGCGCCACCGCGTCACCCGATACGCGGCGGATGATTGAAACCGATGTCTCGATGCAACCCGAATCCGAACCGATACCATCTCGATATACGAGACCGCATTTATCTCGGAGTTTGTTTGTTCAATCTTAAATGATGTAGCTGTGGCGGGGTGAGGGGGTGGGGGGTGCGGAGCAGAGGGATGTTGTTTATATTATACGTGAGATACGCTTGTTTTCTGTTCAAGTTGTAATTGGCTTTTAGAAGTATAGACAAAACAACTGTCTACTCATACTGACAGACAAGATTAATATTTCTAAAATAACATTAAAGGTATAAATATATATTTATTTAAAATTTTAATTAACACACGTTTTAATCCTTTCAATAAAATATCTTTAGTGTTTTTTTACTAAATATTTTTAAGATGTAGGAGGATTAAAGCTACACGGTCCGTCCGACCGCATGCTGTTTCCAGCCGTATACAAAATGTATACATGATTTAAAAAATTTAATAGCCATGTTTTTTGCGGTTTTATTTCGCACCGCAGTTTCAAATAACACAAGTAATTATTTAACAAAAAATCAAACATTAATTAACAATCACAATTACTGATGGAAAAATAAAATATTTACACGATTATTGTACTAAAAAAAAAACAGTATAAATTTTTATGTCCATGTTAACCAAATATTAGAAAGAATCAATATCACACATTAACTTATCCATTTCCTTATCTAAGTATAAATAATTAATTTAATCAACGATGAAAAAATATGTAAAAAGACTATGTGAGGCGCAAATTGACAAAAACGATGTCAAAACTGCATTTGTAATTGCAACATTAAAAGTTCAATTAAAAATTGATCATATCAAAAAAATATAAAAACAAAAAAATCCCGAACCCGTCTGCGGGAGACCTAAAACGATCTTTTTAAAAAATGTATTCATAAAATGACATTTGATTCTCTTTGATTCGAATTTACGCGTCCGAGCGCGGGGTCAGTCTTTTTTCCTTTTTTTTATTTATTCCTTTTATTCTTCGTATCTTTTTTCTTTCGTCCTCGCTTGAAGGCTTAAATTTCTGATGTGATCTCTCGGACGTCGCATACCGAACATATTTGATGTTATTTCTTATTTATTTTTTTCGTCCGAGCTTCGTATTATGTGTGATTATTTTTTCCTCGTTCATCTTGTTGCCATGCGTCACTCGTATTCGTGGACAGTCCTAAAAACTAACACAGTAAATCCGACTGAAATGAACATTTTTAAGTTAATTTATAAGATTAGTTACATTCATTATGCGGTAATCGCGTCTTCCTTGTCATCCGTGTTATTAAGAAATGGATAATTTAACGCTACCCGCTACGAGATGGCGCCGCATGTGCTGGAGTTATAAGTTGCGGATTTAATATCGCAAACGCAGCTGAGTCCCGCGACCCGCCATATTATTTATTCCCTTTTAATTTACCTTATACAAGGGAGTTATACTAATACTCGGATAGTGTTACTTTAATAGATTTTTTTGGAAAATTTTTGCTCAAGGATTAACAAACTCTTACCTAAATGAATATAGGCGACTACTTACTAATTATTCCTTCAACTCTTGTATGTTGTTCGCACGAATGGGTCAGCTCGCCCAGTGAAATACAACGACCACACAGAAGAGAGGCGTGAAGTGGAACCAATTCCGCGTTTCCGCTGATGAGTGTGGTGCCGGAAGAATAGTTTTAGTACCTTTTCCTGTCCACCTTTTTCTTAAGAGGAAAAGATGGAAAGGTAAAGTAGATTTGACGGCGGAGGAGACGCATGGGAAAGGGAAATATTCTCCTTATGTGAGTCTTCTCTCCGTCGATTAAGGGTAGGCAATTGCGGATGTCTATGAGCAGCGGTCGCTTCGGCATTTCGGCGGACTCAGGTGGCCGCTTGCTCGTTTGCCACCTTATAATATATAATAAAAAAAATCTACGAGACGGTATGTCTATCACGTAAGTTCAGAACTTTAGTCATGCTGCATTTAAATATGAATATTACATGAAATTAGTTGTTTATTCATTATGCATGCTGCCTTTGTACAGACAGAGGAGACGAGAGGAAGGAGGAAGCGCTCTGCAAAATTTATTTATCTCGTCGGCGAACGATGCGCGTCAGTTTACAGTACCGGGACATCATAAAGTGCAAACAATGACGGCGTTTTCCATTACAATATGTTTACCGATCCGTGGCGCCGCATTATGTATGTTATCCTGGTAGGACGAGCGGGAGGCGAATTTATGATGCCCTCGCAAATATTTGGCGCCCCAAGTCCGCCGCGGCTGACAGTGCAAAGATTGTCCGCGTGTTTGCACAAGCCTATGCTAATTTTTTCCGACCTTGTTAGCACAATTCTTGGTTTTGTCTCAAACCTCGACTATTAGGAACAACTATTAGGAGATTGAGGAAGCCAAATAGTCAAACGAACGATTACTACTGTCTTGTTTTTAATTATAAGAAAGAAACTTTTGAAAGGATCATTATGCTTCAATTTTTGTATCTTAAATAAAAAGTCAACATAATTAAAAAAAGATTTCCTTAAGAAAAGGTAGAGGTTATACTTGAAATGTCATTTTAAAGCGATTTTTCTCTATATATTTCCATGGGCACTAGGGACAGCACAAAGCTGGTCAGTTGTACAGCGTCACGTGACGGGTGCAGGCGCGCACAATGCCGGCCCGCGTTATTGTCCAACAGCGCGCGAAATGCTCTGACAAACGATGACAGCCCGCCGCTCCACCTCCCGCGATTTATGATATCCTATTACGAGATTTAATGACACCGGCCACTCGCACAGTTTGGTTGTACCCGACACAACACTTGCACATCTTACGATCCAGTACCAATTGCTAATAGGCAAAGTTTGTCTAAAATTTCAATAAGTCACCATTCCTTCTTTCGTACTCCAAAAGAGTACTACTTCGAGGTCCATGGGCGTAGTTGACCACCTCTGTGTTCCCGTCGCTCGTTTCACCACTTTTATTATAAATAAGGACGAAAAACTGAGATGATAAATCTCAGAGATTTGAGATGTCGATGAAAAATTTGCTATACCTTCATACCTAAATCGTACTTCATAAAATCTTTATAAGAATGCATATTCTTATATACGAACCTACGCGATATGAATATTATGCTAAAGAAACTTCACAAGCTTTAAAAGCCGCAAGATATGTATATTAAATCCGTGAAATATAATCATCTCTTTATTAAACCTTCCTTGAGACCCGACCCGGGGCCCTAACTCTTCCCGCTCTAAGATATTCGGAATCCGTCAAACCCGTAAATCGAGCCCCTTTGTATGTAACCGGGTACCGTATTTACGAGACCGAGCAAGCTGCAGATAGCCCGAATTAAAGTTGAATTTAAAACCATTTTATATTAGCTAAGCTCGCTTAGATCGCGCCGGGGCCGCGCGCGCCCGATAAGAGAATTGCCCTGTCAGGACCGGATGATATATTTGACCAGTATTTTCCATACCTCCCCACTCGAACCTCCCTTTCCCCTATTTTCATTTTGTACGTGTCTGCTCCGCCGCATATCTGTAATGTATCCCGTTCTATTTAGGAGTTACATTGAATAAGGAAAAAGTGCGAAGGTGAGCGGAGTTTTATTATTTAATAGCAACGCTTCTGATCTGTCAAAGTGTGACGTAGGCCGGGGGGGAGTTGGGAGGGGGAGAGGGCTTTATTTTTTTATTTCCAACTTGTTTTCTCGTATTCCCCGGAGTTTCGCGGAAAACGTTTTTTGTTAACTGGTCGGTGTAAAGTGTAGTCGGATATTAATAAATAATAAAGCGACTTTTCAAATACTTTTTGATATGATTTTTATTTGTTCCCCTTTTCGATGACGTCATATCGAACAGGAAGATGTAGAGCTATGAATCTAGCAGAGTTTCCATAATCTTGTTAAAAATAACTTATTCTACTGAACCAATTATTCCTATCTCGACTATACCGAAGTTACTTTGCGTGGGAGTTCATGAAAATTTAAGATAATCCTAGAGCCGGCGGTAAGTCATGTCGGCTCTGCTGCGTTCATATTGAATAATTAAAAAGCTTGGCAGCGGGCCGACGTTTTTGCAGCACTGCGATGGTTTGGACGCGATAGTAGCGCCACCACATGCGATTATAAAACTATTCGATACATACGTTGAAATTATTAACTACCGAATATGAAATACACTGTAAATACATCCTTATTACTAGAGGCATACCAATCAAGTTTGACAAACTATTCTTATAACTTTATTCGCTGAAATTCCATTGGTGATTGAACTAAAATTGGCAATCTACTATCGAAATACATGCCGATCGTGTGAGAACATCGCTCAGGACAACTCTAAGGTGCAGGTTGCTATAAACTATCAAACAGACCTCTATGGTCGAGATCCAACTTAATTGTTCGCTCCACTGCGCACCGCACTATCAGACACTATTCTCGATACGATTATAATTACAACTTAGTTTATCTTTCTATTATTTAGTATCTGGAGTTTAGTTCATTAACACAAATATAGGTTAGAGAATTGTTTTTAAGATAAATTTAAATGCAAAATCATTTTTCTCCTGAAGTTTTTTAATACAAATATTATGCTAAAATGTATTCTTAACTAGCTTATGCCCACTACTTCTTCTGTACAGATTTACAAAAAACTTGGTAGCTTATGACGTCTTCTATTGTTCTACATCTGTGACATTTTTGCATTCATTCGACTTTTGCATATACAATATTAAGTATGATATCATAGGTGGCAGCACCTGCTAGCAACCCCCATTGACGTAGCTCTTCAAAGTTAATCTACAAAACCTTTACTTCAGAGAAACAATGGAGCCATCGATTGTAACGTAAATCCGTCAGCAGTCGATATTCATGCAGCTTCTACCGGAAAAATCCCTTCCCCAGCCGCCTTATCCGGGCAGCGATAAATCAGACGCCATTGTACTACCCGGATAATGTACCGGGTATATTGTACCCGGGTATTATAAGATCGTAAGACGGTATCCGTAGCGTTAACTCGCTTTGGGTCTAGACCAGTACAGGCGGGTAGGGCGCGGTTGGGCGACCGACCAGGGCTCAACAAAAAGGGCTTCAGGTCTGCGAGTTACAATCTTATATTAGTCTATTAACAAAAAACCAAAACGAAAACTCTCCCAATAGATTTTTTCTTAAAAGAACCTTATGAATTATGTTTGAATTTTGACCAATAGGCGAACGTTGCACATACGGCCTAAACTACGAAACAGGTTGTATTACCTACTTACAAATAGAACCTTACAAAGGTTACGGACTTTCGATCTGGCTTCAACCTTTAGCTCATAATTCTTGATAATAAAAATATGTTCATAATATAAATCCGCCAACTGGCCAATTCCATTTGGCAGCCATTTAAACCGAAAAGACATATTAATGTAAATATTTTAGGTTATATCTTCAAAATCTTTGGTATATTTAACCAACACAACTAGTTGAAAGAATATATGGCATTAGCGCAAGCTTTCACGATGCCAGAGCTTTTAACAAAGCTCTTGGCGTCTCTCCAATAGTTTTGACATGCTCGCACCCGCCGCTAGATGTCGCACTGTGTATGTAAGAAAATACCTACTGACAAAACTCCCTACTTACTAATAACTATTGCCAATATAAATTGGAACTAACGACAATGGATTTTAGTCCTTATGTTAATATAGATAAGGTTTTGACGGGTGTCGACGTCGGGTATCCATCTGTCGCTCTCTGGCGTACAGCAGTCGGTCAAGTGGAAACGAGTGAAATATGGCAGTGTTAGTTGCGCTCGGTATCCGCCAGTTTTCGGTTTTCGCAAACAAAGGTATTAGAGCCGGGCTCGATTTACGGCCGCCGGCAGTGACCAAAATTTGTTGTTTTTTTTTCATCAACATTTTTTCCCCGTTCGGATATTCGTTCCTGATCTGCGAACGGAAAACGTTTTCGTAGTTGGTTTATGTAAAAAATGTTGACAGTTTAATCGGCTAAGCAAATGACAGCTTTAACGGTTCATATGTTTTTAATACTTTTAATCAAGCTATTTAATCTTACTAATACAATGTGAAAGTTTGTGTGACTGTAATAACGAAACGGATCTCACTGTTTGGCATAGATATACAACATGTTCCGGAAGTACATATTTTAATTATGCACAGACGGAGTCGCGGATTACAGCTAGTTACTTTATAAATGAACTAGCTGTCGCCCGCGACTCCGTCCGCGTGGAATTAAAAAAAAACAAAAGTGAGTAGCCTTTGTGTTCTTCTAGACAATCCTCCACGTCTATACCAAACTTCATCGAAATCCGTTTACCCGTTTAGGCTACAAACTGTAACAAACATTCATCCATCCATCGCTGTCGAACGGAATAAATATTATTCTATGTCCGTCTCCTGACTCTAAGCTACCTCCTCACCAATTTTCAGCCATATCGGTGAAGCCGTTCTTGAGTTATAGTGTAACTAACACGACTTTCTTTTATATATATAGAAGATGTACTAACCGACGTGTCAAGTTGTGTTTTAAGGCATATTCGCATCGAGCAGTTGCTCGCTGTTGAATGCTCGTGTAACTTGTTACATTACACCGCATAACGTCAATTACCTAGGTAAAGTTAAAATAATTCTGCAGTCCAATCTAGATTCAGTTTTTATAAAAGTAATTTATGCATTAGCCCGGATTTGAATTGTGAATCCGAAGAATTTATACGAATTACTTTTCTCTCCGAGCGATCAGATAGCGTTCAATTCTATTAAAACTTCTTACAAACTTGATGTACCTTTGAATTCAAACGGTAAGCTATCTGATAAACTTAAAAAAAAGAGTCGCGTCTTTATCTCAGCGCAGCTAATACCACAATTAAAAAAGAAAAAAAACATGACGTCGCCCCCGTCTCACTTGACACTATCTCTTTGTAACTTTTTTTTACGTTTCTCTCACTGTCCAATTTATTATTTTGAGAAGTAATGACGTCGGGATGAGGGAAAAATAATTCATTCGTTGTAAATGTCATTGGAAGATACTTTTGGCGCGTAATTCGATGGTTCTAATTTTAAATTTGAAACGGTGTTGCAATTTATGAAAATTATTGAATTGTGTTTGCATTTTGTACTCTCATAAGAATCAATCGTACTATCGTACTTCGTACTAATATTATAAATGCGATTGTTTAGATGGATGGATATTTCTTAGAGTTTATAGCCTAAACGGCTGAACGAATTTTGATGAAATTTGGCATAGACGTAGAGGATAGTCTGGAAGAACACATAGGCTACTAACTTTTGTTTTTTTTAATATCACGCGGACGAAGTCGCCGGCGAAAGCTAGTTTGTTATAAATAAGTACCAATGAAAAGTAAATTATTACAAATTCAAATAATGTGGGTTTATTTATCAAAATACTTTGTACTTAAGTGACGTTTTATTTAGCTTTCTATTTGCTATCTCAGGCGATGTTTCACATAGCAAGCGTTTTGCACACAAGCAGATATGTAACCGGTCCAGTATCTTTTGCAGTAAAGAATATTAAAGGCCTAAGTAAACAGCGATCACTTGCAGAGGGTCCCTATCGCAGCCCATTCGTCTGGGGCCCACGCTCACAATACTTTATGTAGACTCAACACATATTTACTTATTTTATTATCAATTTAATCTACTAAAACATTCCACTTAGTTCTTACTAGATGTCATGATTTCATCCCCGTAGAATTAAATATAGTGTAAACTCAATTAAAGAACGAAAATCATTAATTTCTCTAGAACTAAACTAGTTTATGCATTCTCCAGACTATGTCCTATTACTGTAGTATATTACATCAAAATCCATTCAGGCGTTTTGAATTGATGAGGTAACAAATATCAACTCAACCAATCACATTTATTCTTTTGTTTGCAATATAATCGCTTCCTGAGACTGTGCGCACCTTTGACTAAACTATCGCAACTGTTTTGCGATTGTCGATTGTTTCGCAGCCAATTCAACTGTTTAGTTGCACAATTAAAAATGGAATAGTGTGCGCACCTCCATATAAGCTCATAGGAATTAAAGCTCGAGTTGTGCGATAGTTTAGTCAAAGGTGTGCGCACGCTTTTATTCTAAATCAAATACATATGTCATATGATTTCTAAAGGCTTCTACATATGTAAAAATGGTAAACTGGTTGCGCTAATGGTCTCCCGTGACGTGCAATTAAGTCTCGGTCGCAACAATCAATCATTGCAAATTGCTTTAAACGGCAAAGCATTGGCAATTATAAGTACAACACGTGTATGGTGGGCGAAAGAGAAATACGGTTATGCATTACGTCATACAAAACACAATATGGAACCCAACTAATAACCAATCTGTGTGGATGTCGACACACTTAGGGATCAAAAACTTCTGTAGTATCTAGCAAATGACTTAGTACTAACTGCCTAACTACCATATCATTTAGTGTTTATTACTAGTTAACTACGAAAATAAAATTCTACGTATTTTAAAAAAACAGTTATGTTAATTATAACAAGAATGACAGTTATTAAAAATAACGGTTACTTAATATAATTTTAATATCGTTAAAACTTATGTCCGTCCGTTTATAACATTGTAAGCCACATTCTTTTCTATTGTTTTTTTCCACTATTGTCACGCGTCGCCGAGTGCCGCGCCTAGTTCAAATAACAATGACTCGGGCTGATATAAAAATTAGCTGTTGCAGTAATAGGGATAACTGACACGTTGTAATGTGGGTGTATCTCAGTTATGTTATGTGTAATTAAACAATAAGTTATATTTTGGTCTGCGTTATGTCAGTTTTGAGGTTAACTTTAATTAACCTTTTATGTGTCATTCCAGTATTATATTCTACTAGGTTTCTCCCGCGACTCCGTTCGGTTGGCCTATGTGTTCTTCCAGTTACATCTATGCCAAATTTCATCAAGATCCGTTTAGCCGTTTAGGCTACAAACTCTAACAAACATCCATCCATCTAAAGTTTCGCATTTATAATATTAGTAGGATATAAACAACTATATATATATAACGTAGAATAATTTGTTAAGCTAAAGTTAATCTTTGTAAGTCACTTAAGAAATTTTTTGCATAAAAAAACAATTAAAACCATAATACTACAGTAGTCAACGAGATAAAAAAATTAGAGCAGTGTGTTGTGTTTAGATACAGAACAAACAGAGGGTTCTACCTCCCCTTACCCCGGTCTACCCCTCTACGTAGCTAAGACTGGTGACCTAGCACCTGGGACCTTTAAATGTAAAATGCGAAGCCCTTACGTTTTTAGATGACGTTGATCCATTTTGATTAATCACACAAGTTTTATTTATATTATGAGTTTCAATATGTATCTAATAATGTTGAGGGTAGGTAGAGTTAGTTATTTCCATCTGGCATAGTTCCTTTTACTTATATAGTTGTACATTTTATGTAACATCATCATCATCATCATCCTTATCCTACTCCCGTAGGGTCGGCGCAACAGGTTTTTGTCCTCCACATAACTATCAACCGTCATCTCAGTCATCACTCCCTTCTTCATCATGTCACATTTCACGCAATCCATCCATCTCTTTCTACCTCTACCTGTACCGGTGTACCCTTCCATACTCATAAGTAACGTTCTCCTTGTTACATGCGATTCATAGTAATTTTGATAAAAAATCATACGTCTATTGTAATTTTTGTCAGAACTAAAAAACCTTTAAAACTAAATGAAAATGTAAAGAAAATAAACGAGGAAGTAGTAAGTTCTCATAGCTGGGAGCTGTGTGAGCTGGGAGATATTAAAGCGGACAAAGCTTTCACGTTCCAAGTCGGCGCACAACAAAGACGCTAAGACCTAAAACAATGGCCGACACGAAAAAGGACAAAACAAAAGGGATCTCCGGCGAAAATTTACGTTTAAAAACAACGTAGATACCTAAGCGGGATCCATATCTATCCTATTTAGATATTAATCTAAACGAAAAGCAAAAGCAATTCAAAATAGGCAACAAGCTAACAGAAGGGACGGGGCGGGCCGCGCTGTAATTGGCCATTTATCAAACTGCGAAGGGGTTAGGGGCCTCCTGCCGCTGCCGCTGCCGCCCTGGTACTCCGCACGCACAAAATTGCTTGCGCTAAACGAAACGAACAAACACACAAGTTTATGTTAATTTTATTTAATCCTTTCTAACAAGCATTTGTGACAATAACCGGCGAACATATTTGTTTATTTTTGCCTCATACCGTTATATTTTTAACGCATAACGTAACGTAAAGTTATAATGATAACGCAACGCCATAACAACATTCACCTGTGTTGTTTTTGTTTTTCATTCGCAAAAACAATCACAAACAAAAGTGACTTCTTTATTATTTTACTAACTTTCGCCCGCGACTCCATTCGAGTGGAATTAAAAAAACAAAAGTGAGGAGCCTATGTGTTCTTGCAGACTATCCTCTACATCTATACCAAATTTCATCGAAATTCGTTCAGCCGTTTAGGCTACAAACTCTAACAAACATCCATCCATTCAAACTTTCACATTTATAATATTAGTATGATTAGTATGATTGTTCTAATAAACAACGACAAGTTTGGATAATTTTTAAATCATAAGTGTTTTGGCTTTTTTAGTAATATTGCAAAAATATTTCGTAATGAATATGCAGCCTAAACACACAGGTGAGCCTCGGCAAGTCTGATTTCGGATAAACCCTGGCGGACCGAATTAAGCCCGGTTTAAAATTCAGCGTTCGGGTAATGAAACTTTCTTATCAGCGGCCCTCCTTGTTTTGAGTTATGACCGTAGCTTATTTAGATTACCTCCCGCTACAACTTCTGATGCCCTGGTTACTTTCCTATGAATAAATTTAAAATTATTTTATTAATAATCCTTAAACCTAATCTATCAAATACCTAAAACTAACCTATGAATTTTTCCATTCGGAGAGAATTGAATTTTTTTTTAATTAAAATTAATTAAATCGCAACTCGTAGTAAAACAACTGTTGTTATTGTCTTTCATATTCTTTGTTTAATTACAAATTAAAATGATAATATATACAAAAGCATAGATAATTTGTCACCCCACTAGGCGGTAATTGTGAAAGGGTAGATCCGTCTCAGCAATCGGAGCGTGGATAATTTAAGCCTTTGTCTATGGTGTTGTGATCAGAAAAGTTAACTTATAATCTGCTTGGTTACGCTTCACAATGGGGATTCACATCTGACAAGCTTGAATAATAAGTCATAAAGGTAATATGAATAACGAGAACTAACTAAACATTATTTCTAATTGTAGGGGACATTCTTTGAAATGTTCTTTATTAATGTACTAATTAAAACATTAAATGTATCCAACAGAGTTCGATAAAATACTTCTATAAAACAATTTATTTTTAATGTCACGACTCGAGGCACAGAGCAAGTCGTCATAGACAATGCGTCCGGCACAATAATGAACCACAATTATAAATTAAAGTCCCAGTCCCGGTGCTACACTCGGGTGCTTGTTTTTTATGATTTATTAATAGTATAATAAAAATTTAATAGCCATTATCGTGTTGATTATTCAGTCTATAAAACAGAAAATGCCCCAATTAAATATAGACATTTATTACGAACGCAAGCAATGAAAGTGTTGTAGTACAAGCTATTAACTAAACTAACAACCTCTCTTATAATTATACTCGTTTGGGAACATCAAAATGCACATCGCAAACGATGCCTCTATACTCGGAGTGAGCGGCGTAATAAAAAATGAACGCATTATGTACGACTATTTTATATTTTGTCTTATTCTAAGAAAACGATAAGCGTCGGCTGAGATATAGGCAGAATGGCGAGGCGAGGCAGTGTCACGCCGCTCGCGGTCGCATCACTATGCAAATATGCCTCTTAATTACTTGAAATATCTTTACTACGATCTCTACTAGATCGTTTGCTCGCGTTTCTTTTGAAACAATTATGTTAATGGCCGACGTCGGCTCGGATGAGCAATAACTTCCAATTAAAGGCGGGAGCGCAATGGCGCCGCTAGTGCTGGGTGCGTACCGATTGTCATTGTGAGCCTGTGCCTGTGAGCTTGAGCCAGCCGGGGCTGGGAGACGTCATAATCTGGCGCAAGGATTTGTCGCAAAGCCGAACACGAGCACCAGAGGGCGCGCAAGGCGCGGAGGGCGCGGGCGGGCTGCGGCAGACTCGTTCAACTCGGCTTATAATTCAGGCGGCTCGTAACGCAGTCATACGGTAGGTATTAGAGAGACGTTCGAATTAATACGGCGGGGCGGCGGACACCTGCGCCTCGCCGTTTCTTTCGAAATTAACTCGCAGCTCCCGACAATGGCGGCCGTGCCCCGCCCGCGTCCCGCCCGACAAACTTTCGTCCTGTTACTTTTTTGCAGCCGCGGCTATATTTCAAACTGTCATACTTAATCTTTTTATCAAAGTTTGTTAAACGACACAAGAAGTGCAGCCGCGCGAGTCCCGCCTGCTGGCTCGCGCCGCCCGCCGCCCGCCGCCCGCCGCTCATCTGCCCGCTAATTGTGTTTGGATTTCAATTTAAAAACTTTATTATCCCATTACAGACTTTTCTGATCTTTTTATTAGCTTACGAAGAGAGATGAATCTAATACTTTTAAGTATTAGTACTATATTACGTTAGTTATTTAAAGTAGTACAAAATACTTAATACATAGTTCGATTCACAGAATTAAACATCGCCATCTCGTTTTAGTTATTAGGTTAGATTCCGACGACGAAATACGAAGAGGGCTTTAATTCCGAAATGGTTGTTGTAGCAATTCCGGGCCACGGAGCGGGCCCTAGGAGTCAAATAATTTATATTTAATTTAAACAAGACGACATTGGTATTCGAAACGCGAATGCGTAATTAAAATTCCCGCCGCAGCGGCGCTGGGCCGCGACAGTTTTCGCGCCAATTTCAACGCGCCCGGAAATTAATTGTGACAGAAGACGCGGCGGTCACATCCGACTGTGTGTAGGGTTACCAGCATTTTTGTTTACAAAAACGGGTATGTTTAATATTTTTACCGTCAGAGACATAAAATAATCCAATGACCGAAACTTACAAAATACTGCCTTATACACAGCTTTGGACATGAATATTCATTCATTCGTCAGTTCTTTCCATTCATCCGAATCGATAATATTTCCTACAACGTATTTTCTACCGAGAAAAACACATTATTCAAAATTAATTCTAAAGCTTTAACTATAAAATGTAAAGCTAAAACTTGGCGCAATCTAAAAACAAGAGCCGTGTACCGATTAATCAAAACGTACACTCCGTATCAACAACAATGAAACACCAAGATTTGATTAATTCGTATCAATAACGGACGAATGTCGTCACTGCTCGAACAGAAATCCACGCATACCAAATAAATGACCATTTATTTTGGTGAAGCGATTTAAAAAATATGAGTCACTGCCATAAAAAGGATTTCAAAACTAATACGTACATAGATGGACCGGGTTTTATCTTTAGTGCAAACTAATATTAGATATTTTAAACTCGTTATTAATTATAGCATTAAAAGCGAAATATATCCAAGTGATCGAACACTGAGAGATAGTCCATCTCCCCGGCATGCGGGATCTCACGTTTTCTTATTACGCGTTCCGCCGCGAGATGGCGGTGTCCGGTAACAATTGCGATCTGCGGCATCTGCCCTCCGAGGGGCTCGTTACCTCAGCTAAGGGCCTCTAATGGCCGCAGCGAGCGCTCCTTAAAATTTTAACCAACCTTTTATTTATGGTCCCCCTTTGTCCGGCACATATCGACGCCTGTTATCTTTCCGTTATGATTTTGAACACGGTTCGTTATTTCAGATATATCACAGGTGTTTTTCTTATAATGTCCTTTATCAAATACTTGCTTTTGCGCAACTTCGTCCGCGAGGAAATAAATAGTAAGTCGCCTATGTGTTCTACCGAAATATGTTCTCCTGGTGACTAATTTTATCGAACTCTTATGCCGTTTCTGAAATTTACAGTAATAAACATCCATCCAAACTTTCGCATTTATAATATAAGTAAGTATGACGTATGATTTCAATAATTTCTTCATATCTATTGATTTGTGGTTCCAATAACCTGCCAATTATTACTGTCTCTTTTTAACGGTCTTCCAAATGAAGAAGGTTCTCAATTCATCTGTATGTTTTTTTTGTTTAATTTACTGTATTAAATACTAGCTGTTGCTCGCGACTTCGTCCGCGTGAAATTAAAAAATATAGCCTATGTTACTCACAGATAAATTACCTTTCTAGTGGTGAAAGAATTTTTAAAATCGGCCCAGTAGTTTTTGCGTGAATCTAATACATACAAAAATACAAAAATACAAAGTTTTACTCTTTATAATATTAGTATAGATTAGTTATTTTGACGACTTACTTCTATTTTACTAAACCCAGCTGTTTGACATATGCGGTAAAAACATGTTTTAACCAAAATAATTATAACCGTAAAGTGTAGACAATTTAGAATTTTTAATAGCCTTGTGACACTTAGACAAGATCACGTTTAATCTTAAGATCTGAAACCAGCCGTCATTTGTCGAGGTTACCGTTCTTATGGTAATTAGTTCAAAATGTCTTAACATGGTTGACTTACTGTGATGAATATTATTATTTCTGTTACACCAAAGAGAATGAGCGAGAAAACATGTTCCTGTGACAGTGGATCCACGATAAAGAAGCGAAAAATTACATAACGCATGTATTACAAATAAATCTTACAGGCCAGCAATTAAAAAAAAAGACTACTAAATACCTTATAAACTTCACATCTTTCAACAGATTATAAAAGCGAAAGCCCACAGATAATCTAGAAAATACTTTCGAGCGTTAATGCGTTACGTTAACGACCGTTATTAGTTTAACAGTTATAGCTGGCGTTATATTTTATTATTAATACGCTATATTCACAGGTGTGTCACTATCGTGGTGTCCATTAAAATAATGCATCTCTTGAAATGGCGCTGTTTCGTGTATTAAAGCCTTCGATAGGCAACTGAGAGTGTCTTTCCATCAAATACTATCTGTATCAATTGTTGGAGGACGCCATAAACAATACTTCCCCGTAGGGCTGTCACTAATTAAATTCCCTGTATAAGTTTCATAGGGTTGCCTAATTTTTTAAGGTTCTCGAAAGTAAAAACCTTCTTAGTTAAGATTGTAATTCTTAAGTGACTTAATAATTATTGTTTTATCCTTGCATTGTTTTAAAAACAAAATAAAAGCCAACATTGTTAGTTGTGATTGCGACACGATTATACTGAATGCGTCTAATTCTGCCAATCCACACGGTATGACGTCATTAATATGGCCGACTACACGTTCTTTATTTGAAACTGATATCCTCCTAATCCAACTAATGTCTTTTAAGAACATTGTTCTAGAAAGTCCCTTGGATTTTAATGTTGTAAAAAATATTTTAGAAATCCGAAATTACATCTATATGCTCACTCAGAGTGGTTTAATCAAAATATTATTGTTTTATTTGTCAATCTCTCGATTCGATCGTTCGTGTCGTGTCGGCTGCGCAGTTTCATTTGTTTTAATTTTTTATCATTCGCCAGGTCGGCTGTAAAGTTGACGTGAGCGTAAACAACCGCTGGAAGCTTTTACCGTTAGATTTATTGTTATTTCCGATACAAATATATTTTTATCCGGGAACGTTTAGCGACCGCCGGCCCTCGGACCGAGCGTTGTTTTGATTTGAACAACGAAAATGAAATATGAAATGTTTTGTTAATATTTTATTTAGAATTCGTGATTACATTTTGTCATTTTCGTATACAGAAATTACCTTTATGACAAATATTTTTATTGTATAACCATCCTCGGCTAAAAAGGAATTATGCGTTTTTACCTTAATTACAAATATACGTGGTAATAAGCATTCATAATGCCAGGGCATCAAGACAGCGGTATACTGAAGCACAGGATGGCAATCCATCAACGGCAAATTAGTTAGCGCGCGCGCCACAGCGGCCGCGTGGCGCTGCTGTCGCGCTCATTAGCGGTCGTCGCCGGCATCTGATGTTGCCATGATAGCCGTTTAACATTCGCCTATATGACACACATCGGTTTGGCTCAAAACTACACAAATGTACGGAATTGTTCGCAGATTGCACCACACCGGATATTCAAAAAAATCTCCCTTCACATTGCGTATAATAAACGAAGTGAATGACCATTCAATACTGTGATAATCAAGAGAAGTCAGGTACCTCTAACGTTGGCGTTCAGTATTATTTACACTTAGCATGTATATCTTATATTACTTTCCCAGGCAATACCCTTAGAATCTTATTTATCCATGCCTCCAGCTGCCGCCCATAAATAACCGTTCGCACCTCAACCCTTGCCGTTCTGGTCATATTTAATACGAAATAAATTCGAGATGCTGTCAAGCAATCGACGCAATATGGCGCCGGGTTGAGGACCATTATAGTGAATGCGTTATTCGCGACCCTGTCACCGGGACAGGGAAATTAGGGTCGGAGAAAGTGGAACCAGCTTGAAAGTCTCTAAATGAATTGATCCTAGTTTGCGAAATTTAGGTTTTTTTAATTGTTTTAAACACAAAACTCTTTACGGATTGAAGACAACATCATAGTTATAATTAAAATACTTGCAATACCTTTGGCATAATATTTTGTCAACATCTGCTGTTATATTTACTGGCGATAAGAACTAGGGTCTGATTATCTCAATAGACGACCGGGTCCCTGCCATAAAGATGTGTCGTGACGTAATTAACTTCTCTACTGGATACTTAATGATATTTTACTATCTTATAACAAGTCATAGTTAAACTACAGAACAATATTAGAATACACTAAGAGCCCCATACTACTCGATTATTAGTTGTGCAACTAAACAGTTGAATTGCCTGCAAAACAATCGACAATCGCACAACCGTGGGGCGATAGTCTAGTCAAAAGTGTGTGCGCTTTTAATCTAGTTGTAGCGTTTGAACATTTGGAACGACTTACTCGTAAGACATCTGCAGTGTACATCTTTGTTACAATTAGGAATGTTCCTGGGATACATTAAGAAGTAAACTTTGACCCTCAATAAATCACGACGTGTCAAAACACATAACAATTATAAGTAATTGCATCAGCGTCACAAATCCGAACAACTCCCCAACCCCTCGGCCTAAATAAAAACAGTGGCAATCGGTACCCTAGCAATTAACGCAGCACCATGTGTTGCGTACTCGTTCTGATGAGGTACGGGAGGTCTCGGAGACTCGGGAGGTCGAGAGGGTCGAACTGGCGATATATTGCGCGACGTAATTACTGCCAAGCTACCAGTACTGCGGATTAAGCCGCTTTCCTTAAAATGAAGCATTTGCGCGTTCGTTATTTACGAGGTCGATTTTTGCCAACGTTCATACATCCCAGTTGATTACAGATTGTAACGAGTTGTCGTTAATTTTTATGACCTCTCCTGTTTTACTACTAGGATATTTTGAGACGATCTGATGGTAACGCAAATAATTTAATAGCAAATCTTAGATAGTTTGATATCTATAATTAAAAAAGTTATCTGACCTAGTAGGCATAAGTGGAACTAAATTATGATAGACTAACTGTTGCACGCAACTTCGCCCGCGTGAATTAGCTACTCACTGATAACGTAGCTATTTAATGGTGAAAGAATTTTTGAAATCTGTCCAGTAGTTTTTGAGTTATTTCAATATAAACAAAAATACAAAATACAAATCTTTCATCAAAATTAGTATAGAAGTATAGACTAGCGCCCTTTTATGCCATTTTCTATGTCCACGACCCTGTAATTCCGGTAAAACTTGCTTCGTGCCTGCTTTTAATATGTGAAAAAAAGAATGACAATGTTACATTTATGGACAAGACTGTTTTAATCGGAGCTACGCTTTAGAAGGTGATTGGAAATAATCGAGCAACATCTTAGCAATAACATTAGCTGACACTTTCTCCGACTATACTTATTTGAAACCTTCTGATCCCTCCGTTATAATATTTACTGGTCGCACCTATAATTGCCTGATTTAGGGCAGTTTCTATGCGTCGTCGCGGCTCTGGGATTTCATGGAAAATATTTATCGTCCACCGAGGGGGCCGTGGATTAGACGAATTTGTACGTGATATCGGACTCTCGGACGCCGTTGTTTTCATAGCAACGCTCCTATGACGCACAAAATAAATATATTTTACGTATACGAACATATTTTATTTCTGCTTACATTAATATGAAAACCCATATTTTACGATAACAGATGATGTAATTGCTACAATGTAATTAAGGAAAAATCTTACCCTTACTAATATTATAAATGCGAAAGTTTAGATGGATGGATGTTACTATGTATCTCTGTAGTGGCTCAATACTAGTAGAGTAAGGACCAATAAAGTTTAAATTCCACGTGGACGAAGTCGCGGGCAATAGCTAGTGACAAATGTAAATTGAACCATAAGAATTGATGGTTATGCGGCATCAAAGTCAATACATCTTGTAAACATCGGTCGAACCCGTCTTACATGATCTGTCTGTCGGCAGTGGATTTAAGGGATCTTTGTTTGTTCAATTGTGTCAGATCGCTTGAATTATTCACCCTTCTGTATCAACAACGATATTGTGAAATTATCCATCTATAGTCAAGGACTTTATAGCATTATCGACGCCCTGGGCGAGAGTTCTACGTCGTGTTATGTCGCCTATGACGCCCCGTTATGTCCGGCGCCCTGGGCGGTCGCCTCACCATGCCCTAACGCGGGTATTATAATACATCGAATTGATATTTTTCTTTCTCATTTCAATGCTCTTAAACTATTGGAAGTGTTATCAAATAATAGATAAACTCTTTAGGCTGTTATCTAGCTTAATAAATAATTAAATTTAATCAGAAATTGATTTCTATCCTAAACTGTAGTTTGATGGCGTTTTCTAAATTTACAATAAAGTATCCTTATCTATCCCACTTAGGTGATAGGCACAAAACCTGTCCTATCAGCATTGGTTATCAGGGTTAAGTGTCGTGAGAGAATATTGATATGTTGTTAGTAATCATGATAAAACTTTATTACATGTTAAATGTACAATAACTCTTAAGAAAAGACTTGAATTATCGTAGTTTCTAACAGTTTATAAATTACGAAAGTAAAAGAACAAACGCTGACCTTCCGAAGGATTAGATAAAACGTTTTAACTTTGTTCCATTTCTATACAATGATTTGGAAAAGTTTTTTGGCGCCAAATTCGCTATTGACAGATTGTCCGAACATAACTTAACCCTGTTAATGCCGAGTAAGGCATTTGTCCCCAACCGTTACTCTTACGGATCGAGATGTAGTTTCAGCCAAACTGACGGCAGGAAAAACAAGTTGGTAATAATGAATTACCAGTTTGCCCGATGTTTTGCTGCGCTGCGGTGCGGTCTCCGTATTTCCTGTACTCATACAAAACTCTGTTCTTATACGGTTTATCTAAATATCCAAACATTCAATCGTAAATATTATTTTTAGAAATATGAAAAACCTGTGAATTTTTCTACACTTATCGTAAATCGAATTGTCCAAATACATAATATGAAACAAAATACACGCAGTAATATAAACAAAATACAGCATTTAGTACAGCCCTAGAATCCCAGCACGACGGCCTATCTCGGGGCCTTATGAAAACTAATGCGTTCATTTGGCGACTCGGTGACCGGCGATAAGCTATGTCAGCCTGGTAGTTGGGATTACTTCGGGCCCGGCCGGACCCACTGATAAAAGTTTTAGGACTTCGTCCAAGCTTTTATAATTAGAATTGTACATACAAAATTGCCATTCTATTTATTAACTTTTAAACAAAATTGAACTAATATGATCCATTAAATCGTTACCTAAGCAGTTACTTAGTAAGCAACAATTCTGTGTTAGATATAAAGCATGTAGATAACCCTATGTTACTTTAAATTTGAACGAAGTAACTTGAAATGAGTTTTCCCCAAACATCCAATAACATAATCTAACTTTAAATAAACTATAATTTAGATGGAACAATGCGACAAGTTCCGGACGGCAGCGAGAGTCCCCATCCTCGGGAATTAAACCTTAATTAGGGAAAAACGGAATTTATAGCCGGCGGTAATACCTCACTCGCGCCCACCTGCCCTTTGTTTGCCTTGCCCAATGTACTGAACGGTTAGGGGAAGCTGCAACTGATTTCTGGTTTACTTTTCTACATGTTTTTAAATGATTATTTTTTTCAGTTCTGACAGTGAAAGGCTTTTATCTGCGGTACTACTTATAACAGTTTTACCTTTTACAGATGTATGAATCATAAATACCGGTGTCTGTTTATTTTATAACGATTAGAAAAACAATCGGCACAGATAAAAAATGATGGATAGCGGCGCGCGGCCGCGTTCCTGTGCCGGCCGCTCTCACACCGGCAACTATATTTACGTTTCGTTAATGGTTCATTTGTTTTAACGTTATGCGATTTATTTTTCTTTTGTGTATTTTTATTTGCTTATTTATGTGGCAGAAAGGAACGTAAGTTAAAATTATTTATATGTGCGCATTTAGAAATTAAAACACGAGACGTTACCGTATCGAGTTTTCAATATGCATCACTCCCGGAAAGGGCGCTGCGGATTCCCGTAACAGTAAATTATTAACGACTTCTCTTTCTCGGAAATTCGTAGAATTACAGCGAAGAAAATTCCACTCAACCCCTCGCTCGTTTAATTCGCTTTCAGGTAATTAAAATCCAAAAACTTAGAGCGAAATTAAATTTTACTTTGTGCTATGTACTTGGGATTGTTGCCGCATTTCCCCGGGCCTCCCCGCACCGGCCGAATCCGGCGGACGTGTTCGACGACCTAAATGGCCCTTTTAACTTTTCCTATTTAGAGGAGAGCGGGCGAAATCTCACAATAATAATAATAGTTATATCAGATATCGTACCAGGGTATCATGAGCTCGAGTGGCCCCGATTATCATAAGGTATTTGTCGCTCGAGTGTATGGGCTAATAAAAATGGCGGACATAAGTTCCCCCGCGGCGTACGGGGCGGCTTGTACAGCATTATGTTAATGCCAGTCGCCTATCAATTACGTCGCAAAACCGTTCCGATACACGCACCGGCATGCTTCGAATAACTTACGACTGTGCCCTCCGCGCCCCGCAACACGCACCCTGCACTACGCGCCGACCTCAACTCCTGATAGTTGCCAATATTCTATCATACTAATATATAATAATAATTTGAAAGTTTAGATGGATGGATGGATGGATGGATGGATGGATGGATGGATGTTTGTTAGAGTTTGTAGTCTAAACGGCTGAACGGATTTCAATGAAATTTGGTATAGATGTAGAGGATAGTCTGGAAGAAAACATAGGCTACTTACTTTTTTTTAACTCTACGAGGATAGAGTCGCGGGGAAAAGCTAGTTTACTATAATTCTCTTGTAACTTCTTGATGGAGATTTTTTGTTCCATCGACTTTAATTACTGTAAGATTACACTTTATCTGTATTTTGTATTTAAATATATCTCAGAGGAGCCCTTGCAGTTACTTCATAGAGAAACGAGCGTTTAAGATAAGTCGGACGATTCCCCTCAGACAGGGCGTGCGCTATCCTATTTCATACGACGCTTAAATCTCATTATAATTAGTCTGATTTGCATATAAAATGCATTTATCACTAAAGCTCATTTTTTGAGTGCATTTTATAATGCATCTACAACGCATTATGTTTGTCTAGGGATGGGATTGGAATGTCTGTTATCGATGTTTTCTTTTAACGTTAATAACTATTTATTTTAATAAACCCACGTAGTTATATGATCAACAAATTACCACTAATTAAGATCGTCCCTAACATTCTTAAAATTGATATTTTATTTACTTTTGTTCGTGCCAGAAACCTTCCTTTCATCATCGACTGTTACCAAAAAATAATTAATTTTACCATTAAATTAATAATTATTTAATATTTTATTATAATGAGTATTTTTTCTATTAATGTCCAATCACTAGTATTGGCTATTTGACACTAGTCGTGTCAACCCTTCGCCCGCCGGCGCGAAATTAACAAATCCAGAGTGTTATGATTTACGGTCCTCCGGTTATCAGGGGTCGGCCATTACGTTACAAATAAAATAATTCATATACAAATGCAAATCGCGTCGCGTTCGAAGGATTATTTCATATCGGTCGGCGCGTTTTGTCTACATTTTGAATGCATACAGATTCTTTGTTTATTAATTTTGTAATGCGACAATAAATCATTTGTGACGTTATACAAATATGACGTAATCTCTTTCGAACATACCGCATCTGCATAAGGATTGAAATAAATATTTTTTTTAATTAAATATTACATTAATCTACAGTTATCTAACTATATATTGTACTTACGACTTACCAGTACGACTTAGGGTCCTTCAAGAAGCGAGCCTACAATCTCCTCAAAGGCCGGCAACGCATCTGTAGTTCCTCTGGTATTGCGGATGTCCATGGGCGTCGTTGAACACCTCTGTGTTCCCGCCGCTCGTTTGCCCCCCCTCTCTTATAAAAAAAAAAACTTATAATTCAAACGAAAACACATATATTAATAATAATAACTTTTACTTGGTATTGTTATTGTTAAATTTTAACTGAAAAATACTCCCTGTTAAACCAATAACTGAATTACGGTCATCTTAGATATTGTTCCCATAAATGTAGACGTTACTTATAAATTAGAATACATTTGTTTGCATCACGTTACTACAATCTGCCACAAAATATACAACTGCGTACAATCTCATTACTTAGCAACATATTGTCGCTTAAAATGCACTGCTATAACAATTATTGCTGTCAGAATTAATACACAAGGCGATTTAGCAAATTCACCCTAAGGGTTGAGAAAGTTGGGGCCGTTTTTCCATCCCCCCTCCCTGAGGGAAGGGGCTGCGCTGCCGGATGAAGAGTTAATGAACTAATCTAGATATTAACAATACATTAGTCGCAACGGACGCGACGCCATGTTTCGTGGCAATTACCTCCCTTTAGGGATACAACCATTGTAGGGTCCAGTGGGAGCTATCCTACCTTTCAAATTTGTTAATATTTTCATTAGAGATTATTAAAAAAAACTTTAATTTCTAATGTTTAAAGCTAGATATAAGCTAAAGGCATTTGCTAAAAGTGTCTTTCTATCTGAACAGTCACGTGTCATCTTTAGTACTATCCCGATAACATCATAAATTGGCATTTATTTTAACGACAAATCCCTCACTTCAATTTATTTGAAGTGCGTGCGTTAATTAAATATCATGACCAATAAGCAATCAGTTGAAATATCGATAAAAACACACGTCGTATTATACAAAGAATAAATCGAATCACAAAGCAATCGGGATATCCGTCGCTCGGCCGGCACCGGGATCCGGGATCCGTACTGACAGTTAATTTGGGAATGCACCGCTGCGCCCCCTGGCGTTACTTATTCAGTGTTACTCCCGCCGGCAAGTAATTGCATGGGTATTAAACTTTCATACTTACTCAACGACAACCGTGGAAGCTTTGTCTTATAAGGCTCGTAAAAGGTTATGTTCCTATAAGTGTTACACAAAAACACAGGACACAAAGTAACGCTTTTAATAAAATTAATGTTATCTACACAACTACATACTTAATGGTGTTTTACATGTGTTTATGTTTAGTATATAACATTTGTTTGTTTGTCCACAGGTTTATTAACGCGAGACGCAGGATAGTGCAGCCAATGATAGACCAGTCAAATAGAGCAGGTAACATTTTTCTTATACATCTATATGTTTATATATTTTATTAAAAACAAAAATGCACACCATTTTTCACTAAAGTATACATATGAGCTTAAATAACCCTTAGTAAAATTTCAAACGTGACCTCCAAAAAGTCTAATTCCAACGTTCAAAGTCTCTAGTGGCGCGGGCAACTTTGATGTACGAAATTAAGTTTCACTGACCGCATACAGTCCTGCATAATGCAGACACCTGAGCGGTCTCGGACGTGTCCCGAAGGCACCCGGGCACTACACTAAAGGCACTACAGGCATTTGGTCAACACAAAGACACAGCTGCGACGTGAATAATGATTGGATCAAGGAAATTGCACCGAAGCTTTTGTCGCATTACCTCGCCCGAGCGCTAATTCCTATGGATTTAACTTGTATATTAGAAAGGGGATTCCGTTTTTTGGTTGCCTCATTTTAATGGCTTTATATTACATTTTAGATATTTCGTTGTTTTTTCGGTGTCTAACCATTTAATGTATCGATTTTTTTCCCTCTAAATCGAGAAGTTTTTTATTTTAATAATATGAAACTCATAAGCTATAGAAAATACGCTTTAAATACGCGATTTTTATTTTATTTGGAGTATCTACTGTAGATCTTTCTCTTTAATTTCAATCACTCATTAAATTAGTTTTAAAAACATCGATATCTGTATTAGTGATCGATAGAACATCACTATAAACTTCATCACATATCGAGCAATCGATCTTATCCTGCCGTCTACAGCCGAGTTGAATTACAAACGGCCAATTCCATTTTTACTTTGTAATTGTTGCGCTCAGTCCATAAAACGCTCCCGGGACGCAAAACATTCCGCCGGCTAGCGGGAAGAGGGGAAAAAAGGACGTCGCAGAAAAAGGGCTTACTCTTGCGAACGGAACGCAAGAAGGGTAAAAAAGAATAATGTCCGAATTCGTTGACCCGTGCCGGGCTATCCATCACTCTGCCCCCTCCCCCGGACTCCCCGATCGCCCTCGCCTCCCCTCCATCTCCCCCGGCTCTATCGCGATGTGTGTTACTTCGCCTATGAGAGGATTACATCTCTTTTTGTCTTTGAATTTTTTATACTTGACACGATAGCTATTCATTTAAATTAACCGATGTTACATGGCAATGTACAACGGACACAGTACATTCTTTACTTATTATAAGTGTCAAAAAATATATATATATAAATCACTTTAGTTAGAAAGTAAAAGAGATGATATGAAATTTTAAAACGACAAACACTGATATTTTACAATATTGTCAATTAGGTTCAATGTATTAAATATAAACCTTAGACATAATATATTATTTAAATCGGTATCATTGGCCTGCACTCAAATTATCTGTCCGCGAGGCTCTCGGCGTTTTTAATAAACTGCACGAAGCGATTTAATCCGCGCGAAAAGCTCAATAAACGATCGCAGGAAATATCGGGGCGCGGCCATCGAACGAATTGTAATTTACAGGCGGCGGGTAATGGCGTCGCATCACACTGCAATTTATGCCCTTATAATAAATTCATTAGCGCGCCTCGCCACGCTTGCTGTATGTATGTACTGACAGGCGTGTTTGTTGACTGCCGAGTAATGCCCGTATCGATGCGCCGATGACAGCCCTAGCTCGATACGCGCGCAATTACTCTAATGGCAACAATTTTCACGCCATGACAAAAAACAATCGAATATTTGCTATTATCAGAACAAGATTTTTGAGTCTATTAATATGCTATTTTTCAAATCGATATCGATAATTCTTAATCACACAGACACTACACTATCCTTTTATTTTGTACTCTATGATAACGTTTGCAAAACCTAAAGAAAATTTTTATAGCACAAGTGATAAATCAAATTTTTTCACCGTGCGTGCGTGCAATTTCAAGTATAACATGGCACAATGAATTCGCTAGAAATACATAACTCGGCGCTCCGGCGATTGGAAAAGCGCTCGCTTTGACCACAGGAAATGCGGTGGCCGTTTTCTTTAGTCGATTGCCAAAACAATTTTCCATCTATCGCACTCTACGGTTTTTCCATTTTCCGTCGTCGGCAAACTTGGCGGAGAGCGCATCCGCTCGGGAAATTTAGAATTCTCCCTGCTTTATGTCCTGTATGTTTAGTGTACCACCGGCACCCGTCTGCCGCCCTGGTACTTAAGACAATGAACTTATACAACATTTCCATGCATCGAAAATTAATTCGAGCAACATTCATGATTCAAATTTTACTTTGAAAACAGCTTTTTATGATAATTTTATGATTCCTTTATTCCACATACATTTCGTGTACATTGCCGGATCCAACATAACTGAGTGCATTATTAATTTGTATATGCATGATAAATCCATGTCACATACAATATATCATTTCTCGAATATTTCACTATTTAATATGTTATATTATAAATATCAATTCACTTTAACAATGACAAACGCCACAGGAATGTCAGGGCTTGATTAGAACTAGTGCTTCCACACTGCTCCAGTACGATACATTGACAATAACGTCAAGGACGCTCTTGAAGATTATCGCCTACTAAATCATAGTTTCCTGGTAGCGCGGGCCGCCACGTCCCGGGGGACCCTTTATTGTTTCCTGTCTTCCTGGTTGCAAAGTGGGATCTACGCGTCATCGGTCACTCTATCCCGGTCTTGGCGTACAAAATTCCAACTTCGTTATGTCGTTTGAAACAAAATACATTCAACATTTGTCTTTGTGCCAATAAAGAAAATTGTGCGCTTTGAAAATGAAATCTATTAACCCAAATAAATCCAATCCTAGATTCATAAAAACAGAAAGGACATATTTCTAAAACTATCATTATTTAGATTACACATTCTACCCCTTTTCTTAATACTCTTTTACTTGAATAATATCTATAAATAGTCACGTAACGACGTGAAATGAATGGAAAGGATGGTATTAAAAAAGTTTTATAGAATTATTCCAAGTGTATTGACAAATTGGAACGTAGAGTTTTTTTGTAAAGTCATTCCGAACAAGACATTAGACTGGAGTTGTGTTTGTTCGCAACTCTCGTGGGGCAATGGCGCGTGCCACCATAAAGACCCCACGACGAAGGCGGAAATCGGCGTCTATAATGGACGAACACCATTAGTTTACGATTGATAATCCCCGGGATATATTGCCACCGGAAGGCATAACAGTTTTGTGGTAAAATCGAGCGGCTTCCAATAGCGACATCGACGATTGTTCGAATAACAGTTTTT
>LD700013.1:4923589-4968161 GCA_003118335.3 Papilio memnon | reverse complement strand
TAATTTTAGCGTCGTCAGCAACGGCAGGTCTAATTAACCGTGCAGTGTTCTACCCCGCAGTGTTCCCGCATGCGGGTCCTAGCGGCGCGTACAGCCCGGAGGCGACGATGGGCTACATGATGGAGGGGCAGCAGATGATGCACAGGCCGCCCACGGACCCTGCCTTCCACCAGGGATACGCGCACTACCCCGCCGAGTACTACGGCCACCATCTGTAATGCACGCGACACTCTTGTACATGTAAGTACTTATCTATTCACTCTTTATTCTTTGATTCTCTTTATTGACCACAAAGACTTGTGGTCTTTGCGGTGGATTTAATCCATAGTCTATTATTGCAATAGTTTTCTTACATGTATATTTATTGTTTCAGATTTGAATAACACGGCGCTAGTTGGGGCGCCGCGGGCGGCTGCGGCGGCCGTGCGCGCCGAGCCGCTCGCCGCGCGGCCTCGTGGCACGAACAAACAGGAGAACGATGCTACATGTACATAATGCGATACGTTTTGTAATATTGAAACAGTATACGATCTCCTAAATTAAGATTTAAAGTCAACTTTAATGTTTAAATTAATGTAAATGATGACGCGGAGTGACACGGACGCTGTAACATAGTCGACGGTGCAATCATCTACATATAAATAAAATACGATATCAATATACGGAATAACGTAAGGAGCAAGCAAATGTAACAATAAAACCGTTTGATTGTTATCGTATATTTATAGCTAATTGTGTATTGTTATTACGTAAATATAAATAAATAATTGAATAGTTGTAAGTTGTAACTATCATTGGATGTACCGGGGTCGATAGAGTGGGACATTTTGTTTTGTAAAGGAGTTTTTTTGTATGTAATAGAATTTATAGGTTTTTTCAACTTCATTTAACTCTCGCTGTTGATAACGACCAATAGATGAGTCTATTTAACTTTAATAAGCAAATATATTCTGTATTAAATATTTTACTCATCACCAGTCACATAGATTGACTTGCACAGGACTTTAGAACGGGGGAAATGCAAATAAATGATAGAATTGCGGTTATAATAGACAAAACAAACTGGGTCACAAATATTCATTAGACTTCTTTGGCTTTTAACTTGATATTTTTGGAACCTGTGTTTTAATTTATCTTTGACCCAAATCCAGTTAGAATCGTGAGCTCAAAATGTGCATCTAGATAGGAAGTCAATTCATGAGAACGTTGTTTCATCGCCCGCGCTGTAGTTTTGTGATTTTGCTTTACAGGTCGATATACATATCTTTGAATTATGTATATATTATATACATACATATATATATTATATTTATTATATTGGAAATGGAAATATTGTAGTTTCACCTTGCCTTGGTGTTCAATAATGTAGCACAATTTGTAACCGATGTATACGATGAAAATAATATTTTACAATGTTAAAGTCGATGAGATTTTTAGCTCTATTTTGTGTCGGAAGATGGCGTGGATCGTCTCGGACGTAACCAGTACCTGCCGACGCGGATTTAAACCTCTTTGTAGTTGGAAGGCAACAAAAGATAATTATTTTATTTGTAGCCATTTTAAATGTCATACATATACAAAGCGGTTTGTGAGATTTTTCTTGACTGATAATCGATTGAGCTTCATAACTCGAATTGAAATCCGCTTTTAATGGGAGCGGCCATTTTAAGCCTGAAGGGATAAAAAAGCGGGAAAATCCGCATGTAATTAATATTTAGTTACATTTAAATCTATGTTCTTTAACTGTTACCTTTAGTTTGCTTTAAATATAATTTAGAATACTTCGATATCTGTGTGATGAAAACAAAATGGCCGTTCTCATATTGTCCAAAACCAAAAAAAACTTCAACTGTCAAATTGTGACAGGAGCTGTCAAATAATTTGGTTTTGGCGCGTCTTGTCTATTAATATAAAGGTTCCGTGGAGTGCTTCCTTTTACTAAATAAATAATTTTGCTTAATTTCGATTTGAATAATAAAAATGACCAATGTTCTTTTTATGTTTCATTTGAAAAAGTAAATAGTTTTTTTTCCGCCTCCACGGTAACTTTTATAAGTGGTAATGCTATGCATTACTAGCCTTAAGCCATGTATACGAATGGGAGCTATAAAATTGTCAAAATTGGTCCTAAATAGCTATGATTATAAATTAAAATAGCGGTAAAGTTATCCGAGATCAAGCTTTATATTAGAATAATTGTAATATTTCCTCAAAGTTATGCGATATGGTTGTTTTAGGTTCTTGATGACGTTAGATAAATTTATGCGCGGTCCACACTTGGCCAGTAAAGCACCATTAGGACTGGCAATCAACTGGCACAGAGTGAACACTAACTTCATACCGACTTGTCGTAGGAACTGTCCAGCTGTATTGGCCAAGTGTAAACCGGGCATTACTACAGTTGTTAAAATACTTATATCAGTAATATTATTATTTTAAATTGTTAATTATAATAGGAAAATTAAATTATAAATCAATATCAGAAGTCAATTTCTTATTTTATTAATTGGAAACATTTTTAAAATCTCACTTTTTAAACAATCGTATCGCATTCAATAAAACTTTGGATATTTTTTTTTGTTAATTCTTTGTAAATATATCATCGAATTGATTAGCTTTTCCTTTGTATAAAACTCGTTTGTTTCCAGTGAAGTTTCAGTATTAAAAATAATAATGTTTGGTTTACAACGGACTTTTACTTTTGAAACGCTGGTCTTTGTTAATATCCCTATTATTATTGTTAATTACATGGCGTGTAATATATTTTATTAAGAGAAAAGTCTTAAAGTAGCTGTTAGATATTAATGTATTAATTGAAGAATTTTATTTTGATTTTTCTCTTTACATGTATATGTATACATAACGTTTGAAAGTCATGGAATTATTGTAAATATAGCCTAAAAAAACTAACGATGACGTCATCTCGCAGCGGACAAACATCACTCTCGGGGAAAATGTTAATTATATATTTGTATTGTATTTTATCGGCGATGGTACATGTAACTGATAACGAGAGATAAGGTTCACAAATTAACTGCAACCTACACGCTGACGAGATGTACTGGCAGGTGGGATGTGTCGGCATTATGAATGCTACGAATTGTGTAAAAAATATTAAAAACAAAAAAAATCTTTTCGTTTCATTTTTTACAACCTTCTTTAAAACGCACTTTTAAATCAATCAGACAATAAAAATCTAATATAATACATCAATACGAAAATGATCATAATTTCTAACTAGCAATCGTCCCCGACTTAGTAACGTAGGCTACATTTTTTTACGAATTAAAAGAATTACAAGGTAATACATCTTAACAAATCCCGTAAAAATCAGTATAGTCGTTTCGGCGGACAGACAGACAAATCATTTAGCAATGCAAACCAACACTTTTACGATATATGACCGTTTTTTCAATATTACATACACATTTTAATATTGTTAAACGTAAAGATAGCTTTAAAACAAATAAATAAAATAAAACATACAAAACCTCATTTTATAATTGTTTATTATAACAATTGAAGTTACTACAAAAATAGTTCACAAAGGAACACGTCTTTAGCCAAGAAACTTGAAGCAAAAAGTAGGAACGCCGAGAAAGTAGAGTGTCTTCTAACGAGGCGGGTCAGGTGTGCAAGAGATATCGCCGCTTTTAACTTACTAGGAGAGCAGATGCAGCGGAATAACTCATGCACCAAGACTATAAAGTGCTGATGCATTAAAACTACCAGGAATGTAGGAAAAATATTAAAGTTTTAAGTATAAAGTTTCCACTTACATTATTATCTATACATATAATAAAATGGGAGTGTCTGTTTGTAATATCAAAAGAAAAATTCCAGATTTCGGGAAGATGATGTATTTGCGTCGCTGATAAAGATAAAACGCATTTAAAAAAAAATGTCTATCTGTCCGCAAGCCGCGTTTGTTCCGGGCAATCTACGAAACGGCTGTGACGACCGGACTTTCACTGAAGGGTAGCTAACATAGACAGGCATGTTATAGGCTAATTTTTAATCTTAATATTGCGTAAACGAAGTCACGGGCAACAGCTAGTTTAAAATGTTTCAATGTAATTGTTCAAAAATAACCTTAAATTAAATAAAATAATATTAATAGCTTTATTTTAGTAATAAATATTTAATTTTAATTAAAATACCTTATCCATTAAATAGTAATTAAAGTACAAAGATAGCCGCAATCGCAAACGGTGGCTACGAGCTTGCAGCTACGGCGTAGCAGCGTAGCGGGCGTGGCGCGTCGAAAATGGCGGCCGACAGTGAGTAATGGCACTCCGGGACGAGTCCAGTGACGCGTGCGTAGGGCTGTCACTAATGTTGTTAATAATATTTAACTATTATTCAATATTTATTACTTTAAAAAAATCTTGTAACTTCAATAAAATTTCGCAAGTTAATAAATAAGTTAATTTTAGTATAATGCATTAGGTGAAATATCATCTATTACATGAGTACTTTTCGATATTATAATATTAACAATAAGTAAGATTTTATTATTCACAAAAAAACCTTTTTGACGTATATTACTTCATATTAAAAATATGAGGTAAGTATATAATCATAGGTAAAATTTTAATCTTTCTCTCTTTAATCCGATAACAATTAAAAACAAACACATTTCATCTCGAGCATCGAGCTTCGAGCATCCCTAGGTTTTTTCCTACAACGTAGCACTGTAAGCAAGGCAGCGATTGTATCGCGGATGCTCGGAGCGGCACATTTGTCAACCTTAGCCTCCCTGTCCCCGCCCCGCACCCCCCAGCCTCCGCACCCCCTCGACAAAAGAAATGCGGATCCAGATGAAACTAAAGCCATGTCAATGTGTAATTTTATTAGATATTTGTGAGTTCTCTTTCAGTATGAGAATATATTCGTAGCTAAATCATTAGTTGTTTGTATGAACGCTTTCGTTGAGAATAAAAGTGTTGGCATTCATAGGAAAATGGTAGATATCAAATAAAGAAATAATGTATTCAAAAGATATCGCAATCCAACAGATCTTATTCCTTATTTAGATGCAAATGAGAAAGGCTTCGCTTACTGAGCAAGAATATTACATAAACTCTGAATGAACTTAAAAAAAAACCCCCTTCAATAGTCATAAGATTGGACAATAATGGAATTTGCAATTTTAATTGACATAAGCAATTTTACTACAGAAAAGAGTACTGAAATTTCTACATGCAACCATAAACCGACACTTTGTAAGGTTTACAGATGGCTTTTATATAGATCAAAGTTACTTCTATTTCATGTTACTCACAAAGACATAATATTTGACATAACAAGCCTCTTTCAGCTGATCGTATCTGGCGTCTACGAGGGGAAGTCTACGCTGAGATCGCTACAGCAATAAATCTTTTCAGACAATTATCTAATAGCGCTTAGATCCGTAAAATTAAAGCAGAAACGCACAACTCACCCTACGGGGGTAGTTGCACTTCATGTCAGGGTCATTGTATAATTCAAATGACTATCGAAGATTTATTTTAACAACTAAAACACGCTACTGACGATCAGTTCTAATTGACAGTTGTTCAAACTGTTCAGCCAAAAATGCGTTGATATGTAAAACTGTACAGTTCAACTGAAGTTCCATTATTCAGTTAAAACTGTCAGATCTGCCTGTATGTACCTTTAAGTTGAACTAGTTACTAAGAACGGGAACCTTTGACTAAACTATCGCACAACTGTTGTGCGATTGTTGATTGTTTCGCAATTCAACTGTTTAGTTGCACAACTAAAAATCGATTTATGTGCGCACCTCCATATAAGCTCATAGCAATCAAAGCGAGACTAAACAATTGTGTGTTTAGTCAAAGATGTGCTGGCGCTCTAATAAGTACAATAATACATTTAAAAGTCTCATATAAACCAAACATTCAGGAATTTATTTCATGAAATATTCACATAAGTATTGAACACCACACCCACAGTGCATACTCCAATCACTGGGCACATACAACTGTAGGACAGGAGGCCGTTTCAATTTCAGCGGCGAGGTAATATAAGAGGGCCCGCGGCGACATGTTTATTGGTTAATTAAAGTTTTACTTCAGCGGAAATAAACACAGGGCGCGGACCGACAATATACTGCCCTGACATTAAACTAATATCTTTTAACTAGTGCTACTATTATTTAGTTAACTTTTTTTTTTTATAAAAAGAGCAACCGAGACACCGCAGTTATCATCGCCGCCCATGGACATCAGCGACATCAGAACTGCAAACGTTGCTGGCTTTTGAGAAAGAGACACGTTTGCTGCTGAAGGACCCTAAGTCGTACTGTTTTAGAAATACTGCCAAGGATAGATATTCCTCGAGAATCCTCATTTTAATATTTATTTTCTATAAATAAAACTATTTAATTAAGACTCTGCCGCATTCTTCATTTATTTGTTTTCTAAATACCTAACTAGTGTAAATTATTACTAAGTCTACACTAAGAGACTTCCTTAGTGAACACCAGACGAATTAAATTCAATACAATATGCTAAAAGGTTACCTTTAATATTAACATACAAAATGTTTATAACCCAAAAAGTTATTATTATTAACAATGTTAGCAACTATATATTACAATGGTTTAACTACACGTTGCGCGTCACCTGCACGACTAAAAACAATAAGGCGAGATCGCAATTTATCCCGCGACTACCCCCCCTACGGGTCCACCCCCCCCGTCACGGCCAGGGGCTCGTAATTAACCTCATAACGAACAACTAGCTCGTAATGAGTTCCCAAACGTACTAACAATAAATTGATTACACGACAATATCACAAGGCTATTGGATTTTATACTGCACACAGTAAAGAAAAGCGTATACGCTCATTTTTAATTAGATTAGTCATTTAATGATTTCTTAAGAATTTCATCATCATCATCATCATCATCATCATCATCATCATCAGCTATACGTACCTACTAAAGGCCTCGGTGCCTAATATAAGTTAGGGATGACTTCACACATATCTTTGAATTCCTTCGCGAATGTGCAGCTTGCATCACAATGTCATCACCTTCGTCCTACATGAGGTAAATTCTAAAGTCATGTATAACTAAAAATTTAGTTAGTGTATATCTCTAATGCTAAATCTACACTAAGTGCTTCTTGTACTAATTGTCAAATTAGCAATCTTTTATCTAACTTGTAAGATTTATTCGTTACAATTAAGTAATGTTAAACGTCTCATTCAAAAGTTCATTATCCATTGGCCACGAGCAATGACCTAAGACACGACACGACGACCTTCGACAATTAATTTGCAGAGAGCACATCCGATGGCTTGCGAAGCGCAATCGTAATAAATAAAGCCCGCCTATATGATGCCGAAGACGCGCCGGTCATTTCAAAGCGCGCCCCCGCGGCGCCCGCGCGCCCGCGACATGCGCCTACCAGGCGAGCATGGCGCAGCGTGAGCGGACATTAAAACCGCTGATACTGCTATAAATCGTATTTTAAAGCCCCCTCCGCCCGCCGCTGCGCTCCTAGTCCGTCCTCGGCAACTATTTCAAGTTAAATGGACCAAATAACTGCAGTGATGGCCGGCGCTGGACGCTCGTCCGCCGTTTTAACGATTTTTCGCTAGGAAATTTCCGTTTTCGTTGGAGTTATTGTTATTGTTTGGGTACCGCAGTGCGTTATTGCCATCTTACGATATTAACTTCCGTTACGCTCCACATCGGGCACCCGCCGCCGAACGATTAGATCCATGACAAATATCCTATGCTCAGCCGTTGACCACGAAACTTGTTCTTTATATCTTAACATCTCATAATTAAATTATCTAAATACAAAGAGGCCTTATTTAAAGAGAAAATTGTAGATCTTGAGGAGACAAACAATCAAGAACGTTACGAATGTGTCAACCATTAAATTAAGTAACGAGTAATAACCAAATTTTCTAGTTGGTCCTTTCAAATACTGCCACCATAGACTATCAAAGACTAAAGCTTAACAAAATGTAGTATACAGAATAGGAAACACGCAAAAACAGAATGTAATTATTATACCAGCATTAAAATCTAACGAGGTTAATTCTAACACATTTGTTAGGCGGGTTGCATTAGATAGCAACGCGCAGTATACGTCACCGCGACCACACGTGTAGATCAGTGGCGCGCGGCCGGCGGACAGCGGCCAACGGTAGCGGGTTCGAATCCATCACGGCGGGACAACGTGAAAAACGTGCGCGACGTCCGCCGCCGTGTCACCGCGTCGCGGGACCGACAGCAAAGAAAATGGAACGGAACCAAACAAATATTTCTGTATTTTAACTAATAAGCAGAAAAGTAAAAGGAAAAATAATGTAGGTCGACTAGTCTTTATTGGAGATTAGACTCTTAAGAAAACAAGTAACGTATTATTAATAAATAGTAATTATTATTGACATAAAAGCTCAACTTTTAATTAAATACGAGTCCTAAATTAAATGTGAAACGTGGATATTTTTTTTCACTAAACATTTAGCAATAAAAACTAAAAATCCAAGTAGCAATAGCCCTAAAAAAATGTTCTAAAAAACAAAACTAGTATTTCTCTGCTAACCGTACCGCGGACAAACGCGGCCGCTTTCCGCGTGGACGGCGCCTGAAAAATTTGAGTGGTGACCGCGGCCCGTTAGTTACGCGAGCTCTCCTATATCTGCACGCTGCTGCCCTGGTACTTTGATACGTTACTTAACTGCTACAGTTAACTCCTGGTTAACTTTATGTTTCGAAAACGGTTAAACTAATCGGAACCCTGTGTGCATGTTAATTTGTTTTTAGTTCCTCCTTTTTTAATCACGTGAATAATTATTACATTAATGATGAAGTAAACATTATTATTAAAAACAAAATAAAATCACATTTTTAATTTCTTTAACTTCAATTAATATAAAAAAGTAAGTACCAGGAGAGCATATGATTTCCTCGCAATAGCATTTACTAGGAACGCATAAATAACACTTTTGTAAAAAGGTTTGTCATGTACTATTTAAAGATATAGACAGGGCTGGACACTATAGATGTATAACATCGCTTTAAGAAAATGGACTTTATGTAAATAAAATCCAAATACTTCCATATTTCTAGTTATAAATATTCTACTTTTCTGTGCTGAATATAGTTTCTTCAAGTCGTTTTTCTTTTGAATCTATATAACTGAAATATTGTTTAATTAAGAGACATTTATAACAGCACATGGGGGATATAATACATACATAAAGGGAATCCCAATTTCTTTATTACCTCATTTCGATTCCGCCAGTGACGGCCGCGTCAATATAAGAAACAGTAGATAGATGTCGCCACTTCACTTCTACTCGCTAATGAAAAGTGCCTTTGAAACCCTTAATTTATTGCCTCCCAAATCTAAGCCTTTTATCATATGCGCGTAAGTTCAAAGTCGCACTTAACATATCACTTTATTGCCTTCACTAACGTATTTTCAAATTTGTTACAAATTTTATTATTGAAGAATAACTCTTATTGCAATGGAATAAAATACATTATTGCAAGAATAAAACTCGATATATAGTCTTTTAAAATTAGTGAGATGGATTGTTTACATCGCAGTTTTTGTTGCAATCGCTCCCGTGCAATTCATATATAGCTCTCTCACACGTTTGGATACGTGACTGGACATTCAGATGGTCGCTTCGTCGGGATAATGGCTGGTCGGTTCGACAATAACATTAGTTCGGATAGAAACCGCTTTGATTGGATTATTGAAAGATCGACATCGCTTGATTTATGATCGCCTGGTAGCTAACTCAGCGTGACGTAAATGTTGTAAAAAGATTAAAAAGAAAATTTATGTAGCAACTCCTATATGTTGTATGTGTAATGCTCTCATATGGACATGAATTTTTATTGGGCAATAAATAAAAAAGAACTAAATTATTTTTAATGTTATAACCATTTTTTTTATCCTCAGTGCTTAATCAATAGTAGTAAGTTAAAAAATAGACTTAAATCTTTAAAGGCCGCTAAGTCGCCTATGTTTTGCTATACGTGACAACATTAGGACTAGGTTTACAATTTTTTCATTATACAGGACTTTTTACTACAAAATTAATTTGCATCGCCTTTGAATATAGCTCGTAGTTAATTAAAATGAGAGGTATTGGAACCGCTACTGCCTGTCAGATGTAACTCGGTGTAAGTCGGAGTAACTCGCTGTAAGTCATAGTGCGCGGCGGCAGTCAGTCAGCCAGCAGTGTCGGAACCCGAGGCGGGTTTAAGTACATTTCCTTCATTTCGAAATTCCCGCTCACAATCATTGTAGCAATTTTCCGGAGCATCCGTCCTGAGAGGCCGCGGGGGTGATAGACTAAGAGCTAGCAAATCTTAAAGTGTTTTGTAAATTACATATATTACGTTCGTTTACAAATAGACATAACTTACTATGGCTAAACGTTCATTGACAAACTTTAGTTAAAACTTGTGAAATAATTCTTATAAAGACTTTGTTAATTTATGTTTTTTTAATAAACAATTCGTTTTTTTTCTTTTGTTCCAGTGATACAGTCATATAATATCGCTATTAAAATTTACAAAAAAATCAAAAACAAGAATATATTTACCTAATTAAGTTTAGAGTATGTTCAAAATATCATAAGTACTTTTAAAGATTATTAAACCATCTAATAATAATTGTTGGTTGATGGAGTCTTATAACGTGTGATGTAGCTCCTAGTGTATGTGGGGTGGCGGGCGGTATCGGGGGCGGAGGCCGGGGGCTGCAGTGACGTCGCTTGAGCGTGTGAAAATTACATTCCGAGAGCGCCTCGCATATCTATCACTTGCAAATTTAACTTTAGTTTCTGAACGGGTCGCGCATGTGTGCGTAGTCTGGCTGTACACGTGTGATCCATGTGTGCGGCAATTGTTTTCATATCTCCAACACGTATTTTATTATATTTTTTTTCTCCCAACACAAAGGTGTAAAGGATACACAATTTTCGATATGCGAATAAACATTTTGTAATAAAATAATGGAGTGAAAACAACAATAATTTGGTGTATGAAAATTTTTATATAAAATATTTTTTGATACAAAATTAACGATGGCAAGAAAAATATATCAAATTGTCAATAAAAAAAGAAATAGCATAGTTATACAATATTGCATATTTACTGGAATAAGTTAATTTTACTCATTCCTTTATAACGAGTTTTCATATCAATGTATTTTTTTCTTTAAAAACTATACAAAATTCAACATCTTTGTCTATCTGTGGATACTTCCACCTACATTAAGCAAACATTGGCGCAGACAATCAGAAACACATTAAGAGGGTCGTTCCCGGCAGCCGCGCCCACAAACACTAGACACGCTAGTCTAGATATGTCTAAACTTATATTTTAAACTACGAACTTTCTTACATGCCTTTTATAACATTTAAATACCTACTATCCACCACTATAAATATAGCCTATGTATTCTTTCAAATTATTAACATCTGTGCCTTTCATTGTAATCCATTAACACGTTCTGGAGACTCTAACATCCATCCAATTATACTTTCCCATTTATATTAGTAAGATAAGATTTATAATAATTTTAACTAATACTCAGCTGTAAATTGAAGCTAGAAATCATCATCTTCTTCTTTATCCTACTCCCGTAGGCGCTGCAGGTTTTTGTCCTCCACATAACTCTATCATACGTCATCTCAGTCATCACTCCCTTCTTGATCATGTCACCTTTCACGCAATCCATCCATCTCTTTCTAGGTCTACCTCTACCGGTGGACCACACTCATAACTAACGTTCTCCTTGTTACATGCGCTTCATATCTCTTGTAAATTGAAGCTAGAGATATTATTTCTATATAGAAACATATAATTAAAACTTCTTTGAAAATAAAACCGATAACAGTATGTGTAAACCTGAAGTTTGTTAATCTCATGTAATCATACTAATATTATAAATGCGAAAGTTTAGATGGATGGATGTTTGTTAGTTTGTAGCCTGTAAACGAATCTGGATAAAATTTGGCACAGATGTAGAGCATAGTCTGGAATAACACATAGACTACTTACTTTTGGTTTTATTTTAATACCACGCGAACGGAGTCGCGGGAGAAAACTAGTAGAATAAAAGTAAATAGCCCATGAGTTCTTCCAGACTGTTCCCTTCATCTATACCTCGCATCGACATCCGTTCAGTTTAGGCTACAAACTCTAACAAACATCCATCGTTACTTTCGCATTTCTAATATTAGTAAGATAGTAAGAAGTATTATTTTAATCAGCAAAGCAAAGGACAGTAAAGTATCCCCGCGCCGCATCTCTCATATATTATTCAATGGTTTCTGTTACAACACGGAATACGGATCCGGTTTCAACTCGTTACATTAAATATTGATAGGCATTTTTACACTATTTAAGAGTAACACAATTGTTTTATAAACTGCAACGAAATTTTAAAATTTAATAACTTATTTGTCTTACCTGTCCAGGTTCCTTTTAGAGTTGTTAACTTAGGAACTTTAGGTAAATACAAGAGAAAACAAAAATATCTTATGAATTCTTTACATTCATTGGTCGTATTAATAGAGCATACTTCGTTAGACGAAGAGACATCAAGAGACACGAAGAGACACGAAAAGACAGGAAAAGACACGAAGAGAGAGAAGAGTTCAGCTGATATAAGACAAGCCAGCGGTAACCATTTATACGCCGTCCACACTTGTCCAGTACAGCTGGACAGTTGCGATAGCCTGTCATAGATTGTATGGACTCACTGGCGCTACTGACCAACTGGCTAAGTGTAAACCGCGCATTTTTCTATTGTTGTTTTAACTCCTGTAGTAGGTTGCCCTGTGTCACAGGAGCCAATTCCTTCCCCAATACCTCGTTACAGTCCTTTTGTAAGTGACAAAATTATTAAATTCACCATCTAAACATGACAGCGAGAATCTAGGTAGTTCTAGCCTCTTATGACTATTCGATAGAGTCCAGTGTGACGAATAATTAATTTAAAAAAATCTACTGAACTAGTTTAAAGAAAATTACGTGAGATTTTGATTTTAGTGTGTTGGTAACACAATATTTTTTTTGCTACAAAAAACACTTTCGAATTAAGGATTATAGCAACAAAAAATCCTAGATTTACATTAAAACTATGCATTAAAACTTTATTGAACATTGTATCGAGTAGACATTAGCAAGACCCGGTGACCTGCTGGCTTTACAATAAAACATACGAACGCAATAATGTAGAACATAAACAGCCAACGACCGTTCAGTCCTGTGTTAACTGTTGGATATAAAACAGCCCTAAACCTTACCTTTTACAGTTCATTTTATATCGTGTTGTATTAGTGCATTGATTGTTTCTTTTATTTCCGTTTGGGAAATTGTTACAAGCAACTGATTTTTGTCATAAAATACTCAGATTTAACCGTTACAATTCGTGCAGTAGTAAATCCTACCTTAAGTAAAATATTACTATAAGCTAATAATTTATTACATTATAAATGTTACATATAATAGATAAATAAAAGTTTTAACGAGTTTATCAACACACGTAACATTTCCAAAACGATGTACGTAACGCCATCTAGTATCAAATAGCGAAACTATTTTCGAAAACATACGAACTTTAATTGTAAAAATTGCAGTTGTTAATTAATAATATCAATACAATCTAATAAAGAAATATGAATTTGCTAAAATTTTATCAAACAAATTAATTGTCAGATACTAACCAAATTTTGAATAAGATTATTAACAAAATTTCATTCATTCAAACATGCGAGGTCATTGAGCTTACTGATTCGAGGCTGTTCTTTTAATCTTAGCGATCTATAATACAATTTTCTAGTTTCAGACGTAGAGTAAGGTTACATTAAGGGTAAAACAATACGACATTTTAAACTATATGTTTAAGGAATAAGGTTAATTTTATACTTATTTTTTTACACATTGCATATTACATATTGGTACTTTGACCATCATTATTTTTACTTAAAAAGGCATTTATTGATGAAATCTAAACCGTCAGTCTCTGGCATTAACCTGCCGAGGACCCACCGATAGCATCCAGTACCATAAAGAAGCCTCCTTAGTATTGCGCGGGCAAACGGCGAGATGAAAGCGAATCTCACGCCATTGTACATTGTAGGCAAATGCTCTCCATTCAGATGGACGAATCCGCATTTATATATATTAACCTTATATCTTCCTTCTTTACATATTACACTGCGTGTTGTTTTACTTTTAAATGTAACAGTTTTATGTTTATAAAATTCTAATAGCATTATGCGCCATCTCTTGGATTTTCGCGGCACTAATTAACATCCACGAAGTTTATCACAACATTCCTGAGAACGTTTCCGTGACGTCATCGACTTACTCGTATATATCCTCATAATGTTATTAAAAATACTAAACATATACTAAAAGCTGCACGTAGTGTTGTTAATTCAGCACTAAGTGTGACCTTTGTAAGTAAGAAACCTACAATAAACGATTGTCTAATCCATTAAATGTGGCAGTAAAATTTTAAAAAGCTATAATCTGTCGAAAATCTAACATTACAATTAACAGTTTATTTTTAATCTGTCGAAAAGCAATATGGCGTATTATTACGAACACACCTCGGGGCTGTTCTTATAATTGCTCGTTTAATTTCCAAAGCACACCTTCGGGCCTCGACCAAACGGTGTGTTATCATTTCGTGTTAATTATTATTTATTTTTTTCACTACAGATATGTTACAACGCAGCTGCATTCGAATGCACCTTTTTAAAACGAATTATTACTAATTTTATTAAAATAACATCTACAAATGATGATTAGAAAGGATTTTAATTGACAACTATCTCCTTATTTATAAGATAAATATATAATAGTGATTTGCATAATTAGTTAAAATTTAGTTGCATTTAAGCACATTGGGGTGTAATGGCACATAGATAATACAAACCATAGATAATAATGAACAAACCCTACTTTATGTGGCTTTACTTTTTAATTCCAGATTAGCTATCTGTAGAGTTATAACACTTTTGGGCGAGAGTTTCTAGAATATTCAGCCAAGTGCATTTGATGCAGTGTAATCGATTCATCCATTTAAAATCGATTTATATAGAGTAGTAATCCGAAACAAATTTTTAATCATTGCCTATCAAGTAGCAGTTTCTAAACAAGTTTACTTAATAGAAAATAATTTGTTTCGAATCGCATAATTGATTATAATAAATTTTGTTTCTTGTTCATGTCTGATTTATTTAAAGTCGTCGTATGAATGTTTTTTTTTTTTGTTTTGTATACATGAAATTATGGATTTCATAAAGAAAATTGTTGTTTTTTTTAAATTAGAATGATTAAAAATGTAAACGTATTTTTTAAATTACCAGCAGATCATTAACCGACATAACCTCTAACACTATTAACTCAAGCTATTAAAGAAATAAGCACATTAAAAGTTTACATTAATGTTCCATTAGCTCAAACTTCGCGCGCATCGTGAAGCGAACAAAAAAAGAAAACACTTTTAATTACTAAAAACGGCGTAGGTTCGTCGACCGCAAGAACAAAAGCCTTCCGCGACCCGTCGAACCCCTCGCGCGATCGTGATAGCCTATGTAACTCATTATATCCGATTTAATTTTATATTTCCAAGCGTCCATTAGGCCTCCATTCACGAGGCATCAAGTCAGCCCGCGCCCGTGCCCGTGTGTGCATTAATAAAAAAAACAAAAAAGGCGCGCTCGAGGTTACTCCGCTTGTCTGTGGTCAACGTCACTCTATCCTTTTCTAACGCGACATCAGTCATCAGCTTTCTCTCTCGATCGGCCATAATAAAACATAATTGGTTTTAAATGGATAGGATTGGCGATTGGGAGAATAATAACCAAAGAAGCAATTTACTGAGAAGCGTACCTCACTTATTAAAGGTTCCCTTTTTCAAAAAATATTCTATGCATATTTATAAGTCAACCTTTTTGGTGACCATAAACGAATGGTTAATTTTCTACGGTGCTTGATCCCCGCGGCCATAATGAGTAATGAAAATGAATAGGTGTTTATGTCTATGTAAGATGTTTTAATGGACGTTAGAATTTCACACGACGATGGTTTTAATTTACGGTAACCGCTATATCATAAATTTTGGAAACAATAAAATTGTTAACAATTTGTTAGTACAACGATGTACAATTTGAATACAAACTGTAGCACAAATTCACGAGTTCCGTATTTAAAAAAATTATTACGATAAGAAGGAGACTACTAGAAAATCCTAAAGAGTAACATGATTAAAACATCCTTGTTGTACTAAGACGTAAAAGGTGTACATACAAATGGTCTTAAGTTAATTATTTCTCTGAAATAAACAAAGCAATCTCGTAATTGTTCCGACCCGCCCTCCGTGTCGGCTGACTGCGAAAACTGATAAATACTAGTGTATATCAGTTACTTTTTATTTCTGAATCGATGTTAAAAAATCGCTGCTCGGTACTGCCCGAAACCAACTATTAACACTGGCCGTAGATGTTAATTTATTTTTAAAAAGAAAAAATATATAGGCCTAAAAAATACAGCCAGTGATTTTCGCAATTAAAAAAAATACCATCCCCGCTCCCGAGTCCTAAAGACCTCACTCAATCAGAAATGCGCCGATCAAAATGCAAATGTATGTACATTTTAGTCGTTTTGCGGGCGCGGGACGGAGCCACCATAAACCGCCAACAAATTATACATCGGTTTTATTTTTAATTGCTACGAACGAGCCACCGTCTTTGCCCGCGGCCTACCGACTAGTGTTACCATTTTTTGTGCAATAAAAAACAACAAATTTTAAAATCCCTAAAATAAGGGTAATTTAGTCTTAATAGTTACTAATTCTTAGGTTTATTTAATCTATGTTTATGATGTTCTATTAATATGTTTTATTTACATAACCAATTTCAAAATAACGACTTTATTTAAGTCAAATTAAGTGCGCATTTATGTAGAGAAAAAAGAGACTATTAATTGATCCTTGACACTTAATAAAAATTCTAACTATAAGCTATATAATGTTATAACAAATACAAAACCTTTAAAAAATATAACCCGCGGGAATGGTGACCCTACATCCCGGTCCTTCTATTTTTGAATAATGGCGCGCGCACACGTGATTGGCCGGCGTAGAAGCGTTAACGTTCAGTACTTTGTATTTATTAACGTTGCGTTCAAATGGGGCACAGATAAAATCTAGCTATAAACGAAACACTTAATTGCAGTCAAAGCCAGCATGGCGTATGAGTAATGATTGTTTCAAATCTAATTCTTTTTATTTAATGCCCTTTGTAAATGCGCTAATTTTAAATTTTTAAATGTGGATAATCAAAAAGTGATAAAAAACCTATAAAACGATATGCCATCGTTTCAGACCATAAGAGAACCAGCAGCGGCTATTGTATGGATACTAACAGAAATGTGAAATGCAGTTATTAAGCGTAAAGGAATTTATATTTCTGCGCTTACTCTGAGTTAACACAAGCAAACATCAATCAGTACGTGGGTATTACTAGAAATTAAACCGTTTAGTGAGACGCTAGCTTGTCTCCTTGCTGTTGGTGCAAGAAAGAAAAGTACACCATAGACCATTTACTATTAAACAAAACGTTCAGTTTGTCTCGATTAACAATAAAAAAGTAACTTAGGTTTTAAACCGTTATTCAGGTCTGGGATAGACTTTACGATTCGAGGTTACCCGCGTCTCTGACTAACTCAGGTCGCCTTATTTGGTTGATACAAACAGGACACGTTACTTTAAGTCTTAGATAGACCTAGGTTATGTTTATTTATAGCCGATTATGTTTTCACACATGGTAAGATCTGCACATTTTCCTTGTACATTTCTTGTTATTCGAACTCCATGTTGGTCTTATTGTTTTGTAGTTGCATCAAATTGGTTTGCACTTCTTAGATTTAGAAAATCAAGAGAAATAAGGTAAAAAAATTGAAAGAGCAAAAGAAGTATTTTTAGGCTGAAGAGTTTTTTTTTTGCCTTCCAAAGCAAAGACGCTATATGATAAAGACAATCCCGTTCCAAGCTAATGCCTTGAATTTATGCATCCCCTTGACTTGTCTTATACATATATTTTCTTTATTTATATATTGGCTAGTAGTAAACAGTCAGGATACACGTGTACCAGAATTCTTTCATTATGAATAGGTACGTGTAATATTGAGCACACGATTGGTAGGTATTCAGAATATGTACATCATTGACCATGAAATTAATCAAATTTAACATTTAACCTTCCTTTCTTTGAAATAAATTTATAAATAATAAATATTATTTTTATGAATTCAATTCAACTTCAGAAATGCTAAAAATTACGCAATTTGGGCTAACCGTTTACGGAGTATATTACAACGTACCAATCAAAAAAGTTTCACATTTAAAATTAAGTCAAAAATATCCTAACTTTAAAGCACTCAACTGTAATTTAAATATTATAATCTTCAATATGGAAATATGGTTCTAGATCGAGTATGTAAATTAAATTTCAAGAAACTTGTTCAGTGAAAATTGTTTGTAACGCTATTCACAAATGCTCTACGGGCTCGACGAAATGTCAAAATAGATAGTGACATAACTCGTCTCACACTGTGCGCGCGCGTTTATTTTCATTTGTTTTAAACTCAATTTATTTATTTTTTTGAATGTAAAAAGTATTTAAAACTAACATTACTATTATTTAATAAAATGCCTTATTCTATGATACGGCACTTACGCCGAACAGTGCTTTTATCTCACCAAATACGACTCGAAAGCACCATGACTAATTTAACTCATGAAGATTACCTTATTCGACCTCCAATAACACAATGGAGCAAGATAATTAGAGAAGCAGAGAAAATTGTTGGATATCCAACCTCTTTTATGAATCTGAGATGGCTACTCAGTGACGAATTCGCTAACATGGCCATGCATTTACGCAAAGTGGTAAGTACAACCTATATGAGAAATTTGCACGAATTTACAGGAATAAAAAGGAAAACATTGAATTTCTGACTTTTCTTGTATTAATTAATAGTAAAACAGTACCAAATTATTTAGTTTTTTCGCTCCTGTACTAATATCCTTGTCGAATTAAATTGATTTTTAATATCATTACGACTTTGCATCTTGCTAGTCTAGTTTGCAATAATAAATAAATGTTAGGTTTTAAAATGATTATGTGATGCAATATGTTAAACCATTTTATACTCATGGAGTAACTTTCAGATTACATAATAAAGTTACAAGGTCATTAACATCTTATACAAACATGTAAACAAGATACTTAACACATTTATTTTCAATGTCATGTAGGGACAATATCTAGATTTAACATATTCAATCAATTATAAGTTTGTATTTGATAAAATAATTTACAAAAACTACTATTAAAAAAGTGTTTATGCAAAAACTGGTCGCTTGCTCATGTGCCACCTTATAATAGAAAGAAAAATGTATGTTATAAAACAAATTACATCTTTTTTAGGTGGACAGTAATCATCCATTAATGAAAACAGCAAAATCGGTCCTTTATAATGAACATAACAACCTACAACCATGGGGATTAGTTATCTTACTTCTGTCAAAAGCGGTAAACCCACCAATGTCACCCTTACAAGCGAATAAAGTTAACGAAAGTCAACGCAACCTTGCAGAGTTAACTGAAATGATCCGAACAGGTCACTCCGTACACAGAGGTCTTCTAAACATACCGAGAGGAAAATACAAAGATTTCGATACAGAGTTATTTGCTAATAAAATAGCTATATTAATCGGTGACTACTTACTTGTTACCGCTAATGGGATGTTGGCACGTCTGAAAAATCAAGATTTATCCTATTTAATTTCAACCGCATTACGGGATATAAGTGAAGGTGAGTTCTTCGGCGATAGAGATGTTCAAAACTTACCATTACCTGGTAAACCTTTAAGTATGTTGGATATTTACGAAATAAATAGTAATACATTGCCGTTTGATGTAACAAATGTATTAGGATCGCCAACAAAAGAGTGGACATTAAGGACTTTGTATGGCGGTGGAAGTTTATTCGGTAGAGGGTGTGAGGGTGCAGTTTTATTAGCAGGTAGAAGTAAGAAAGAGCAAGAAAGAGCTTATCTACTCGGCTCCCATTTAAGTTTAGCTTGGCAAGCTGCGAGTGATTTACAGAAATTCAATACTGATAAAGATTCTTTCTCCTTAGTTAGTGCTCCTGTATTATTCGCGGTTAATGAATCGACAGATATTTATAAGGAAATAGTGAAATACAAAAATGATTTAAGAGAACTTGATTATGATGCACTTAAGAGTTGTATATTAAAAACTAATGCGATCGAACAAACGAGAACATTGTTTTCAACTAATTCTAAGATAGCAGCTAGGTATGCGGATATGTTTGGTAATTGTGAATCTATTAGTACAATTAAAAGGTTAACGGAAACCTTGTTATAACCTTTTTGTTAAGGAAAATGTCCACATAGACAGATATTTGATGTTAGAAACTGAGTAAGTCTGTAAAAACGTTGATATTAGTACAAAGTTAGAACTATTACAGGATTAAACTTAAGAGAACTTGATATTATTTGTTAAGTTTAATTTTGATTTTGCAATGAAATTTAAAAAAAAACCCATAGTAATGGGTTTTTTCTAACATATCTGTTAAAACTGTGTGTTGGTGTGAGTTAGTTGTATTTTTTTTTAATATACAGAATAAATTAAAATATTGTACATATGTAAATATGTAAATTAACAATTTCTGAATACCATCAGATATCTATAATGCCTATTAAATGACATAATAATACTCTACATAGTAACAATGTGGGTGACCTTGATCTGTGGCTTGACTCACAATTTACAAGGACATTTACATATTAAATCCATACTTTTTGCCACATTTTTAAAAAAGACAAAAATTTAAAAGCAAACACACTTTAACCTGTTTTTTTTTTAGTTTTAAAACAAATACCAAATTAGTACATGAAACTAAGACATGATATGCTGATTTTAAAAACTAAAAAAAAAGGACTAAATATGTCTTTACTTTTAGTTTAATAAAAAATAGGTTATGTATAGATGTGGCATTCACCCACATATGTACATATCTTCAATATATTTTTTAAGTCAGATTTTCTTATATACCAAGATGTTGGTTATTAATTTTAATTGTTTTTGGGTCCTTTATAAAATATCTTGCTAATTATTCCTTAATGTTTGATATTAGTGTGTTTATATTTAAAATTATGCAATGAACCAATGTTGCCTGTTGTTATATTAATTTGTATATTTTATTTTGTTAAATGTGTAATTATTGTTAAATTGTTTATTAAGAAAAAAAATGATTTATACTGTGAGTTTATATCACTTCACTACATAATTTTTTTTATAAATAAATTGGTACATTTAAAATATGTATGTATTTTTAATAATTTACATTATTTGAAATGTTCCTATATTGTTGATTTATTGATATTAAATTAATTTAATAATAAATAGTATTTTCATTTAATACTAGCTGTTACCCGAGACTACGTCCGCGAGGAATTAAAAAAACAAAAATAGCTTATGAGTTCTTCCAGACTATGCACTATATGTGTGCCAAATTTAGCAGTTTTGACTACAAACTGACAAATATCCTATATAAACTTTTCATTTATAATATTAGTAAAATGCCTATTCTTGATTTCTAAAAAATATTTACAGGCGTGTATTTATCAATTTACAACTTATACGATATCTAACGTTTTTTTATCTTGTTAGCGATTAATTCGTAGATGCAAGATTGCGATTATCTTTGATAAGAAATACTCAAAATAAATTGTGAATTTCCCGTTGGGCCGATCGGATTTATAAGATTCTTTTTCCCATTGGGCTGATCACATACAATCACTCGATCCTATGGGCAAAAAAAAACTTGCCGATTGATCGGTATGTTGAACGGCCCAACGGGAAACAACATTGTTATCAGTCTTAAACGAGAAGGATGATTGTTTTAGAACAACTCTTAGGAATACAAGGTGACGTTTGTTGTAAAAAATAAACAGCACGTGTCTCCGTAAGTTCGAAGGTCATTAAATATATTTTATTAATGTAATCACCAATCATGTTCGCAAATAGGAATGTATGACTAATAAAAGATCCGGCTACATTGTATTAAGACTTAAATGTTAAAATTATGCTATCTTACATGGTTAAATTATCAATAATTTATTGTGAAGACCTAACCAGTGTTGCCACAAGAAGTAAAGCTTTTTCACCTTTCTAATAATGATTTTTAAAAATAATTTTGTACGTAATTGCTTGGCTCTAAAATTTTCAAAGCTTCGGTTTATTAGTTTTTTTTTTTCATATTGATGTTCTATATTTGAAAACGTGTTCAATGGTTTAAACCTCTCAACAGCCGCACTCAGAGTCTTCTCTTAATCCTCTTAGTGTATATTCGTCATACTAAATGTCTTATTAGTATCCCAGTACTAAATTAATGATTATTTTCGACAGAAAGCTGACTTGTACTGAATTCTCTTATTGAACATTATAAAATTCGTTAAATTTGAATTTGGAATACGAGAAAAAAATTCTCGAACGGTTAATGAAGATCGAAGTTATGATTGGCGTATCCGGTTGCATATCCATTTAATTGACAGGGCATCTGATGTTATTTCCCGCCTTTTTCGCTCCGAAAAGTTCGGAGCAATTTGGATAAATTATACAATATTTAATTGATATTTAAATATTAAACTAAAGGGACTAAAATATACAAAATAAATTATGTTCATAAATAGTATAAAGTTAGACGGATATAGTAAAGGTGTTAACTGATTTGTCACGCATTAAGCATGTCACGCTGACTAGAGCTAAATATTTGTTAAGTTGTTATAAATATAACAGGCTCGTAGTATAAATCTGTGATACAATTGACTGATTTAGAAATTAAAAGAACGAAGAACGTATCAAAATGTCATTTAATAATTTAAATATTCAATGCAAAAATTGGTGTTTATTTTTCCAGAAATTCTACCGCCTCTCCGTGTATAGAGATGGCCATTTTGTGTAGAGCGTGTTTAGCATCTTCTACTGGAAACATCTCCGTGCATCTCAGAACAGCATCCAATTCCTGGTCCAAGAATATCCTCAGATACTCAATAGCTCTCGTACTTCTCACCGCATAGTGTAATTGTTTAATTTCTACTCCTTTCTTTTCTAATTTCGCTTCATATATGTGACCATAAATTTGAGGGTATTCCCATAGAGCAATAATCACTGGCGCGCTAACCATAGAGTAGGAATGCGGATGTGTATAAAAGTCTTTGACGTCTAAATAGAGTTGCCAAACCATAGCCAAATGTCCTCCGAGCTTGTACGCTTCTCTTTCCATCTCCTCGCTGTGTTTGCCAAGTTTCATTGCTGCTTGGCAACCCTTGGCAAGCAGACTGCCAGACGTCAGCATCGTGCGTAGCTTCCATTCGTCTATGCCACGGCCGAGGTACTCGTTAGAGCCAAGCGTGCCCAGGTTATTCTCATTCTCCCAGTCGTAGCGTTTTGTGATTTCATTTTTACCTGCAAATATCAAGTTTACCTTACTTTTTTTAATAACCTAGCTATAAGATTTTGTTGTTATTAAACATGTAAAGAGAATTAATCATGGTCAAAAAAATAAATTATTCTCAAAGGGACAAATTATAATTTAATCAAAGCAACTGAATCGCTTAATTCTGCGGTAAAATAATTCGTTCCAGCTGCGCTCGTTCAGATTAAATAAATGAAAATACAAATGTACAATTTCAAATTAGTAACAGATAAAGCAACAAGTAACGAATCCCAATAATAATAAGAGCAATCTAATACAATATCATTGGTTTCCTATATTAAGTGTACTGCGAAATAGGACAATTTTCTTTGTGTACCTAGATTTCCATATAGATAATATATGTTGCTCCCGACTTGCTCCACGTGAAATTAAAAAGAAGATAGCCTATATATAGTTACTCACTGATAACGTAGCTTTTTGATGGTGAAAGAATGTTTGAAATCGACCCAGTAGTTTTTGACTTATTTCAATACATACAAAAAAAAGAGAAGAAAGCTCTTTATAGTGTTAGTATAATAGTACTATAAACATTAAAGGCCTCGGATTATGCCCGAAGTACTCGTAGTTATTGCTCTTTTGGTAGACATCTACGTACAAGACAACAGAAACATAAGACGTTGATAATAAACCAAACCTTTTGGTTTAGTTGGCAGATGATTTCCTTCAACATCAGTCTCCCCGAGGAAGTCTCCTTCCACCAGGTCTCGTAGACCGGTGGAGATGAGCTCCGTGACCGCATTGTTGCGTAGCCCGCCCAAGTGAGCCAGGCACTTGGCTAAGAGGTAATCACCTACAGGAAGTACCAAAATTAACTAGAACCCAGAATCTTTTATAATACAAAAAAAAAATTAAAACGAAAACTCTAACCAGTGAGTAAAACAATTTTATTCCCGCAGAGCAGATCGTCGTATTTTTTTCCATGCTTCTCCTTTTCTTGAAGATTGGCCATAGTCTTGTGTATAATATGGCCGGTCCTCTTCATCTCCACTATCTCAGCTAGCGCCCTCTGTGAGTGCAATACTCCAGACGTATGTAGCTCTTCACTGAACTCAGCTGGGTTGAAGCCCGCAGCTTTCGATACCAACAGGACTATTAATCCGACCGACTGAAGATTACTCTTGGACCCGATAAGAATGTTCTTGGCCGACTTCAGTAATGGATGATTGGTGCCAACCTATATAGTTTTTTAATTAATTACTAAAAGGTATTTTACGCAGTGGCGCTACTGTTGCACTGCAACAGAGATTTTTGTTTCTACATACCTAGGAAAACTGAAGTAAATTAGACTAACTTGACTTACTTTTGCGCTTCCCGTTGTAATTACCACATTATATGCTTAGTGCCCTCCCTCCAGGCGTTCACTTTAATACATAAACAAGCGATTCAACATACTAGTTTTCTAAGCTGTGTAGCGGCGACGGCGATCTCGTCGTTGAAGAGCCAGCGCAAGTTGAGGAAGGAAGTGGGGTAGCCCACCATCCGCTCCGCCTCCGACACCACGGCGCGCCAGCTCAGCTCCTCGCGGAGCAGTGGGCCTAAGCAGCTCGTCGTCGAATACGACGAAGATGAGTAGCATCTTGAGGATACAAGATTAAGAATTTAACAAAAGGACTACAACAGCCAATTCTGGTTATAGCGCTACTAGCCTTGAACGACATTTCTACAGAGACCCCTTTACAAGCCTGGTGTTGACAGGCTGTGAGACTGTGTAATGTGCAGAACTGTGACGCCCCTCCCTGTCCACCGCCCTGGGCGGTCGACCAACGCCGGTGTTGACAAAACGTAGTTACTTTAACATTAGAGTTACTAAATATTCGGAAAAAGCAAATGAGTTACCTAAAAGGTTGTTACCTAAGTTAATTACATTTTTTAACCAAATAAGAGTTTAGGTTTAAAATTGACTACAAAAACAGCGTTTTTTGTATATTGGAGCTTAAGTATTTGTCCGAAAAAAGCATTTTATAAGCTAACGAGCTTGAGATGGAAAAATTATTTATCCACTATAGTTCCACTGGCTTATTCCCATAACAGAAAGTGTATTTTTATTTAAAACATTTCGCTACGAGGCAGAGAAATCTATTAATAAAATAATTGTTGCCGTTTAAAAATATACAGGATTTACCTTTTAAAATTATTTTTATTATTTGCCAGTACTGTGCTCACAAATTGCTTTCTATGAAAATGTTCACTGCAATTATTTTGATTAAACTGTCCATCTTTATTACAGCATTTGGATGAGACGCTGATGTTATTTTTCCAACAGAAATAACTCTTATTCACGCCCAATAAAACTCTTTTTATCTGCATAGCGGAAGATACGTTAAAAATCTGTAAAATTTGAGAAATATTGAAAATATATGAGTGTCAAAAATGGCACATTTGTTTTTCGGACGCGGAAAAATTATAGAAATGTCCTGCTGACTGACGTATAACAATTTATTTATTCTTTTTAAAGAAAAATTCGTACTTCCGGATTTAAATAACCGTTTTAATATTTATATCGTATCAATTATGTAAAACATGAAAAAATCGGATAAACCCGCCTGTTCTTTTATAGCAATTAGTTGAGAAGGAATAGAAACATTATCGAAAACATCTCATATGCAATATTGGTTTTATTTATTTTTATCGGGGTAAGTAGTTATTGTTTCGAAACACATTATCTTTCCGTTGTTATTCAAAAAACGAATGACGTACGTTTCTAGCATCATCGTAAACATTCTCTTATCCATTAAATTAACTCTACTTAAATAAATCTTTATCTCTACAAAGTAAAGTGTGGCTTCACCGTTTATTATTCACAATATGACAAAATTACTTCAATGCAATAAACAACTATTTTACAATTCTTGCTCGTATACGAATTAAAAATATCATATTCCATAGTGAATTAACAGAAATCCCACATAAAGTAAAAAATGCTTTAAACGATTAAGTCCGTCTGTAATTAACTTTTATTACTGAGAAAACTGCATCTTTACCTAGAGGTGTTATTTTGTATTATAATTAGGAGCCGTAATTAAACGTTTCGTTAATAACAGAATGCGCTTATTTAAATTGTGGCAACCCTTTCAATTGTATACGTAAGTTATTTGTTATAATTTTGAAATAGCTTCGAAAATTTCCACCGCCGAAAAACTTATACAAAAACATAACAGTCTTAACCCTTATTGTTTTTGAAAAAATTAAGATATATTTCGTAGATGTGTTACGGCAGAAACAGCGTATTTTGGTCATATAATTACTTTCGATGAATAACCAAAAAAATCGTAATTTACTATTTGACATTTGACCCAAAGTTCGACTTATAAAACCGAAAGTGCCCCATAATTCGAATCGGTAACCGCAAACCAATTTTGTCATGCACCAGTTTTCGTTCCACAGTTTGTGATTCGAAATTCAAATGTCAGCGGATGTGACGCGCGACCCGATAATGGCCGATGCGTGCGCGGCAAAACGGAGAACGTTCGGAAATTACCTTCGTTCAAAGTTCCTGTGACATTTTAAATTGCCGTTTTAATAGGCTAGCAAAAGTACAGCCTATCCATATGACTACTGTTAATTAAAATTCATGTTTTTGTCTATCAATTTCTTTATTTAATTTAAACTCGATTTCGTTAGAATGATAGGAAAAACACCAATCATTGCCTTATTTAGCGGATCTATAAAGTTCATTAGCGGTTACCCTTGACAAATTCAAGTATTTTTATGTATCTAAAAAGGAAAATATTTTTATCACTCTTACGACAGCAAACTTAAAAATTTGATTCCAATTATCTGACTAATAACCAACTTCGCAAATATTTTTTGCAAAACACAAAAGAATAAACTGCAATAAAATAGTTCATGTGTGTTTATTGACAGACGTTTAACTTTTTTTTTTTTTACATTTGTCATAATAAATTATAAGATACTCGTATTTAAATCCTTGTTGTTTTAAAACCTTGACGATGTATTTTGAAGTAAAAAAGGGTCAGATAATAGTGGGGCGTGGCCGATCGACTTCTGCCTCTGCCTAAATATAACGCTCCTTCCAGTTTTTAAATTATGTTCATAATTAAATAAATTGCCTTTCGACTTGTATACTTCTTATATGTTCTTATCCAAAGCCAGTAGCATAATCTGTTTATATAACAGAGGTTTGACTAAACTTATGATGTAATGATCACATCATCAAGTCCCTGTCCTTATTCCTCTTTAAGTAAGGTTGGCGCACCATGTTTTTATCATCAAAATTAACTTATCATAAGTGATTTAAGTCGTCTCTCCTTTCTAATTATCTATATGGTATATTAATAGAGATAAAAAAGAATAAATAAGTGGCCGTTGACGCAACTGCTTTTAAAAACATAATAGTAGCGGCCATTTTTGTTATATTCCTGTACTAAGCGAGTTAATTACCGCACAATGGCAGGTGTACGGGGTCACTGAAAATGAAGTTTAAAGTTGTTACGTGGCGAGCGCAGGCATCACGCACGCAACTACTGTATGAACGATTTTTAACTAGGATCACCATGAAAGGAGTTAGTAATGGACAATAATGCCACGCGCTTGCCACCTTCAAACCTATCCTTATCAATGGGTGTGAAGGGAAACATGTCTAGAATTAGGCATCCGCATTTATTAATTTTAATACAAAACGTCTAAACGTTACAAAAGTATTGGACGCACTACCTGGATAACAAGGAGACAGAAGTTAATTAAAATTCAAAACAGAACCAATTAGCGTAGAATTAGTAGAAATGACTTGTGCGAATTGTTTCTCTTTAAATATTTCTGATTAAGATTCTGACCCTTCCCATAACGATTTTACTACATGGTTTTACTAGTAATCGGCTACAATGTCCGCCGTGTTCGCGATACGCATCGAAGAAATGACCCACGGCGTTATTAATCGGTACGAATGTGCGGCTCACCTGTGCCTCCCGACCTCGCGGAAATATGCACAAGGGGTTTGCCATTAACATAATTAGCTCGTTAATATATGAAGCATAGTTACCTTTACGAACGTAACTTAGATTATGTGGTTGCAACAAAACAAATTCTTACACAATTAGAAGAAAAGTTCGCTACCACATTGTTTATTAAAATGTAACAATCTTGTGCCGGACACACGGTTTCGGGTCCCGCGGCACTACCTTCTCGTACACTACGCATCAACCAGGGGGCGTAATGTTGTAAAATAGATAGACCAACCCACTGCCCGTTCACCGCATGCAATTCTGTTGGAGTTTTTATATGTATTGTATACTGGTTGGCAACACTTTACACAAAGAGGATGTGGTTTTTAATATTAGAACAATGTATTTGAATTTATAAGAAAGTGTAGATTGACGTAATGTATGTGAGTCTTCACATCTTGACGCGTACAAAGTAACATCTTAGAGAATTGAGTAAATATGATTGTTTGATAATTGAATATATTTATTAAGACCAAATGGAAACTGTGTTTGAATAGCCCCAAGACTCCAGAGCCCCCGGGGCGGCGGGTAGAAACCGCCCAACAAGTTCAATCGAGTCAAATCACTGTCAAACGTTCTATTGACGCCAGTGATACTGCCCTGCTTCCGCTCCTCGAAATCTTTTAGGCGCATTTATCATGATTATAGTTATGTTGACCATAGGGAAATGTCACGTCTTCCTCTTGTTTGAATGGTATTAAATTATGCTGCAGAATAAACTTAAGCCAGTTCAAGACACCGGAAGTTTGTGACGATGTCACATATTTCATCATCCAACGCGTATACTTCATTCATCTAATTCAACGCGACGTAAATCAAGCGGTTCGCGAACGCGTCCGAATCGAACGAATAAAATATGGCGGGTCCGTTGACAATTTGACATTCATCGTTTCCCGCGCTATTTGCATGCCGTCTCGCGTCTCTGGTATTCCCACGGACATGTCTCAATAACATCGGTTTAGATCGCTAAATTAATTCAAGTGAATGGCGGCTTGTTTTCTGTAAATGGTTGTAATTGTTTGATTGTCGATAGCTAAGTTGCTGTTAGTTGTTCTTGTTAGGATTTACAGTCAAATGTCGTGGCTTGCGAGTTACGTGATCTTAGATATTTAATAAAATTGAACATTTGAATCGGCGGCTTCTACTCTTTTTACAATATGGAATTGAGCTGAGATGGTAACTTTAACTGTTGTTATGTTACAAGTAGTCTAAAACTATTGTCATTGATTAAATAGGATTCCTGTACGTTTCGTTACGTACTGCTCAAGACCACTAAACATATGTCAATCCGCCCTTATTATTGATTTGAGTCCGCCTCATATAGCTAACTATCTGCTCCTCAGACTTCCAAAACTAATAAATTGAAATACCAAATATCTTTCAACCAGTTTCCGGTAGCTAAAAGAGAATGCAATTAATTAGCCTATACAATCGGATCATTCCGACGTACTGACTGTTGCGCAAATCCCGATCCGAGACCGAATTAGCATACAAGATAGCGGCCGCTCGCGTATCTGTGAACTAAATCAGCGGCCGGAGCCCTACGGCCGTCCGCCGGAATTCGAATCCACGCTCTCCGTTTGCGCAACTGCGAGTGCCCTTGAACCAATGTGAATTCTAATACCACAAAGCCTTAATATGTTTCAGTTAAACTTTAACTGGCTTAACATATTCGAGTCTCGAATAATGAAGTCTGAGAAATTATTAGTTGGATTATTAGGGCTAGGAAAACCTTAGACATGTAGGTTTACCAAGCAAACCGACAACCACACTATACTTGCAGTTTTAGTATGTACTTATACAGACTTATAACCTTTTCCGTTTCTATAAGGGGGCTTTGACAGTAGGTACTTGTATTAACTGATTATTGTAAATCTTGGATGAAAAGTGTACAAGAACAATGCAATCTTGTCCGTTTTAAATCACTGCTATAAATAGGTATCAAATGATCTTCCGCTCCCCATTTAAACTGCAACACAAAACCCGGTAAATAGAGCAAAAATGACGACCGTCGAGGGATCGCCTTCAGTTGGCGACATTTAAATGTGCGGCGGCGCTTTTACGTCCGCCATTTGCATGAGATCGCGTCGATCGGCCATCTTGTGTTTTTTTGTATTTCTGCAAGAATAAGGCTCGAGACACCGAGAGATATTAGGTGAATTTACTTTTCATGAAATTCGATTCTTCAACTTTTTAGTAGGTACTCGCAAATTAGCCCCCTTAGCTTTCATTCCTCGCCCGGCTTATCTTGTTGCGTAAAAGCAACAGCTCACCGCGACTGGATATCTTTTTCTCTAGCTCCTTTTTAAATTAAGCATCGTAATAAACGAAGTAAAGACAAATATCGAAGTTATTAATGATTGCACTATCAATCACCAGAATAATTCACATTAAGCTAGTATAACAGAATAAGTAAATGCCCGATTAGAAATTAATGCTCTCGGTACATCCACAGTTTTGCGCAAACTATTTTGTTATTTATTTTGTCGCATCGTATATTCGGTAGCGGTGTCTCAAAGGATCCGATTCAATTATTTACATTATTTTTGTTTATTAAATACATTCAGTATGTGTTTAGCGATTTCTGTGTTTTTGATTCCATTGATAGTTCAATTTAAATCATACTCTTTTAACTTAAGAATAAAGGGAAAATAGGATTCTTAACCTGAATTATTCAGAAAAAAAGCTATAAAATCATGTAACATAACGCAGTTTTGACGAAAATTGTATTGGAACAATTTATCGAGTAGCATTCTTACTAATATTGTAAATGCGAAAGTTTGGATGGATGGATAGGTGGATAGATGTTTGTTGAAATGAATGTAGTCTACACGGCTGAACGCAGCTTAATGAAATTTAGCATATATGTAGAGCATAGTTTGTGTAATAATTATAAAGTTATAATACATCTATATCTATCTATACTAATACATTAAAGCGTAAACACACACTTCTTTGTTGCCTAAGATGTCAGCAATTACAGCACATTTTTCAATAATACTTTCTTTAATAAAAAGCCCTACACTTACGTCACGCTTTGGGCCATATATTTTAACGCCATTAAACTTAGGGGTAAATATTTTGGATAAAAACCCTAATGTGGGAAAGATATCATAAGTTGCTGCCAACATCAAAAATCAAGATTGCAATAGTTTGTCATCATGTCATGTCATTTTGACATTTGCAATTGTGAATTTGACAAATGTAAACAATAAAATGAGGTTTTTATAATTTCACGCGGTTGAAGCCGCAAGGGAACAGCTATTCGTTAATAAAACCAAATGTTTATAAAATAGTATTTATTATCATATAACATTAGAATATTTGGTGACAATGTCCCTGTAGAAAGAGAACACGAGGTCGCTGGCGGCGCGCGACATCGCCAGCGCCTCCTCGTACGCCGCCTCACTGAACATCCCCTCCGAGAAGCCTACAATGATTATCACATAATTTAATACCAACCAATAATTATGAAAGACATACCATTTACATCATAAATATCAGACACATAAACAAATTGTTTAATCTATGTTGTAAAAATAAGTTTTTCTTTTCCCTGATAATTCGTAATCTCTGCCTACCAATCTTAGTTACAGGCGTGAGTTATGTCTTGTTTTGGCGCTGTAACCATCATACTTCAATTTTAGTTTTTAGGTAGTATAGTCTAGATTAGATAACAATTTTTTATAATCTTGCATAAATTTTATCAACATTTACAGCTCAAACTTTACTTATAACTTATTTTCAGTATTATTAACTTAATTAATCACAGTAAATAAGCAAACATTAACAAAACTCACCTGTGATTAAATTTTTATTCCGACTATCAAATACAAAGTTTAACATTGCCTTGGCATTTGTCACTTCTTGGTATGAAGGCTCCAGTACAACATTGCCGAGCTCATCCACAGCACAGGAGACAGCCGCGAACACATATCTCATTGCTAACCCCGAGTTAAGCAGAGCGAGACATGCACAGTTCACTGCACAGGAGAGAAGCTGGAAAAAATACTTTTTAAGTAAAGCCCACTACAGATGCTCAATTGCAACTGAGTTAACATGTAAAAATTATGTGGCAATGTGTTAACATTTATCACCTTACCCCTCCGTAATCCTCCAACTCTTGTATGGTAACTGTAATCCCAGTTCTAGGGTACAGACTGCCAGTTATAGCCATCTCACATGTCTGTCTGATTACATGTTCTTTATATCTGGAAATAAACAAAAGACAACTAAATTAAATAACAATAAACTGCTTTCAATTGTTTAAGTATACTGACATTCCGATTACTTAGTGTAACAGAATGTTGATGTTTCAAATATCCAGGCAGCTTGCAACTTTGAATAGTTCCGTGCTAAATATAATGTTAGAGGTATACAGTACTACAGAGCACTACGCAGTACTCCACTCATGTACAGCAGCCAAAAAAATGTAAATACTCAATATGTTCTGCTTTAACCTTTATTTTGTAAGTTTTCGAAATTTAACAATTACCTGTCAGGAACAGACGGTCTGCCACCTTTAGTACAGAATAAAACTTCTAGATAACATTTTTCAATGCTCTGGTTTTGTACTTTTATATCCAACGGCCCATTTACACTTACTAATGCTACTGTTTCACCTGAAAGTATATGAAGAAATTCATATTTATTTTGTCATTTTTTAATTTAATTATGCAATGTTAAACAAATGTAACTATTGAAATACCTTGAGACAGTATTGCAGATCCATCCGATTTGCTCAATGCGTTTAATTCACATTTCATATGTTTTAGTTTACATTCTTTAGAATCTGCAGTTTCAGTCATTGTAGTTTTTTTTCAGTAATTAATAATAGAAAGCTCTAAGCCGAGGTTTAAAACATTTTAATTTAAAGACGTGCAAAAAGTGTTGTGGTTAATACAGAACTTTAGCTCTTATATTTCTTTCTTTTATTATAAACATCAAACCTATAAACATAACCTTAATTTTTAATATTGGCAGTTGACAATTGACGCGTGAAGTTAACATTCAATTTCTATCGTTTTAAATGTTTTTAAAGAAAAACTAAATTATTTCTTTATTTCCAATTATCTTATTATTTACTATACTGACTAATTCATTTTGATTGCTACTTATAAGTCATAAATTATATGGTCAGGAAATCATCTGAATTTTAGAACTGTCTGAAAGCTGTAGAACCTGTTGTCGTTGTCAGATTACGTGAGTGTGAAATGTCAGCTGTCAATTTCATTTCCTATCCAAGAAATCTCAAAACTTGCATAAAACCAAAACTGTATTTTTAACTATTTCTTTCGCATGTCTGATTAATCACAGCAAAGGTAAAAGTGTCTAAAACCTATAAATTATAAATAACAAATTATTTTGGTGTTGCGTAACTGATAAACCACTACTTAATATTAAAGAAAGTTACGCTTTAAACGCAAAACTCTTCCAGGTAATATTTTAGATTGAAGTACATGAAGGAAATAAGCGAAAATGAAGACAAGGTTCAACACTTACGATATAATATGCATGGTAGCGGAGTTACAAAGGTATAAGCTTTGATATTACTTTTATTTACTCGAAATCTTACCAAACGGACCCTAACTCTATAATTGTAAAACATACTTTGAAACAAACTTTTTATTTTTCAAATTATATGGCATTACAATCTATTGTTATGCCATAAAAATTGAGTACTGAGTTAATAAAAAGTAATTAATTGTGGCATTCTAATAAGAAATAAGAAAAGATTCTAATGTATTAACATTATGTTTTTTGTTATTTCAGATTGGTGGGCATGCGAGTCAACCAAGTATATGACATCGATAATAAAACTTATGTCATAAGATTCCAGCGTTCAGAGGAAAAAGTAGTATTGCTGTTAGAATCTGGCAACAGATTTCACACAACACAGTTTGAGTGGCCCAAAAATGTTGCACCATCTGGTTTCACTATGAAGGTATAAAAGTAAATTGGATGATGTTATATTACCATTATCATGGCTTTTAACTAAGCAAACATTTCTATCATTGAAAATGGAGTAAGATATCTGTATAAGATTCAGAAGTAAAATATAAAAAAGCCCTTCAAAGATTATTTGTATTAATTACTTCTGGTTCTGTGATCCGTTATGACTGGTATCACTGACACCTACATATTGACCTCATATAGTCCAACAAGTATAGTTTAGTGAGCTGGGTTGGTTGGAATTATCCATGTGCATTAGCCATGGGGTTGTGAAAACTGTAGCCTCCCTACTACTACTACCTAACACCCCCCATTCATGTCAAAGTGTCACAAGATGACTTATATTCTTTAATTATATATTACTAGCTTTCGCCCGCGACTCCGTCCGCGTGGAATTAATAAAAACAAAACTAAGTAGCCTATGTGTTCTTCCAGACTACGTTCTACATCTATACCAAATTTCATCCAAATCCGTTCAGCCGTTTAGGATACAAACTCTAACAAACATCCATCCATCCATCCATCCATCTAAACTTTCGCATTTATAATATTAGTAAGATTAGTAAGATATGCCTATGTAGGTTTTACTTATTTTCTGACAAAACTAACCACAATAAAATCTCTTCACCGGGCTATGTTCTTTGATTAAAGTATTTATTAAAATATTGCAATTTCCAGCTACGAAAACATTTAAAGAACAAGCGTCTAGAGAGCATCAGTCAGTTAGGTGTGGACCGTATTGTAGCGCTGCAGTTTGGCAGCGGAGAGGCTGCGTACCATGTTGTACTGGAGCTGTACGATCGCGGTAACATTGTGCTTGCTGATTACGAGTGGACAATATTAAATGTACTACGACCACATGTGGAAGGTGATAAAATAAGGTAAAATTTTTGTATACAAATAGACTGAAAATTTGTTAGAAGGTATCTCCAGAATGGATGAATGGATTTTGGTAAAATTTAGTACAGATGTAGAAAATGGTCTTATTTTTAATTCCAAGAAAGCATAGTTGCAGGTATCAGTTAGTAATAATACATTTTTGATGGTGTAAATATTATTATAATTAAAATGTAATAAAAAAAATGGTTACAATTTAATTTCTGTCAAATGCATGGTACTGGTTTATCACAAAATTATTGTGCTATATTCAAACAACAAAAAAATTAAGGTATGATTTGTATAATAATACATATTGTATATTAAAGGCATTTTATATTTATTAGGTTTGCGGTAAAAGAAAAATATCCATTAGATAGAGCCAAAACAGATTACTCAGCGCCCGATGAAGATGCACTTAAAGAAATCTTGTCTAAAAGTAAACCTGGTGACAATTTGAAGAAAACACTCAACCCTAATCTAGGTAAGAAACATAAATATTTTAAGTTAAAAATCAAATAGTAAAGCTACACACCTTCAGTTTAAACTGGTCCAATTGGTGTAGAGCAGGGTTTCCCAAACTATGGGTCGCGACCCACTGGTGGGTCGCGAGCGAATATTGAGTGTGTCCCGTCTGTAGGACGACACACTGAGCCAATTAAATACCGAAATAAATTGGATTTATCAAACTCACTGCGATTAAAAGTAACTCGTGTTGAAATTAAATGAAATCTGTAATGGCGAAAAACAGGACGCAATTTCATCCTTTCCATTGAAATAACCTTTTTTTTTCGGTGTAATTAATTAAGTGATAAAAATTTTTTACTAAAACTTATTTGAAAACTCCTGTTCAAAACCGTTACCGATATGAATTTTCGTATCAGTAACGGTTAAATTTCCTGAAGGTGGGTCCTGAGTTGTTGAACTTTCATTAGATGGGTTGTAGCCCAGGCAACTTTGGGAACCACTGGTCTAGAGGTTATGTTTTTGTTAACACATTCCACGGAGCTAGAGACATGAAGTGCGCTTTAAAAGACATGACATTAAATGTGTTAAGTTTAGTTGACTTTAAAAGCAATTTCTGATGATTCTCTATTATGCAATTATTTTGTAATTTCCCTTCCGACCCTTTAGCTACAGAAAAGTATTAGTGAATTTGACAGATGTCTATTACCCGTGGTCACTTCGCTATTTTAGCGAATTCTGGTGAACGCTTACTTGTTTATCACATAAAAAACAAGGATAAATAGTATAATAATTGAATATCCTGGAATATTTTGGTATGATAAAGAGAAGGGTCCATTCTTATATATACATAGCTAAAATTAAAATTCTTATGTTTTAGAGTTTGGTGCAGCGGTAATAGACCATGTACTCCTAGAGAATGGTTTATCAGGCAATATGAAAGTGAATAAGGAACAAGGTTTCTTAGTGGAGAGGGATTTACACAAATTGTTAAAAGCGCTCAAACAGGCGGAGGAAATGTTGGATAATGCAAAGAATACAGTTGCCAAGGTAAGATAACATGGTTTATTTTTTATCACCCTACAATTAGTGTTAAGTTATCGATAAAAGTACGCGAATAGTATAAATACTTATTTATTCAACTTGAAGTTTTACAAGTCGAGTTCTTTTCATATTAGGACAGGAACACAGCAATAATTCAAATGTTATTTTCTTCCGAAGTTCTGTTTATTAGAGGATGCGAATAGCAATAAATTTGGCAGAGGAAATTATTCCTTATATATATAATACTACAGGGGAAAGATTATTATTTTTGTATATATTGAATAAAATCATATACTGGACCAAAAATTGTAATATTTTTGCCAACGCTATTTAGCAAAAGCTATGTACTTAGTAATAAAGGCTATATTTATTATTAGGATTATTTTTTAATGTTACATAGACGAAGTCGCCGTATAAGTTAGTATCTTAAATAAAAGTGAGTAAAAACACTGGATAAATACTAAAGTCTAGGTAGCAGTAACTTTTTAGTCACCTAGTTTTTGCAGTTATAAAATTTAAATGTATTTGTACCAGGGCTACATAATACAGAGGAGGGAGGAGCGGCCGGCTGCGGAGGGCGAGGCGAAGTTCCTCCTCACCAACCAGGAGTTCCACCCGGAGCTGTTTGCTCAGTACAACAACCTACCCTTTGTACAACTTGACACATTCGATAGAGCTGTTGATGAATTCTTCTCAGCTTTGGAAGGACAGAAAATTGATATGAAGGTAAGGAAATTTTTATTAATTTAATTCCTAATATTATATTATAAATGCGAAAATTTAGCTGGATGGATGTTTTTTAGAGTTTGTTGCATAAACTGCTCAATGGATCTCGATAAAATTTGACATAGACGTAGAACGTAGTCTACTTACTAACTTTTTATAAATACCGCCCGAACGGAGTCGCGTTCGAAAGTTAGTTTTAAATATAAATAATATACTCATACTTGTTTTTTATATAAATTCAAGTAACGGTAATATTTACCGTTTACGGTAATTTTATTACTAAAATATTCGCGACTACTGTTCTGGTGCAATTCAGTTCCATAATTTAAGGCAAAAAAAATTATATAGGGAAAATGAAATAGAAATTACTTCGTAAGTACATCTGTACTTATAAAAAATAACCCTGTATTAATCCAGACGGTCCAAATGGAGAGGGAAGCTATGAAAAAGTTACAAAATGTCCGCAAAGACCATGATAAGAGAGTAACTGAGCTAAGCCGAGTGCAGCTGGATGACAGGAGGAAGGCGGAGCTGATCTCCCGCAACGAGGAGCTGGTGGAACACGCACGGATAGCTGTGCAGACCGCACTCGCCAACCAGGTCACATTTATTACCCTTCCATACATCTATACTAATATAATAAAGTTACTTTTTACTTTCTCACACTCTGTGGCGTAGGATGTCAGCAATCACAGTATATTTTTTAATAATACTTTTTTTAGTAAACAGCCTTACACTTACGACACGCTTTAGGCTATATATTTTAACGCTATTCAACTTAGAAGGTAAATAATTTGGAAAAAATCGTCATGAGAGAAAGGGACAAAAATGACAAGCCAATAGCAGCAAAGCAAGATTGGCAACGGTAATTGTTAGCCAAGATCTTATGGGTTTATTTGAGCATTTGTATTTTGATTTTTTTTTTTATAGGATAAGGTGGCAAACGAGCAAGCGGCCACCTAAATCCGCCGAAATGGCGAAGCGACCACTGCCCATAGACATCCGCAATTGCAGATGCGTTGCCTACCCTAAATCGACGGAGGAGAAGACGCACATAAAGAGGATATTTCTCCTTCCTATGCGTCTCCTCCACCGTCAAATCCACATTCCCATCCAAACCTTTCCTTATAAGAAAAGGGCGTAACGGGAAAGGGACTAAAGTTGGGCCTCCGGCACCACACTCGTCAGACGAAACGCGGAATTACTCCCACTTCACGGCTGTCTTCTGAGTGGTCGTGGTATTGCTGGGGGCGAGTCGACCCATTCGTGCTAAGATATTAAAGCGGGCTCTACCACTGTTCTATGTTTGACCAATACTTATGTTTAATTAATAATTTTATCTATTTGTTTATTTTCTAGATGTCTTGGGATAATATTGACTTATTAATAAAAACGGCACAAGAAAACAAGGATCCCATAGCTTCTATTATAAAACATCTCAAATTGAACACCAATCACATCACCCTGCTGCTCTCAGACCCTTATGATGATGAAAGTGACGATGATGGTGATGATGATGATAAGCTTGACCTGAAACCGATGCTGGTCGATATTGACTTATCTTTAACAGCATTTGCTAATGCTAGAAGGTAAGACTCGTATATTAATAAAAGTTTTGTAATTTTATATGTAACGGGAAAACTCAAAAACTAATGGGTAGATTAAAAAAGTCATCCATCATTAAAAGTTACTTTATTATAAGCTATATCTATTATCAGAATTTTTCTAATTCCACACACTAGTCTATACTTATATTATAAAGATGAAAAATTTGTGTTTTTTATATGTATTGAAATAACTGAAAAACTATTTGGCCAATTTCAAAAATTCTCTCCATTAAAAACCTACGTTATCAGTAAAATGGGTTATGTTTTTTTTTATTTTCACGCGAGCGAAGTCGCGAGCAACAGATATGATGTGAAGGAAAATTAAAAAAATATACCATATTTAAAGTGTAAATTGTAAAAATCCTGAAATATGAACAATAGGTACTACGATCAGAAACGCAGCGCAGCAAAAAAGCAACAGAAGACGATAGAGTCCGCCGACAAGGCGCTGAAGAGTGCTGAGAGGAAGACCAAGCAGACCCTCAAGGAGGTGCAGACCATCAGCAGCATCAGCAAAGCGCGGAAGACGTACTGGTTCGAGAAGTTCTACTGGTTCATCTCCTCTGATAATTACCTGGTGAGATATAATGGGCAGGGCTTTAAATGCTTTAAGGGCATATAATTCGCCAAAATAGCGAAACTAATGCAAACAAAAGTACGCAGTAGTATGTGCATTTCCCAATGGATAAAATTGATGAAATTTGGCATAGATGTAGAGCAGTCTAGAAGATAGGCATACATAGATTTGTCTCTCTCTCAGTTCGTTGCCTACCGTTTGATTATCGTCGCACAGTAAAGAGGTATACCTGCAGGTGATAGCTGGACGCGACCAGCAGCAGAACGAGCTGCTGGTGAAGCGGCACCTGCGCGCGGGCGACTTGTACGTGCATGCAGACCTCAGCGGAGCCTCCTCCGTGCTGGTGAAGGCGGCCGGCAGGGCACCGCCCCCGCCCAGAACTCTCGCTGAGGCAGGACAGGCCGCCGTGGGTTACAGGTACCGTCCCCAGGGTGTGGATGGATGGATGTTGGAGTTTAAGTGACCACTTTAACATCTTGGTACTGAAAAGCCGGTTTGTTTAGTGCAATACCACGACTACATAGAAGACAGGCGTGAAGTGGGAGTAATTGCAAGTACAGTCTGATGAGTGCATGTCGGAGGCCTAGTGACCCTTTCCACCCTTTTATGGAAAGGATGGGAAGCTATAGTGGACTCGACGATGGAGAAGACACAGGAAGGGGAATATCCTATTTATGTGCGTCTCCTCCTCCGTCGATTTAAGGTAAGCAGCGGTTGCTTCGCCATTTTGGCGAATTTAGGTTCTGAATTCTCATTATTTAATTGTACATAGTACTCAAACTACAGGAGCTATTTGAATACTTTCGTATGTACAAAAATCTCTTACAATTACGTTAAAATAGTACGAACAATGGTTGAGTTGGTCCTTCGAGCCGGATGTAGAAGTGTGTGTATGGCAGCGTGGCGTGGGAGGCGAAGGTGCTGACGCGCGCGTGGTGGGTGCAGGCGCACCAGGTGTCCAAGTCCGCCCCCACGGGGGAGTACCTCTCCACCGGCTCCTTCATGATCCGCGGCAAGAAGAACTACCTCCTGCCTGACCAGCTGCAGTTCGGCTTCAGCTTCATGTTCAGGGTCAGTAATTAAAAATATAAAAAAAAACTACTGTATTTGATGTCTTTCCCAGTTTATTTAGGTCTGCTTACGCAAAGAAACATTCGATTATCGCTATCCTGATCGAGAAGTTAAAAATGTATGGAATTGACAACATCCGATAAGTCACGCGCTTGTCACGTGTTCATTCCTATACCTTTTGCCATATTTTTTCGATTCTATAATAGGTAATAGAAATGTAGGGTTGATTTTTAAAATTTTAATGATTCACAAACGATGTAATCTAATAAATATGAACCTTCAAATTTTTCTTATTAACAACTCTTGGACCCCTTACTTTGAACTTTTTTTCCAAGGGACTTTGAACCCTTGCTTATTCTTTTGGACCCTAGAAGATCCTCGACCACTTTTATAATCACTGATATAGATTAAAATATAACTTTTTAAAATGATTTTCCCAATAGCTGGAAGATAGCTGTATAGATCGGCACAGAGACGAGCGTAAAGTTATATTGGCGGAGGAGACGTCTGACGTCACCTCCGACGTCACGCAGGACGAAGACGAAGAGATCATAGTCTCTGATGATGGTAACTTATACAAATAATATATTTTTAATAGCATATTTATATGTTAAACATTGATATTCAAAGATATAGAGGGAGCAATTTTTCACATGAACTTACCAACGCTATCTATTGATAGATCCTCAAAACCACATGTCAATATAATTAATAGCCAATACATGTTATTAAATAATATTTAAATGTTTATATTTTGTGACACTGATTAATTTATTTTATAATAAAAGATGGCGCGTATTATAATTATATATGTCAATACAAGGACACAAGTGGCGCTAAACTTGTCAACTAACATAGTACCTTTCAGAGAAGTTACCGGTGAAAAAATTTACTATGTCTAGTCTATATATTTTTTAAATGTCTGTTTAAACACATTATATCTTTAGATGAACCTTCCGATGAAGATAACAAGAAGATAGACAGACTGGAATCCATAACAGAAGAGACGACGCAGATTAAAATAGAAGATGCGGCAGAGAAAGAGACAGTGAGCAGAGTAGAGACGGCAGATGTAGAGAGCAGTGATGACTCTGATAGCGGAGTACTGCATACACATATTAAGGTTTGTTTATTTAATAAGATTAATATAAAATACTGTTAGTAAAAATACTAAATACCTACAATTCCTAGACACATAGGTAAATAGTAACAGTAATATTAACAGGTATTTTAACAGTGGTAGAGCCCGCTTTAACATCTTAGCACGAATGGGACCACACAGAAGACAGGCGTGAAGTGGAAGCAATTCCGCGTTTCGTCTGATGAGTGTGGTGCCGGAGGCCCGACTTTATTCCCTTTCCCGTTCCACCCATTTCTTATAAGGAAAGGATTGGATGGGAATGTGGATTTGACGGTGGAGGACACGCATAGGAAGGGGAAATATCCTCTTTATGTACGTCTCCTCCTCCGTCGATTTAGGGTAGGCAACGCATCTGCAATTGCGGATGTCTATGCAGCGGTCGCTTCGCCATTTCGGCGGATTTAGGTGGCCGCTTGCTCGTTTGCCACCTTTTCGTATATATATATATATATATAAATTATATATATATATATATATATATATATATAAATTAAGAACAGTCATTTTTTATCAGAAAATTGGATCACATGTTGATTTCTCTTTGGGTTAAAAAATAATTTTACTAGACACCCTTTTTTTCGACTAACAAAAGGTTTGGCGTTAGTTTGTTTATTGTATAATTTAATATTATATGTTTCAGGTGGACCACGGCACGGGAGAAGTTCATACTGAATCTAAAACAAGAACAATATCAGAAATGTCTGATCCAAGTGAGTTATCTATTTTTTTTTTACAATGATTACAAGTTTTTTTTTAATATAATTGTTTAGTAAAAAAAATAATCACTACATTGAAAATCACATAAGTATTGAAAGTAAAAATCCTTTATATTTTTAAATAAATAAATTTCAATTGCTTTATGAATAAATGAAATAAATTTTCAAGACGAAGACAAATTTAGTTTCCCCGCACTACCAAAAATGTCGAAAAAGCCTCAGAAGAAGGAAAAGAAAGTACCAGAACCTAAGAAGGATGAAAAGAAGGAGACATTGAAGAGGGGTCAAAGAGGGAAACTGAAGAAGATGCAGAAGAAGTACAAGAACCAGGATGATGAGGACAGAGCTCTGATGATGGATATGCTACAAGTAATTACTTTCTTGTTTTTTTTTTTATAATAAAAGGGGGCAAACGAGCGGCGGGAACACAGAAGTGGTCAACGGCGCCCATGGACATCCGCAACACTAGAGGAACTACAGATGCGTTGCCGGTCTTTGAGGAGATTGTAGGCTCGTTTCTTGAAGGACCCTAAGTTCTTGTTTCCACACTCACAGTACTTAAACAGTCTCTCGTATTTCCTATAACCTCCGTAAATTATTTTTTTACCTAAGATATCGTTATTTAATATTATAAATGCGAAAGTTTGGATGGATGGATGTTTATTACTACGCATCCAAAACACTTTCACGGATCTTTATAAAATTTGTCACAGATGTAAAACATCTGGAAGAACAATACTTACTTTTTTTTTAATTTCGCACGTAAAAATTCCCAGACAAAAACTAATTAATAAATTGCAATATATATATTTATGTTTTCAGTCGTCAAAAGAGTCGAAAGAATCAAAGAAGGCGCAGAAATCAGCAGCGAAGCCTTCAAAGAGCAAGTCGGTAGCTCGCATCCCGCAGCCCGCGCCGCTGCTGCTGGAGGCTGACTCCGAAGACGACCCTGACCCTGAGGTGAGATATACATTCCTTCCTTTATACATTATGAATGTAGCTCGCGACTTTATCCGCGTCAAATTTAAAAAAATAACCTGTGTATGACAATAACATAGCTTTTTAATGAAATAATTTTTGAAATCGGCCCAGTAGTTTTGAAGTTATTTCGATACATACAAAAATACAATTTCTTCCTCTTTATAATATAGATATATTTGCATCTATGGATGTTTTAAGCTAATCTTTGACCATACACGTTTTGAAATAGACCTAAAAATTCTCATTACAAAATTGAAAACAGCGCCATCTAGTGAAAAATATTAGAATTAATAATTGCATATAAATATTCACGGTTTAAATAGATGTTTGTTACTAGATATCTTTAAAACTGTTTATTTGATCTCTATGAAGATATAAATATAATCTGGAAGAACACTTTTTTTACCATTTTTTTGTTAAATTCCGCGCGAATGGAGTCGTGGGTGACAACTAGTGTTTATTATTTATTCTTTCTGATAATAAAGTTGAATGTATTTAATATTGTTGTGATATCCAGCAGGTGGAAGGTGTGGAGGCGGAGGCGGCGGACGCGGAGGTGGCGCTGCTGTCGCAGCTGACAGGCTGCCCGTACACGGAGGACGAGCTGCTGTTCGCGGTGCCTGTCGTCGCGCCGTACTCCGCGCTTGTTAACTACAAGTCAGTTATCTCTTCTTACTAATTACTACCCCATCAAAACCACACTGTCTACATCGCCCTGGGTGCACCAGAATATTTTTTTATATAAAACGAGTACGCCCGCAATTCCGTCCGTGTGGAATAAAAAAAGTAAGTAGCCAATGTGTTCTTCCAGACTATCTACTATGACAAATATAATCGAAATCCGTTCAGCATTTTA